>WAAD01009990.1:1291-18738 GCA_013389945.1 Fregata magnificens | reverse complement strand
TGCCGGAGGCTCGCATGGCGCCCGGCGGGGCTCCGCGCCCTCGGGAGGGCCCAGCGCCGTCTTGCCCTTACTGCGGACTGGAGGGAGAATGCCCATTAATTACTGCATTTTTGAAGATACTAATAATTATTGAATTTTTTGAAGATTCATTAACCGCTTTCTAACCGGGAAAACGGTGCCTGTGAAGCGTGAAATCCAGTATTCCTTTTCAGACCCGTTTTATCTTCAGTTGAATGCCTTTTATATTGCACTTGTGGACTTTCTGTAAGAGATTTTTCGGTGGGGGGGGTGGCCTTTCATATATTAAGGTGTGTACACGAAGAGCTGACTACATCGTTTCTGTTTTTCCTTACGTTTCGTGAACAATCTGTGAGTATCTTTGTTCAGAAAGAGAACGTTGTCCTTCTGCAGCATCCACACCTGCAGAAGTGCCACCGAGGGAATGCTACGTGCACACTGAACCCCTCCGACCTAGACTTCCGTACAGAAGGAATAAAAGCCAGTTAAATAGGAACCACTGTGAGTTAGGCTTTAGTGTAGAGAAAGGTCTGATGGCTGAACTGGCTGTAGTCTGACCAACAGTAGGAAATATGCTGCAATCACCAGAGACTTTCCTACACTAAGGCTTCTTCCAGCACTAACACCGCTTGGGTTGAAGTGGCTGTAGCGTAGATGAGGAGCTCTGGTATAAAAATCTCATTGAGAGAACTGAGTTTCTTTATTTGAGGACAATAGTGCTCTATCTCAGTCTTAGGTTTAAGAAGGGTTGGCTTATTTTTTTCTAAGTTTTGGTGTTGGTTTTTATTTTTTTAACTTGTTTGTGTTTACATGTTTTCTTGTTTAGTGTCCTCACTCATTTTCAGCCCTCTTTCCAGGGTCTCTCAAAGGATGTAGCTACGTAGGTGGCTAAACCCCGAGTGTAAACTTTGTAGCAGAGAGAACTCTTCTTAGTGTGGCTCCTCTTCTCCAGACTTGAGCTGGAGCTGTGATCCGCGTTTTCCAAAGCGCTATAATCACTTGTCAGGATATGCATAAGTATTGATAGACTCTGTCTGGGAATTGGGTACCTAAATACCTTTGAAATTATATATGCACCTTTGAAATTATATATGCACCCGATTTGCTTGCCAAAAGTAACACAGGAAGTATGGGGGGGTGGGAACTAGGTTTCAGGCCAAATACAGGAGTGCCCTTTCGTCACTCAAAAGAATAGGTATCAGTAGTTTAAAAAAATACTAGTCTGAAGAAATGTCTTTTGATGTTCCTGTTCGTCTTATTTGTAAACTGGGGTGCCTGTGAACTGAATCTGTTAGTCTGGAGCTTCTCTAAATGTTCAACATCCAGCTGATAATAATTCATGGTCTGTTTTGGGAAAGCTCTAGATATTTTTTGGAAAAGAATATAGTAGACTGCCTCATGTCTTCAAAGCCTTTACTGCCATTTTTTTTTTTAAGAGGATACATTTGAATGTGTCTGCTTGAATACCAGGCACTTGGTTTGCAGGTTTTAGGTTTTTTTTCAGACAACCAAGTCTTCCTGCTCTTGGCCAAAGAGAGACACCCCACCCCCTCCAAAAGATTTCGTGAATTGACCTTTAGGAGTGATCTTAAACTGCTGCTTTATAGATTAACATATGGAACATTTTTATGGCGGTATTGTTTGCTGCTGTCTTGTTGATTGCAATTTCCTGTAGTATGTGATCTCTACCTGCCTTATAAAAGGCCACTATGGCAATTTGGAGAGTTGAGTTTATTTTAGTAAATCGTTAAGGACTGACTAAAGGCGGGAGATAAGAGTTCTTTCTTAAATCTTATTTTTGAGGGAAATGTGCAGGGGCAGCATTTTTCTACTCTTGGGGCAAAGGATTGTTTTAATATTTGTTAGTACCATCCCTGCCATCCTCTGGATCTTCAGAGTAAAAGTTCCGGGGAGCTATGACCAAAGGGTTATAACTGAGAGGCTGTAGTGAAAGAAGACAAAGCGACTCAAAGGAACCTGCCATTACATCGTGCCTTTTGGAAATCTTCAGTTTTGTTAAAGGATTCGGAAGTAGCTGTAACCACAGTCGCTACTCTTCAAGATATTGGTGAAAATGTCCAGTTTAAGGTTTACCCTTACAGACCTTGAGGTTAACCCTTAATTAATTAGTCGTGTTTATTGAATTCTGTAGGTTACCAGTTTCTGGAATGTTAGGGAGTTGCTGAGAAGATGCGGTGAGCACAACTGTATCTTTCTTGTATTTCTGAGATAAAATTTCCAGACCTAGTGTTCACAGATGTGTTTTTAAACATGGCTCATACCTTTATCCGTAATCCTTACTCACGAGCAGCCCGATGAATGTCAGAGGGATTACACAGGCATAGACGGATGTAGAACAGAAGTCAGCAGTCTGGTGTGGAGGCCAGAGATGGCATGTGAACACATTTGTGAATAGAATTGGCCCGGGAGTGGGGAACTACAGCTCCTTCTGAGAGCCATCTGTGAGAAAAACGATTCCAGCTCTCAACAAATTCTGAACTCACCGAGACTTGGCTTGTAGCTATGCTTTGCATCCCAGCAAAATACTGTAGATAAGAGGATCAGTTATATATTATTACTTGGAGCAAGAGCGAGAACATATCTTGGGTCCCCTACGTTTCTGCTGGCATCCTGACTCTAATTTGGAAACAAATAATACAGAGTGCATGCTATCCTTGAAACATTGCAGATCCCTAGTTTAGAAGATAACAGCTTCACTCTCATAGTTTGTATTTAATCAGGTTTTGAAGTAATGTGTTAGTTTCATCTTGGGGGTGGGGTGGGGGGGTGGGAGGAGCTCGTTATAGGCAAATAAATATGCCTGTGCCAAAACTAATTTGTGTGACACTAGCCATCAGTTTCATGGTCATTGTGGAAAAAAACTCATTTTAGTGAGAAGAGATGGAAGTGGGCTCATGTCCTATGTGGAAGGGGAGATTACACAAAATTTACTGGAAAAATCAGAGTTTATAAATGCTGAAAGTAAGTCCCACTTTTAATTTTTGCTCTTGCACATCCAGTACTGAAGTTGTGTGATTCAAATGTGAAGAGCAATGTGGTTTGGATACCACATTAAAACATGGAAATTGAAGTCTCATTCTTGTATGTGTTGGATCTCTTGTTCATACCGGACTTGGTGTCTTTCCACTCCTCTTGCTTTATTTTTCCACTCTGAATGGGACAGCGTTTGTCTGTTTACCAGGTGAAGCAGTGCTGAGTGCTAAATTGTTAGCCAAGAAGATGCTGAGAGCTATTTTCATGTGTCCTCTTCAAGCTCATTGCCAAACACTCTGTTGTACTCTGTTTTATTTTAGCTGTGTTAGTAACATCATATTGTATATGCCGACCAGTTTGGGGGTTTGATGTAGAAATCAAATTCCACATGTTGATCTGGGGTAAACTTAAAATGATGATAGAATAGATATTGAGAAGTTTCTGTTGGTAATGTAGTGATCTTTAGGTTGCGGTTAACATTGAGTGTGTTAAATAAGATAACCTCTGGTAAAATACTGTTAATAACCTATGATAATATACTGTTATCTTGTATCTGTATGTTATTTCCCTGTTTTTCCTACATGACTAGTCACTTTTTCAGACCAGTGAGGCTTATTGTGCCTTAAAAGTTTATTGTATCTAAAATAATTAACAATTAATGATTGTGCTGAGATACAGTGATGGGGGAGAGGAAGGAGATAATGTAGTTTATGGTACCTAAAAAATGAGGCTGCAATGAAATGGGTCAAGCTTTGTTTTGAGTGTCTTGTGAAATGAATGCAAGTATTTGATTTAGGATTTTCACTGTTCTATTAAGTGTGTGCAACTTTGAAGACTAATGCCTAATTTAGGAGGCAGGCTAGAGTTAGTCCAAAGAAAAACCCCCATAGTAATGAGGACCTGATGGTCGTGCTGTGTGCACCAACTGTTGTGTTCTTTAGAGCTGCTCTTACTGTGCTGTACTACTTACACAGATTTAACTAGTGACATCTTCATTCTTTCCCAGGACTTGCAGTTCTTTATCTGTAGTCAAATCAGTTTCCAGAATACATTTGTATTTGTATTTAGGGTCAGCATACAGGTCTTCAACCATCTGAAGGCACAAGTTGCTCTTTCTTACCTGTATTACACATTTCTAGCCCGCTGTAAATGAGCATGTATGCAAATTTATTGCAAAAGATGTCAGAAATGTACTTCTCTGCTACGAGTTTCCAGAAAAGGGTTTAAAGTTAGGAGTGAGGATTTATGGGGTTGGTCCTTGGTGTGTCCCTTCCCTATAAAGCCTTCAGACACTTCAGAAGACATCTGGAAGCCGGTGGGGCTGAAGCAGAGCTCTTAGGTGGAGACTGACAAGAACTTTTGAGTTGGCCTGGATTGCTTCTGCAAGTTTAAGTGTAGGGTTCGTTACTTGAGCAGTTGCAGTTGCCCTAGAAGCTGCAGTCGTTGGTCCTTATTGTAGACATATGTCAAGAATTTAACAGGCATTCTTGGTTACTTTTAATTCATATATATGAGTACAATGACTGTTAAAATTGCAGGTAGCTTTGGCAGGGGATGTGGAGAATCACGTACCTCTTGTTTGAGAGATATGTTTGATCCCTTACTTTGCTGTGAAACATGCCTGCCCTTAATTTCAGCGGCCTGTCAGCATTTCCTGGACTCCTTAACATCATCATCCCTGTGAAATGAATGCCATTCCAGATACACCTACGGCTTAATGCTTTAGAACAATATTTCTGCTTATGAATCATGGTTGCTATAGTTTAACAATAAGAAACAAAAAACCCTGTGAAGCTTCTTATGACCTTCAAGTATGAATTTCAGGGGAAAAAATGCTTCTGGAATATAAAAGTACATCAATTATCCAGTCTGATTTCCTTCCTTGAAGTTCTGTCAAACTACTCTTTGTGTTCATGGAGAAACGTTAAAAATAAAAAGGCTTTGGTCTTCTGTGTTAAAAAAGCTTTTTATTGGACTGTGCAGCTGTAAAGCACTTCTCTTAAGAGAAAATTGATGGCATTTACATGACACAACTTGAATGTCTAATCTTAATTCAGTGGTGTGAAAAGCATGTTAATAGCTAGGCTGCAGTCTTCTGCAATATTGCTGGAACCCCAAAAGAAAATAACTTGGTAGGGTTTGTTGGAATTAATATCTGTCTTGCACCATGACTATAAATGCTCCTAAGCATATGTTATGCTTCCATATGATTATAACGAATGTCCACTGTGATATATCTGTAAATGGAGTAATAAGCTAAAACGTGTAGATCAGACTAGCTGCGTTTTCATGCACATGGTTGTCGTTGCCTTAAAGGGAGTGTAGAATCAGCTTTAGGGGGAAAGTGTTGCAAAAGCCATTGTTTAATTACCTCCAGTAAAACTCACTTTTGCAAGACTTCTTTCAAAAGCATATGTAAGATTTTTGCATTGATGGACAAAACTATGTATTTTTTCATACTCCCAAGCATTTTTAATGGAGGTGTCAATTTAAAATCTTGCTGACTATGGTATTGAAGCCAGCCTGTGCCTTCTAATAAAACAAAATCCATCTTGTAAGAAAATGTTAGTTTGTGGAATTTCCGCATAAAATGTTATCTGTTTCAAGGCATGATTGACTGCACATTTCACCTTGATTAACTTGCAGGAACGCACAGAAGGCAGCAGGCAGGGTAATAGGCAGTATTTAGCAATACATGCTGTTTCCTTAATCTCAATGTAAAGGATTATTTTATTCATTTGCATTCTGATTATGGAATCCAGAATCCTGCTTACTGCTTGCATCTGAAATAAAGGAGCTGACGCTGCTATCAAGCTTATGCAACTATCTATGGAAGCGTGCAACGTGAAGTTCTCAGTAAATTCTTGAATATCAGTATTATCTTTTAACACAATTTCTTTTATGTGGCATGACTATAGAGCTGTTATAGCACTTCAAGCCATTTTTTATGAATACTGAAACACTTTATTTTCTTCACCCTGTTTGACTGTGAGACTAAGGAAAAGTAGCAGGGGAATGCCAGGTGGAAACTAACCTTCTCCAGCAGCTTGCAAACTGGATGGAGTTCTGTCCCCCTCTCCTCTTTTCTTGTACCGTTTTGCTGTTGAGAGAAGCTTCTGGGATGAAATTAAGGTGACGTGCTGTTGGTCTCTTCTTCAGGAGTTAGGGTGAGCCACTCAATGCCTCATGTGACACTGCTTTTCCTGGCAATTGCATCTGTGGTGCATTTATAGGTAGGGTGTTGGGGGAATACCAGTTTGAAGAGTGCTGGGTTAGTTCCCTGATAGCTACTTGACAGAAGCATCGCCGTACCCAAACAGGCTGTCTGGAAATGTTGAAATTCAGTATCTGAAATAGGATAACCTCATCCACTCGACAATGAGGAAAAGGTGTGCCTGATGAGAGCACTACCATAGTATTTTAGATGGTCGTTTTGATACGCACGAATAATGTGGCCCTTGAAAAGGCAGGTCCTGGCTGCTTGCTCCCGCTGTCTTGCAGCAGCACAAGTTCAGTTTTCATCTGGCTCAATTCCCTCATCTGTCTTACTGTAAAAACAATTTTCTCAACATTAAGGAGAGACTAGGGAGCAAGCAGCTATGGGCACAGGGGGAGTTCAGACTTTTTTTGGTGGCTGACTGTGGTTGTAGCGTAGTTGTGTTAAAACTTCAGCTGAGATCAGATCTATGTTAGAATACATGAGTGTAAACTCTGTAACTGTATAGTAAGCATTAGGGAAGGTAAACCCAAAACATTGCGTTTTGAGTTGTATCCCCTCTGAAATCAATGCCCAAAGCTTTAAATGTCATATATTGGACTACTATTTAAAAGTCAACAATGTACTTTTGAACTGTTTTTAAAAATGTCTTTTATGATCCCAGATGTCTACTACTTCATGCCTTCTGTTAGGGCCTTCATCTGCCAGTCCTCGAGTCTGGAGTTTGTACGGTACAGCAGTACAGATTGAAGTCAGATGTTCTTTCATCTTTAAAACTTAACCTCCTTGTTACGGTGGAAGAGTCCCACAGAAATGGGAAGGACATTGCTTAGAAGAATTCTGGACAATTTTATACCTCTCTGAAAAGAGAGCTTGCTCACAAAAATGTGAGATGATGCGCCTATGCCAAGTTACTCGTTTGTAGTAATGGGCAGAGAAGATTGCTTCCTCTTGCATAATGGGCTTTTTATTTCTTATTTTGTTGGTTTTTTTCAAATGAGAATCTGTCTGTGTATGAACTTCCTAGTTCAAGCCTCAAAGTCTTCCACAACTAACTCTGGTAACCAAGTAAATAGTATTATTTCCTTTGAAGAGACCTTTGTGTAAACCAGAATGTAATACGAAAAGGACAGGAGGTTTTCTGTGATGTTCTGGAAGAATCAATTACGTTGGTGAAACAGTTTGTTAGTATGATATAATGTAGCTTTTTAAAGTGCCCACCTTGCTGGGCCATCCTTTCAAGAATGAAACCTCATGTGCCTGTCTTTGTTAATGCATGCATTTAACATGCTGCCCAAAATAAAGGATGTTTCAGAATAAACTATGCAGAACTTAAACAGTTGCTTATTTTATTTCTTAAAGTGTGTTGGAAGACAGGTGATAATACTGATTCATCTGGGTTTTTTTTGTTTGTTTCATGAAGTGAGACAGATATTTTATGTTAGAGCTTATGCTTCTGCCTGTGAATTTAAGATAGCACTGCATGAGTTGCCTTAAGATGTTGTTGTTGCTAGTGTTTGAGCATGGAAACAATTAGAAGTCTTTGAAATCAGTAATACAACCAAACTTAACCTTAATCCTGGACACTTTGTTTCTTAGCTTTAAACTAACTATACTCTTGTGTCAGGGTAAGGGTATAGGTAGTACTTAAGATGACAAGTGTGAAACTAGAATGATGGAAGTTCAGATGCTTCACCATGCTCCTCAAAAAGGCCTTCATAGGGTACTGTTGGTTCACCTGTGCTTATCTCTCTTTTTTCTTTCTAGAATATGGTATCAAGTTTTCGTGTTTCTGAACTACAAGTGTTGTTGGGGTTTGCTGGACGTAATAAAAGCGGGCGGAAACATGACCTCCTGATGAGGGCACTGCACTTACTGAAGAGCGGCTGCAGCCCAGCAGTTCAGATAAAAATCCGAGAACTCTATAGGCGTCGGTACCCAAGGACGATTGAGGGACTTTCGGACTTATCAGCTATAAAACCCGCAGTTTTCAATTTGGACAGTAGTTCCTCTCCTGTTGAGCCTGACCTGGCTGTTGCTGGCATTCACCCACTCCCTTCTACTTCGGTCACGCCTCAGTCTCCTTCCTCGCCTGTCAGTTCTGTGCTCCTCCAAGACACTAAGCCCCACTTTGAGATGCAGCAGCCATCCCCTCCAATTCCACCCGTTCATCCTGATGTTCAGCTGAAAAGCCTACCTTTTTACGATGTGCTTGATGTGCTTATAAAACCTACAAGTCTAGGTAAGTGTTTAATAGCTCTGCAGGTTGCTTAATTCATGAAATAGGTGTCGCTTATGACAGTACCGAGTCTAGGCTTAAGTGGCTTTTTGCAGCTGGTGAAAAGTGGAAACCCCCTTCTCTTCTCATTTCTACCCTTGGCCTCTCCACCACTTGTCCTCAAAAGTGCCAAGCCACGCTTCAGAAAATAGTATTCTCTTCTGTAAATATTATATGATTAAAGATCTTTGTCTTTTGAATATTAGAGTAGAATAGTTCAGTTGGAAGGTACCTACAGTGATCATCTAACTGCCTGACCACTTCAGGGCTGACCAAAAGTTAAAGAGTAATAGTTAAGGGCATTGTCCAAATGCCTCTTAAACACTGACAGGCTTGGGGCATTGACCACCTCTTTAGGAAGCTTGTTCTGGTGTTTGACCACGCTCTCGGTAAAGAAATGTTTCCTAGTGTTGAGTCTGAACCTCCACTTTTGGCTGAAAGATTTGGACCTGAAGTCTCTGCCTGGTACAAGTGAGGAACACATCTGTCGGGGCCAACAGGAAAAGAATTTTGGGATCGGTAATTAATAAGTTGCAACAACATAAGGAGGACAAGTTTACTGGTTTGTTAGCTTGCGTTTATCTCTCTGCAGCAATTCTGCAGGTTGCATCTGGCACTGAAATAGATGCTCTGTGCAACAAGTGTTCAGTGTTGTACTCAGTTTAGTGATGGTTTTCTCAGCCTACTGGTTGTTGCTGTACTCTGCTTTAAAATGTAGAGTGGACCTTTGTCTGCCAAATAACCTGAAATCTCAGTTTACCTTCTTTAAATGCCTCACTCTTAAACATATTTATTTGGAAATACTTTGTTTTCTGTCTTGAAAGTCAACCTGTCTTACCTTACATGGTAGAAAATGTTCCCGAACTATTTAATAATATTGCTTACAAACACTTCAGCATTTTGCAAGCTATTTCCATTCTCTTAAACGCTTTAGTTTCTTAACTGATAATAGAGTCTTCTAGGCTGTGACTTGTGCCTCAGTGAGGCATACACAGATGATTGGTCATCCTCCAGTACCTGAAGCAGCGAACACTACTAACAAGCATTATTTACAATACCTGTTGTCACTTCTGTTTGTGTGTCGTGACACCCTGTTCGAGAAGAGTTTAATATTGAACCCATGTATTGGTACAATAACTGCTGTGGTGTTGGACAGCTCTATGGCTCATGCTGCTATTACCTTTCCAGAGATAATCTGTCAGTGCCACGATGTCCTGGCTAACTCCTCCTTATGTTCACTGTGTGCAGTAGCTGAGTATCTTAGCTAGCTTCCTGAATTGTTCTGTATTATGGGACAACTGTTGGCTCATAGTTAACCAGATTGGTTGCCAGCCACATAGTCACTCTGTCCCATACAATGCAGCGTGTGCTCCGCATTATACTTCTGCTGTGCAGTTACCTTTTGTTTTCTGGTCAATGATATCTAGAGGTGGTGGTGATATGCTAGAAATTTCCCTAACAGCTGTTTTCCTCAACTTTGGAAATGATCCTTTTTTCCTGAAAGGACAACGCTTCCTTAGGGTCGTCACCATTATAGTCAGAGCTGCATGTAAATTCCTCTTTCCTTTGAAGATTGTAGGCTCTTTGCATGTTGCCCAGTTTTCTTAGGAGTGAGGATTATCTAGTCCTGTAACATTTGGGTTCTCTTAGGACATGGGTGAGGGGGACAAGATTAATTTAACTGAGTACTTGCTTGCCTTCAAACTCTTTCCAGAGCACAGTACCTGACGGTGGCAGCAGCCAGAGCTGCAACTCAGATCTGCGTGAGGAGGAGTGGGGAAATGAGATGTGAGGAATGGCTTAATATGCAAATAATGGTCCCTTCTGATGTTAGAAGGATATGAACATGGGCTGAAAATCACTCTAACATGGATTCATGAGCAAATTTGGAAATGAGGCTTTATTTAATATTTTTAGATTTATATGGGTAGCTTATAGTCCCAGTTAGTAGACTCGGGTGATTGGGACATGGAACAACCAAGGTTTTTGTGTTTGAGATTTAAGGATTCAAAACCAAATAGGTCAGAGAGCTAGGAGTATGGTCTGCTTCACTGCAACTCTTTAAAAGGGATGAGTGTAGGTATTCTTTTGCACTGATATGAGAACACAAGAGCAGGTGTAGGTGTGGGGTTTAGTTTTAACCCACACTCAATTCAATAACAAAATATTTCCATGATCTCTTTTACACATGCTCAAGTATTATTTTAAGATATAAAATGCTGTCTATGGTGTGTGTGTGCACATACATGCACAGTGTAGCTGTTTTGAATTGTTTGAGGAGCTTGGTGTGTGTGTTTGCTCCACCTGGGTTCTATTTCATGTTTGTGTCCTTTTTGTGTGTGTTTTCTGGGCATAGAGATCATCTTCTCTGAATGTCACTGTGTACAAGACAGTCCAGCGCTTCCAAATTTGCCTGGTTTAGTTGTGCCATTTTTGCATTTGTCCTCCTTGCTGGTTAGTTTAAACTGTTGGACAAGTCCAATCTACCTTTATTTCAGGTCAAGATCTTTAACTTCTCAAGTCGAAAGAAGGTAGAAAAGTAACATGTACATACTATGAACCCTTAATACTAAAAAATTACTGCTTCCCATCACTGACAGACAAGTAGGGTTCTGATATGGAAGTTGTTTGTGGTTTGTTTGGTGGTTTGTGTGGTGTGTGGGTTTGGTGGTGTGTTTTTGTGGGTGTGGTTTTTTTTTTTTCCCCCAAATGCCACGGAGGGGTAATTCCCAGGCATGAACTCTAGCTGGCTTCTCTGGCGTTAGGGGTTGTGCTCTCTCCCTTCCTCCCCAAAGGCTTAGTTACCTTTAGCTGTTTCTGAATTGAGTAATTTTCCAGCTGTCCATTAATAACTTCTGGTGCATGTTCCCTTCTTGTAGTACATTAAAATAATTGTAAACATCTCTGTGGTACTGTTTTCATCAGGTACCCGGTGTTATATTTTGTTGTGTGTTTGTTTGAACAAGGGAGAAAGGATTATAGCGTGGCTTGCCAAGCTTCTTTAGTACTGAAGTGTAATGTGATATTAAGCTATCTGAATATAGTTGAATGAATGATTTCTTCCATTGCTTTCCTGTTGACAGTTACATGCAGTTCAACCACAATTTGATTATATGAAGTGACTTATGCCTTGTTCCAGGAAAAAACTCAATTGCAGATCCTGTGTTAATAAATGACTTTAATCACCATGGTTAAACCTCTTTTGTGTGTCTTTTTTTTTTTTCTAGTACAGAGCAGTATTCAGAGGTTCCAAGAGAAGTTTTTTATCTTTGCTTTAACACCTCAGCAGGTCAGAGAAATCTGTATTTCCAGGTAAGAAGTAAGTGTGGCATAGTGTGGGTAAACTTTTGCAAAATTCCAGGAGAAAGTGTGGGGTTTTGGTTCATTTTGTGCATCGCATAAGCTTGCAGATACAGAGTGATAATTCTCACCAAAGTTAAGCTGAGTTTATCTGTTCTGTTTTCTTCAGGAACTACTGGGCACAGAATTTATGTGCAGTTGGGGTAAATCCTACGCCACTAAAGAGTTAACAATTACTCGATTCCAAATAAGTGTGACTATTTAGAGAGGTGGTAAGCTTTTCTTCCCTGCATGTTTCCTGGCTGCAGGAATGGAAGGCTGCTTTTATCTTTTGTCCCAGGGTTCATGTTGTTGCAAGACCTGTGGTGTAAGCCAAGAGAATTCATAGGGTTTTTTCCTGTCTGGCAACATCATAGTTTATTGTTGCTATAAACTCTTGACAGAGGATGCTGATCCTAAAGTCCTGCTTAACTTGCAGTAGCTAAACAGAGGTGTCACTCGTGAGACTTGTTCATAGCTCAAGAAAAGGAAAATAAGAGTCAAAGTTTAGTGATGTTGGGGCAGGCGTGCCGGTTCTTTCTGCATATGACNGCCACAGGGACTTCTTGCCAGGGGGCAGGAGAGATTACACAGTCCAAGTTCAGCTAAGGTACCTTTTTCATAGTGTTCTCTTACAACGTTTTAATAGGCCAATGTAACATAAGTCTATATGTTTGTGGGGACAGATGAATGTGGTGACACTTGAAAATGATGCTTTCTCTTTTTGGGGATATAGGTTATGCCTAGCAGAGACAAGCTGCCCTCAAGAAGATAATTACCCTAATAGTTTGTGTATTAAAGTAAATGGGAAGCTGTTTCCCTTGCCGGTAAGCTTGTTTGTACACGTTTGTGGCTTCTTTGTGAGTTGTGGGGCATGCGTTTTTTCTGGTGTTTGGTGGTTGGTTTTTTTTTTTTCTGTAATGTTAGCTTGCTAAAACAATCAAGCTGTTTATTGTTATCACTCAAATTTCTCTAGTTGCTAATGTTAGGCATATGGCTTGTACATCTGCTGTGTGAGGTAGCCATTACTACTATTAATCACGTTCCAGCCACTGCATGGATTGTGTTTTAGCCACCTATAGCAAACCTCTTCTGTTGCAGTTAACACAACAAAATATGTCAAAAGCAAACCAGTGTCTGCATGGGGAATCCTCCTTGTAGGTCTTCAAACTGAGTTTATTTGACTTGATTGGTAGTAGCCCTCGCTGTTTGGGCTATCTGTATTTGTGATTGGCTTGAGTTCCTTCTTGTTAGGAGGGAATGGTATCAACTTGTGTACAAGTTTGTATGCTGCTCTGCATCTGTCTGGTTAGAGCAGAATTCATTGTGGGGATGAAGAACAGACACGTTTAGGGTTCCTAGCATTTGCTGATACTGGAACAGAACAGTGTTGGCAGTCATACACTTTACTGGTGTCCAATGTTGCAAAAGTTAGTACGTAGGCAGGGTCACCTCAAGGCTTGAATATATACAAAAAGGGAAAAGCACCCTCATTATTTTTGAAAAAAAATCTCTGGAACGGGCATCTCTGTACAATAGAACAGGGATAAACTCTTACGCAACCCATTCTGAAATAGTTCTGGAAGCAGTAGAAGATGGAAAAAGTAGTAGTACAGAGTTGGTTTTTTTTCAGCAGTGGGTTATGAAAAATGCTGTGTGGAGAGAGGAGGTGTGAAACCTCTTCTTCAGAATGTTTTTCACCTTCTTGGTGTGTCGGATGTGTTGTCCTCTACCCTCCCTCCTGCCATATGCCACCATGACTGCTTCTTTTTGCCTCTGCTCAGCTTAAATGAGACTCTCTAGCTTCTCTTCCCCCTCTTTAACCATTGCATCACTGTTCTTCTATCTGGCTTCAGTGTGTAAGAGGATTTCTTCCACATGTTTTCTGGTCAGTATTTTCTGCAAATGCCAGTTATGTTCTCTGTGATAAGCTTGAGGGTTTTCTCCTTTCTTCTGCAGATCGTCTTCCTTTCTTTAAGCAACCCTCCAAAAAGAATTGGGTCTGATGTTATCCTGTGGACATCAATGTCTGCTGGTTCTCAGTCTTGCTAATATAGTTTACACCCTGCTATGCTGGTGTAACATATGTGTGTAACATACGTCACAGTTGTAGCAAAAATTGTTTGTAATCTTGGATTATTGCTTTGCTTTAGATGTAAATCCTGTAGGTTCTTCCTGCACATCACATGATGATTCTTTAATCTGTTCAGCAGAAACTTTAGGTGAGAAAGTGAATAAATGACTATTGTCTTGGCAACTTCCTTTCCTCTCCTCCTTCAGTATGAGCTGAATGACGAATATAGTCTCAGTCCGAGTGCTCCTGCAAATATGGGTTTTTTTTTTTTTCTTGATTTGGTCACTGTCTGCATCCCTCTGGTGGTTCCTTTCTGTTGCAGGAAATATAACTTCTTTGCCTCAAAGACCACTATTGTCCAACTCAGTAGTGTTGGTGTTAGGTAATGAATCAGTGATGCCAGCTTCTATTGCTAACTTGTATAATTCTTAAGTGAGTACTGTTCTGTCTTTCCCTGGTGCAGCAGTTCATGCCTCTGCAGATGGCTGTAAATTATTCTTGGTCATCTCCTTGGCTGCAATCCTTATCAGAAACTTCAGAGAAATGCTGCCAGTGTGCCAGTACTGCTTCAGGTTGTGCCAACTCATGTTAACACGGTGTTTTCTTTTATTCCTACAACTATCTGTGTCCTCCTCTTACAGTGTTGGTTCTGACTTAAAAGGAATAAATGTAGAGCCTTGCATGCTGGTGCCTTGGCAAGTAACAGGGATTTTGTACATGATGCTCTAGAGCAGGTGGTTCTCCTGTTGACTTCTCTTGTAGGCAAGACAAAATGCAAAAGTCCAAAAAGGTAATTTGCTTTTCTTCTCGGGGGACCTCCATAGACTGCTGCAGGTCTCTTTCAAAGGGCAAAATCAATACGTCAGGGCAGGTTGGAAATAGCCAGATGGAAAAGCGATCAAGTTTTCTGTTGATAAGTTTTCTGGCTATAGCAGATTCCACCTGCTTTGACTAACATGGTTCTCGCAAGAAGCGTGGAAGACTTAAAGACCCAAATAATGTTGGCACTTGCTAGCCACTAGAATTGGCAGCCTAACTAAACAGTGCTAGACCATGCTGGTTGTGACAGGCAAGCAGAGTGCTCTTTACCAAAGTCCTGGAAGGCTAGGAAGGGAAGGTTTTAAAGTGTTCTAGGAGTACAAGATTGAATCTGATCTCAAGGTTGTTGCTCTGTGGAAGAAAACATCAAAAGCTTGACTGAAATGAAGCAGGTGTGCTGCAGAGTCTGTCTCTAAAAAAAGAAAAAAAAGCTGGGAAATGTAAGAGAACTTGTATCCTTGCTCTCTTAAAAGCAAGGCAGCNTTAATGGCAGACAGATGCTGAGAAACAGACCCACACAGGAAAACTGATTTGGAGGCGAGCAGGATTATTGTGGCTGGTACAGTATGTGTGGAAATACTCTCCTAAATGTTGCAGGGGTTGTGTGTTTGTTCACATAAGCTCATTATAAAGTCACCATAGTAGAGAAAGGCCTACTACAGCAAAGCAATTGGGATATATACTCTATAAATGGCTGCAGCTGTTATGTCTGATTAAAGAAATGGCAAGTCATTCATTTTTTAATGTGAAATTGTCAGTAGTTCCCATACATCTGCTGCCTCTATGTTCTGTGATAAAGCATACATGGTAAGATTCCTGATAGCTACTGGGTCACTTACCTGGGGTGAGAACCACTTTAGAATTCTTCAGCAATTGGTGTCTGCAGCTCTGGCCTGGCAGACCTGCCTGTAGAAGCTCCGAGTCCCTGTTCTGTCACTGCAAGCAAGAGTCCTGTCTGAAATTAATAAAGGGCAGTGGTGAGGCACAGCCAGGGCTTGGTTGTCAGGTGAAACGTATGAACTAGTAATAGAGCTGCTTTGGAGACCTAGGAAATGGTGTGACAACTATGGTGTCCTCCTTGGATTAAAGGTAGTGATTATCCTATGGTGTACTTGGTCAATGAGTGGAAGAGGCTGTTTATTTCTGTTCTTTTATTTCCAGACTTAGCGTCTTTCAAAGTAACTCTTTTTCCAAGCACTAGGCTGTGAATGTATGGCTCTCTCTGGGTAAAAAAATATATATGTGCGTGTGTTTTTCCAGCATAGCTCTTCTGGGAGAGTTTCTTGTATAGAACAACACTGTCTTGAACTAAATGAAATCTGGCAGTCAGTTCTGTGCAAGACATAGGACTGCAATCTTTTGTTGGCATCCTTCTGGTACAGGATGAGTTTTTGAGCTGAGTGGACTGCAGGCTGTCTGTGTGAGCTCAAAACAGAGATTCTCAGAGTTCCTGTTAGAGGCTGGCTTGCTTTCATAGTAACAGACACAGGGTGAGATGAATAAGCTGCAGTTAGGCCGTGTGCTCCTTCACAAAGCACAAGTACTTCCTGCTAATGATACGCTGGAGAGTATGTGCTGGCCTAAAAGCAAAAGGGAACCGGATGGCTCCCGATTCAATTCACAAACTTCATATAGGAAATAAAACTACAGAGAAAAGCAGTCTAGGTTATGAAATTCTTCAAAGCTGAGCAACCAATACCTAGTTTGTTTTGTTTCTGCAGACAACAGCAAAGCCTCTTAGCTCTTAAATACAGCTGATATTCCATGTACGTGCTGTACAGCTCTTCTTCAGGGGCCTTGGCAGAGTACAGATAACAACCTGTTGCTAATGAGGCTAGGTGTAGTTGATATGAGGCAAAGCAGGCACCAAGGAGATGTGGAGCTGTTGGAACAAGACTTTATTGTTTCCTAAATAGAATTACTTAAGTGTTTTCCGGCTGTGAAACACTGAATTAACTCTTCATGACTTGCTGTGTCCTTGCGATGTTCTGCTCTCTTTCAGTGGGGTGGGAGAAAAAAAGGACAAAGCATCAACATTGCTTTTTTTTTTCCCTCTTCCAGTAAACTTACCTGGACCAAAACTGTGTTCTCTTCTACCTTTTCAGCACTTCTATAAAACCACTTTAAAACAAAAAATGCTTTAAAATTGTGGTTGACTTACAGTATTAGACTGTCAGAGACTGATATTTCTCAGAGTAAGTGTAGAACTTAGTCTCCAGCCTAGAGAGCCTCTAGGTTTACCTGCTTCCCATAGATCTGTTGAAAACTAACAAGTCTGTTTCAGCAGGTTTCAGAGCACAGTGGGGAGACCTGGTAACACTTTCATTGTCCTTTCTTCCCGTAGGGGTATGCTCCACCGCCAAAAAATGGAATTGAACAGAAGCGACCTGGGCGTCCCTTGAATATAACATCTCTAGTTAGGTTGTCGTCAGCAGTGCCAAACCAGATTTCCATTTCCTGGGCTTCTGAAATTGGAAAGGTAAACTGTATGTTCTGTAGGGTGTGGAAAGTTGTCTAAGTAACCTCATCTAGCATTCCTTCTGCCTGATGTTGCTGGCAAGGCATACACCAGCAAGCGTTTAGTAGTAGGTGGCTGAACTTACTATCAGTGCCAGGAAACAAAGTTTGCTCTAGAAGTATGGTAGTAACATATATAAGACTTGCATACAGATGGCAAAGACTTCCGACTTCCTTTCACATTAGAAAGC
>WAAD01009989.1:94533-105210 GCA_013389945.1 Fregata magnificens | reverse complement strand
CTGCAATGTAATATAAAATAATTTTCAGTCATTACATTTAATTAAAGTGGAAAAGAAAGATAAACCAGGCGTTAAGTCCCAGGCAGGGAATATCCTGGACTTCTCCTGAATACAAAAAAAGTTGAGTGTATTCAGCACATTCTAGACTCACGGCTGAGCCAATAAATAGTTCAAGAAATTTAATTTTAAAAAGAGTTCATAAACAAAACAGGAAGCTAAAATAAAAGTTACAGTTTAAATACAGATCCTGCAAAATGTATCCTTACACTTAACTTCAACTCCCAGCTTTATTGTATACAGTAGATAAAGTTAAGCATGCATCTGAGTCATTGCAAGATCTGGGTCTAATTAGATGGGATACTTTGAGTAAGTGCTACTCAAGAGTACAGTGGGCTAGCCATGTAAAGTTTCCAGAATTAGGATCTGTCTAAATACCATGAACACTCAAACATAGTAAAACAGTGACAAGGATTTCCAAAATGCTCTAGAGCTCATTTTTAGTATGGATGAACTTACATACTAAATATTTAATTAAGCCCCTACAGTAATACTACAGAAAAATCACTTACAGTATTCCTCTACATATTTGAACAAAAATACCCTTCCAGCACAACAATGCTATGCTTGTAACACTAATGCCCATACTTCCCTCCCAGAGTAGAAAAAAACACTAATTCATTTCAAATCAGAGAGTTCCAACAGAATGCACGAATGTTTGGCCTTTGACCAATATTTAATCTTTGCGTGTACCTTTCCTGTAGTATAACATAGCTGCACTCCAAATGTATTGTACTTGAGAAGGGTGCAGGGTGGAGGAGGGAACAGGAGCATCAGTTTATTACAGACAAGGAAAGAAACCAAATTACTTCTTCTATGAACTCTAGACGATCTTTACTTATCTAAGAAAACTGCAATCAAACCAGAAAGTCACTGAGGACTTGCTTGTGTCTGAGACCTTATATTTTAAAATTGGTTGAACCCTGTTTCTGTTGCTATCAAGATCATTTTTGTTTCTCTCTTCAAAAGAGAGGCATAGGCTCAACATAGTGGAAATCAATGCAAATGGAAACTGCAAAATATAGATGAAATATGAGCAGTTCTTATGACAAGAAGTCTTTTGGAGCATGACATACCAACAAACGCACTTTGTGCCACAGAGGTCTCGTTATTTTATGGGCAAGTGAAAGTCTCAGTGAATATAGGATGTTTGTCACTGCTAGTCCAAGAACTGCTTGTGGCAGATTTTAAAGGAGCCACTGTTGAAGAACTGCACATATATATCCATAAAATTCCCTAGATTTAGTTCATTCTTAAAATTCATTTCCAATATTTTGGAAATATAGCATGTGTTAAATATCAAACTTGCAGGAATAGTTGCCTATTTAGTTTTCTCTCTGCCTGATATCAGGCTGTTGCCCTCTGTATTCCTTCCTAAACTATGTTCATTATTCCTCAACGGTTTAATTTCAGAAACTATAACTAAGTGTAGAAGGTGGTAGAGCTTCTATTTAGTGGATATGTCTGTAAGAGAAAGAACAATGGTTCAGTAAGGGTTGATAAATAACATAATACAGCAGGCAAATGAACTTAGGCCACACCAGCCCAATGACTGCATGTTTTCATTTTGCAAAATTGTCAAGAAATTCTCCCCCCGCCTCAAAATCTTAGGTTTGAAAAAAGACCAGTGCATTCCCAAGTGAAATACAGCAAACCAGCTATTCCTAGGAAATTTGTGGCCTTCTAATAAGGTATTTACTGTTACCATTTCTGTCTAAACTTTGTGTAAGCAGCAGGATGCAAGTGTTTTTTGTGATACATTTTTTTTGCCCTCTCCACAATGCATATGCCAATCCACAATCTAATTTTTACCCATTTGTTCCTAGATACTTTCTCTTAGATCCTCAACCAACTCAAAATACATGGTCTTTACTTAACGGTCACTTACTTAATACTTCATTTTTCTAGTCTCTTTCCAGAGGACAACCAGACATTGTGTCTTTGTTTGCAATTACTGCTGAGATCTGTCTCAAATTGAGCTATATAGATAGTCATCCATACAGGCAAAACTGCGAGGGCAGTTAGGAAAGAAAAATGTCATCAGAACCTCCCACAGGCAAGAGGGGAAAGAGTTCTTTCTTCATAAAAGCCAGAAAGTACATGGAGAGTTAGTTAGTAAACCCGCAAGCAACCCCAGCAATTTTAACAATGTCTCTTTGATGCATGCTCTATTCTTTCCATCATCAAAACATAAGGACTGTATGTGCCAATACCATAATAATTTTCAAAAGGCATAAATACACTTATTTATCATCACATCAACCTGGCTCCTAACAATGCTCTATAAACACTGTAAGGAAAAAAACCCACACAAATGAATTGAGGAAAAAAAAATCTCAGGAAGTGTCCGTATTCAGAAACAATATTAGTATTCCAGAAATCATTCAAAAAGAAGCCCTGGACAAACCAAATGTCTTTTATCTAGAAATAAAGGAAGACTTCATAGAAAGTATTTTCATATTATAAGAGTATTTCCTGTTTTAACATAAAATCTAATGCAAAGAACACTAGATCAAGTGATTGCTGTTTCTATTTCTCTTTGTGCTCTAAACAGTAACGAGAATATTCTCACAGATCTGCAACATTTCTGGGTAAAACTTTACACCTCATAAATAAATTGCTAGAACTACTTGCAAAACTAAGTGCATGTTGCCTAATAAGTTTGCATGTGTAAAGTGTGATTTATTGTAGACACAGTTCAAACAGACTCAGTGAAAATTTTGTCTTATGAGTACTATTAGTATCAAAAATAATTTATAGACATTTCATAGTAGAACAGTTTATAAATACATTCACCCAAGTTGTTCTGTTCCTTTCCATTCTGCTCCCTGAGTAAAGTAAAAGAAATAGAAAGCTAATAGAAGATAATGGAAGGTTATAGAACATATTCTTCATTTTGTGTGAACATAAAGCCTTATCCATCATTGTAATAGTTTTAAGAAGTTGTATAACAATTTTTCTGTACATTCAACAAAATTTTTGAATGCAAAAATTAATTTTCTGATGAGAAAGTTTACACCAAAGTCATGCCCCCCCCCATATAGAAAAGTGTTTATCTAGCTCAGGATTTTTAAGATTAAACTGATTACTTACATGTTTTTGAAAAGTTTGCTTTTAGAGGTGCCAAATGCTTTTAACTTACCTCTGCAACAAATAAAGAAATAGGATGAAACTACGGATTTGGATAACTTAGAGTCTCCTTTTAAGAGTTCATTTTGCCCAACATGAGCACCTGGGAAAGTTCTGCTTTTCAGAACAGCACTTCCTAAGCACTCAACACTTTCTGGGTACCTTGTGCTGAGGACTCAAAAGTCACAAGTCACTGCAAAAATACAGGCCAGGACCTGGTTGTGGAAGAGTTTACATCCAAAAAAATGTAATCAGAGATTCAGAGATAATAGCATTCTAGTTATGGCTGTAGTGATTTTAATGTAAGAAATATTAACATAAAAATGGTGTAGCAACAATTCTTTTTAGAATCCTGGTTTTAACTCTGAATATTATTTACATAATTTCACATTTTTAATTTCAGATGACCCAAGAATCTGCATAACATGCATTCAGAACTATTATATGTAAGTATAGCTGTGTAGCTTTTCATGCCTATACATTTTTCTAAAGCAAAATTGTGTGCTTCACTACATATATCTGTGTTGTGTATGTTATCACATTCCTTTTAAGTATTGCCTACCTGAGAACAGTAACTTTGGAAAAAGGTTTGGGAAATGCTGAAAAACTAGCCAACTGCTCACTATCTAGGCCTTTTAAACCTTATGGACTGATGTGAACTTTGCATATATGGAGAGGAATATGGAACAGAAAGGGTCTGAAAGTTAAGCAGTGCCTCTGGATTTGGAACTAGTATGCTCTTAGTATATTGTGTTGTCCTGGTTTCAGCTGGGATAGAGTTAATTTTCTTCCTGGTAGCTGGCATAGTGCTGTGTTTTGGATTTGGGATGAGAATAATGTTGACAACACACCAATGTTTTAGTTGTTGCTGAGCAGTGCTTACAGTAAGTCAAGGACTTTTCAGCTTCTCGTACAGCGAGGAGGCTGGAGGTGCACAAGAAGCTGGGAGGGGACACAGCCAGGACAGCTGACCCAAACTGGCCAAAGGAATATTCCATACCATATGACATCATGCTGAGCAAAAAAACTGGGGGGAGTTGGCTGGAGGGTGGCAGCACAGCTGCTGCTCAGGATCTGGCTGGGCATCGGTCAGCGGGTGGTGAGCAATTGCATTGTGCATCACTTGTTTTGTGTATTCTTTTATCATTATTATTATTTTCCCTTCCTTTTCTGTCCTATTAAATTGTTTTTATCTCAACCGACAAGTTTTACCTTTTTTCCGATTCTCTCCCCCATCCCACTGTGGGGTAGTGAGTGAACAGCTGTGTGGTGTTTAGCTGCCTGCTGGGTTAAACCACAACATGTGTCCAGTTCTGGTATTTGCAGTTCAGCAGGCACACTTAAAAACATAAGGAGGTTAAACAAAAGGAAAAAAATATAGATTAATTGAAAGTTTATCTTAAACAGAGGGAAAAGAACTCTACTGCTTTTCAGAGAGACAGTTAATGTTAATTAAAAGAAAACATTGATTAAAAAGCTATTCAATCTAGCTATGAACAATGGCATTGGATTATATATTTTTACAAGCAATCAGCTCTTTACAACCACAATATAGTAATTTCTAATTAAGCGTGCATTCGTTTTTGTGCCCACATTTAAAAAAGAAAATCAAATTAATTATACTTAAGAACGCTGAGATTAGAAAACATGACTTGTTAATATTTGCCAGTTGAATAAGTAACATAACCACAAATACACTTTGAATCCTTCATTAGAGGAATAATTTCTGTTCATTAGGATGAGAATAGAGCTTTACCATTGCCATACCTAGAAACATACAGAAAACAAACGCAGTGACCTTAAAAGAAACTTACTAATGATGTTCTACTTTATATTACAGGTATAGGCAACATTGCTATAAATACTGCCCAGAAAATACCTACAGAGATGAAAGTTCTCTGCAGTGTAGAGAGTGTCCTAGCAACTGTGACAGCTGTGACAAGGACAAGTGTGACTCATGTAAGGAAGGCTTTTATCTCTCAGGTAAGCAAAGTACCAAGTATGGCATATATAAAAAAAGTATTTTAGACTTTTTCTTTAGAGAAAGAGTCTGGACCCAACTTCTCAAACTCAAAAATCTCTTCTATGGAAGACAGTGGAGGCTGAGGGGACTTAGCACTTTGCAGAATTGGGGTCCTTTGCATTAACATAAGGTGGTTGCGTTAGCCAATGGTGCCCTTTGGTTTAAAGGCTCCATATATTTGACTACAAATTCCCACTTTATTTTTTTCTAGCTGTGTTTTTAATGCATTTCCACTCTTTTGGGCAAGTACAAAAAAATATTGTATTTGATTCAGACTTTGTGAAAGGAGGGGTCTTTAACTCACAGAAAGACATGGAAGTGTTTCCTTACTATTTGCAAGTTTAGTTTTACTTTGACTTTCAGGTCCACATAAAGTAACGAACCTTAAACACTCTGAAACGAGCTCATTTAAAACCTCTAAATTCCACACCAGATTCACACAAGAGTAGGAATCTCTTAGCTTTATTATGAAGCCATAAATCAGGCCGATCTGGTTCAGACATGGTGCCAAATATTATGGTATTCTTGGGCATTGCCTGCTGAAGGTGCCCAGTAGTGGAGTACAAAAGCATCACACTCATGGAAAACTGTGATCACAACCTGAGTGATCTGGTGGTCTACATTTTTTTTTCATTGAAATTGGAGGAAGCTCAAAAAACTATCAGTGTAACAACTTCTAGGGGTTTTGCTGCAGCATGCCAACCCTTAAATTAAATCAGATTTACCTGAGTTTAGCTTTGTATTCACTAGAAACTAGAGATTCATCCAATTCTCAAAATTTGCATATATCCAACAATCTTGGGGGATTCTGAACTTAGATTTTATATTGGGCCAGTACAAAAACTGGGACTCAAGCACAAAATTTTAATCCAGATTTGGACTTTTGTAAGATTTGTATGTGCCAGGATTTAGGATATGGATCAAAACCCATCTAATATAAATTTAAGTGCAGATTGGTTTGAAGTTTGTGAAGTTTTCATAAGCGACTGAGCTGAATTTAGGTTTCACATGAAAAAATTAGAGTTTATATAGCTACAGAAAGTTTCATTGGTTCTCATATACTGCTTTTTTCTTAAACTGTTTCTTGCTGGAGACAGAGAGATGCTATAGGTGAGGTACCTCCTTGTCAGAATTGACAGGGGTCAGTAGACACCATGATGCGAGGCTCTCTTTCTGTTGCAGGTGTCACATGTGTGACCAAGTGTGGAGATGGCTTCTTCACTGATGACATCTCTAGAGAATGCGAACCTTGCCACAGGAGCTGTGCAACATGTGTTGGGTACAGCTACGAGAACTGTACTGGATGCAAAAACAGTTTCCAGCTATCTCATGGGCAGTGTCTGAATCCAAGAAATTCTCCACCCAATGGGAAGTTCTGGAGTGGTAAGTTGCAACAGATCCCTTAAGCTTTTCTGCTTCTCTGAAGACTACTAAAAGTTTTAGAAAGACGATATCAAGATCTTGCAGCTTGAGTGAAACTGCACTTTTGTCAAACTCATTGTCATTTTAAAAATATACTGACCAAAAACACTGGTTTCACAGAGTAAAATTCATCTTCCTGCAAATGGCATAACATTTTAATACAACTTAGGTGTTCCTTATCTGGGAATTAACTTATCTGGATAGATAAAAGATGAAAAAATAAAAGATAAAAAGATAAAAAGATAAAAAGATGAAAAAGATAAAAGATAGATAATAGATTAAGGTACTGGGAGTCCCTTATCTAAAGTACGGGGAGCCTTGTAGGCTATGTGTTAGACCAGCTTTGTGGCTATTGATTCCCTACAGAGAAGTGAATGTAAGTTGGAGGAAATGGAAAAGAATCAAATATGTGTCTGTGTGTGTGTGTGTGTTTAAAAGCAAGCTCTCTTCTTTTCCCTTCTCTCCCCAGTGTAGGCATCCACCGTCTAAGGAACCAAACACAGGATGCAGAACTACATTTTGGAGTTCTTGTCCTACCCTGGCCATTTCCACAGCCTTCACAAAATAATCAGTTCTTTCTTGGTTCCCTCATCTATAGCGTGGGAAAAACAGTTCTCTGTTCCAAAAAAAAAAAAAAAAAAAAGGATTTGGAAGGAAAATGCTTTTAAAATTTAAAGCTGTTGAAGGGAATGATTTGTATTAATTTTTTAAATTATTTCCCTTCATAAACATCTTCCAATGCATGCCAGTACTGTCACAAATTTCTTGTTAAGGAAGTGTTAAATGAAAAGTGCGTAGTAGAATATTTGTCGTTCCCATTATGTCAGTTATATAAAGGACAATTGAGTAGGTTATGTTACCAAATGAGGCAGTGCTAATGGTGAATTTATCACCCAGCACACAAATTAAAACTCATTTGCTATGAATATTCATTCTTTTTAAGTGAAACCTGTGCAGCACGTGGAATCTCAATAGTTAGGATTGCAAGTGGCACTTTTTAATTATATGTACGCCATATGCTCCAACAAAGGGTAAAATTTCCTCTAGAGTTTCAATAGCTGCTTTTCTGATTACTGTAAACAAAGAGAAAAGTTGGTGTCATATAATCCTTTCACTGTCTTTATAGTTGTAAAGCATCAGCTAGAATAACACGTTCAATTTTGGGCACAGTGTTTAAAAAAAAAAAAAAAGTGAGTTAATTAGAGAGGAAACAGTGAAGATTACCAGAAATCTAGGGAAAAATTATTTACAATGAAAGGTTGAGATAAACGAGGGGCTTGGGACCAAATGAGAAAGCTAAGGGCAATACAATCACAAAGAAGAATGGAATAGATCGGGTCTCTGTAAGTGCAGTAAATAGGACTTAAAATCCAGAAAAGGGGTTTTAGATTTGGCAATGGAAAAAAGGGAACTTTCAAATGGAATAATGGAGTAATAGTAGAATCTTTGAGGAGGTTTCAGGGTTTCCATCACTAGGGGTCTTCAAGAACACACAAAAAGCATCTGGCAGGGATGTTTACTGAGTGGAATAAGAGACTAGATTATTTAAGATCCCTTCCAGCTTTATTTTTCTATTAAATACAAATTTTCTTCTGATTCCTGTGTCTTTATTTGACTCAAACACATCAAAGAATGACTATCCTTAGATCTATATGACCTTGCATTAAAAATTAAAATATAGTAACAAATATTTTCAGAAAAAATATTGACCATTTCTATTCATTGCCTATCTACGGAGAAATGTTGTATCAAAAGGAATAACATTTCTTCACTTCAGAAAAAGATCACAGAGACCTCAAATGGAGAAAAGGAGAAGGTTGGTGTCCTCCATGCGTTTCCTTGTATTTCCATCAGTATTTTTCAGTTTGAGACTCTCTACATCAGTGCCATGGAAAGAGCACATCTGTAGTTTGGTCTGTCTATTGGTTATCTATTTCTCACACTGTCAAATGAGGTGGCTCATTGTCAGTTTTTTTCTTTTGAGCAGACAGCTGATGCAGTTCTGTATATATGAGCATTGCTGTGCTGTGAAACCTCTTTCTCTCCATCTTGCATACTGTTTCTCTTTCCTTCCAGTAGTTAAAATAAATCTTTCTTAGGGGCATTTCAAGGTGTAAGATACATCTCTCTCAGAGCTGTACTGGCTTGAGCATTAATGACTGCTCCAAAGTCACAGGATTCCTGCTGCAGCTGGTGATGGGAGCCCAGGGAACCTGAATGGAGGCTCTTCACCTCCTCTGGGATAGACTGGCTGAGATTCCCGCAGTGTGGCAGCAGCAGTGCTATGGAACTGCTGAGAAAGTGATGTTGAACTTGGTGATATCTCGAGCCTTTTCTCACCAGGGTAGGCTTCCAAACAGTAGTAACCTTCAAGTCAAAATGTTAATGAAGTTGTCACTGGCTTTACTGAAGTTACACCCTGAATAACTACATTTTACAGTTTGTGAAGTTTCTTGCTCAGATACTGTAGGATCATCTGATTCTCATAACAGTCATTTTCATTTGCTAATGAACAACAAAATCTAAATGTTTGATTTTTTGGCTGGAATATCACTCTTTCACTCATTTCTTTTGATCATGCATTCAAGAGGCAGGTATCAGCTGGGTCCAGATTTCCAGCTGGGCAAACCATATTTGAAATTCTCATTCCACACTCAAGATCCTTAATAAAAAATAAAGGATTCAGGCAGGACCAAGCCACATTTAACTCTAGCAGTACATCACACCAATAGGGTAGTTCCTAGTTAGAGATTGGCGTACATTTCACACCCTGATAATGTTTCAAAATACGTAGATAATTTTAAAAGGAAAAAAAAAAAAAAAGAAAAAGAAACAGAGTTTCTCTGTGTTACAGTTATTTTCTTCATTGTCTAAAGCTTTCTGAAAACCAATAAAATTTAGGAGAGGCAGCCACTCTCTTTTATTGCTTTGTTCAACAATGCTGTAGGATCGGTACAAGCATGGACAAAATGAAAACCTATCTGTGCTCCTTGAAACTTACTGTGAGTGAGGATTCTGGTTGGCACACCTGTACAGAAAAACTCCCTAGGCCTGGAACAATGATCCCTCTCCAGGTCTTCTTAAGCATTTCTGTAGGGCCCCCTCTTCTCCATTACTTGTTTTGAAGAAGATCATGGGGACAGAGAAAATAATTTTTCTTTCATACATGGGTGCAAAGGCATGGCATCTTTCCAAGTTTTTCACTGCTTCCTCTGGACAGATCTCCAAATATTTTGTCCCAGTTTACTTTTTTTGTTCTTTAGCTTGTTGATAGCTACTTTGATTTTCTCCAGGGTTATTTCTTCTTAGCAAAACATAAGGACCTACCATCTCATCTGCTGTCAAACTCAGTTCCTAAGGGTAGCACCTCATGCAGCATGGGCATGGTCCAAGAAGTTTGTCCATTCTGCAGGGGATATTAAAATACTTTCACGTTTGTTCACCAGAACAGTGTGGGAAAGACTGTGGCTGAGATTTGGCTTTTGGCTCTCATCCTCTCTGCCTGTTTGTCAATCTACGCTTCTTCCACTGGGTGCTCAGTGTCCCCAGCACATTTACATTGGTGCAGCACCACGGCAGAGCTGCCTCTGAGCTTCAGTGGCCTGAATTAAAGCATCTAATTAAAGAATACAGCCCGACAATTTTTAGTCCTCCCACTTTGGGGGATTGAGCTGGGCGTGGGGGCCAAGCATGAAATAAACGACCTCACCCCTGTCATGGGAATGAAGATGAGATCGCACCAACCTCACCCTCAGCACATACCCTGCTCCAGACAATGCAGGAAGACAACACAACTAGGAAGACAGCCAAAATTTCCAAATCTGGTCATTTACATCAGCCTTTACCACGTTAGTCTTCTATTTACTCTTTTACTTTAGAAATGTTACTAATGGAGAGTTGAGGTATTAGACCTTGAACTGTATTTACAAATAATGAAGCCATTTCATCTTGGCTCTTCCAGCCACATGGATTCAGTGGGTTCTACTGTGGTTTTAGTGACTGTATTGATGTACCATATAGGACAAAGTGAGTTTTGAGAAACAAAG
>WAAD01009989.1:65892-80890 GCA_013389945.1 Fregata magnificens | reverse complement strand
GCATTGGAAGAGGCTGCCCAGACAGGTGGTGGAGTCACCATCCCTGGAAGTGTCCAAAAAACATGTAGACGTGGCACTTCAGGACATGGTTTAGGAGGCGTGGTGGTGTTGGGTTGACGGTTGGACTTGATTATCTTAGAGGTCTTTTCCAACCTCAATGATTCTATGATTCTATATACTCCAGCCAGACTCATATTTTAATAATAAACCAAACAAAACTTCAGACGTGGACATCCCTGATTTCACAGGAAGTTCATAATGCAGGTATAAAATCTCAGCAGAAGTCCACTTATATTCAGTGGCAGCATGGTTTGGTTAATATCAGCAAAGCTGAACAGGTGACTTGGCTTCTCCGTTTCTTGATGTAACACAGAAGATGCTGTGTGAGTGTTGGGCCATTATGGGCGCTTTGGAGGGGAAAGATTTGAAAAAGAAAGCACTACCTTCCAAAGCTGTCCTCTTACCTCCTGTTATGACAGGCACTGCAGGATTTATGGTTTCCTAGGACTTCTTCACTCCCTCACTTACAGAGGTCAGAATTTACTGCCCGTTTGCTTACCTGTTCCTTGCTGTTCTTTGTAGAGTGCGTGGATGAGTTCTTCCTGCATGAGGGGAAGTGTGTGCAGGACTGCCCTTCTCAATTCTATGCTGAAGACAAGCACTGCTTTCCCTGCCATGCAGACTGCAAGGATTGTGATGGGCCAGACTTGGATGACTGCACTGAGTGCGCCATCGACTTCTTTGTCCTCTACAGTGGCATGTGTTTTGAAGAGTGCCCTGAAGGGACTTACTATGAAGAAGCCACTGAAGACTGCCAAGGTTGGCAGCTGTTGTTTTCCCCAGAATGGTATTGAGATACAAGTGTGCCAGCTAATGTCTCTATCAGTGTCCTGGAAACAGAGGAGATAGCTAATGCAAAAAAATAACAAGGCATAGCTTAGAAGAGCAAAAATTGGAGAAAGCTGAGAGGGAGGTAGCAAAGCTAGATGAGTTTTGTATTATGGGCAACCACTCTGGCAAAGTGCTGAGTATTGCTGCAGACAGTATGTTGAAAACCACTGCTCAGCAAAAGCAGCGCCAGTGCAAAAGGAAACCTAAGGAACTGGCTGAGAAAGATTGAAAATAGTAAAACATTTGATGATGCAGAAGCAGAGCTATTGCTCAGTTTCCCTCAGCCTCTCATCCTGAGATGATGGCTGCTCCTTGCAAAATTAAAGCTGAAATAATAATCTGAAATGCAACAAGAAATGGTGACATTCCTACTGTTTGTCTATTTCAGCATGCAATAGGACATGCCAGACTTGTTCTTCTTCCACTGCCTGCCTTACTTGCAGAAATGGCCTGACACTGAATCATGATGGGCACTGTGTGGTATCTGGATACTGCTCTCACACTGAGTACTATGTTGAGAAAACTCAGACCTGCAAGCCTTGTCATAAGAAATGCTTCCACTGCTCAGGACCCACTGAACACCAGTGTCGTAGCTGTGCAAATAACCACCATCTTCTCAGTAAGTGTTTTGTTCCTGCCTCTAGATTTTATTCTACACTGAAATCATGAAATAGGCAAGTTTCTGTCACATTTATGAAACATCTAGGGCTGCTTCAGCCAATGTAAATATTACAAGGTTGACGTGATAAGTAGATAACTTGTGCAGAGATAAGGACTTCTGCGGGGCTACCTGGAAACTCTTTGTGAGGCTGGGCTTGCCACTCACTGGGGCCAAAGCAGGACTTCTAAGTAGCAACAAACTCCATGGCTACGCGAAACATGTATGTTTCATTTACTTGGTATGTACTGTTCCTGTTGTTTCCTACAAAGAACTTAAAAAGAGAGGGGGATATCCTTAGCTTTTCTTTTTTTTTTAAAAAATGTACGCACAAAGAGTTCACATTTTCATGTTAGCTTGTTTAATCCCTGCAGAGATCTGATGAGCAAAGAAATACTTAAGCAGAGCTGTTAAAAAGTTGTTCATGGATCATTAGGTCAGTATCTAGTGGATGGCTGAGGTGCAAAACTACTTTTCTGACTTTGGAGCAAAAGGCTGCATTGTCTCAGAAACAAATGGGTAAAAAGTATGAAATCCCAGAACTTAAACTTTACTTCTTTGCATATTCTTTAAAAAGCAAACAAAAATTTTAGAAAATAATTTGGAGAAAAAAATGATTAAAATGATCTTTCATGCAGGAAAAATCTAAAGAGAGTTTGAATCAAAATTGAATCTGAGCTTTTTGAGTCTAATTCTCATGCATATTTTGCATTCTTAAATTTCTGAGGTCTTGCATCAGACCTGTCTTTTTTATCAACATACTCTGCTGCTTTGCACCATTACAATTGGTAACGCTGATGGAAGTATGTAAATAAACATCCTGGAGTGGAGAAAGAATTGCAAGAAAAACAGAAATAAGGGAAAGTGCCTTCCTTTGCCCAGTTGCAACCCAAGCATCAAAACTATAAAGACAAGCTAGATGAGTACAAGCTACTAATGAGTAATCACTGCTCTCTTAGCTTGTTGCACCTGCAGTTAATTGCATCAGTCCTAACTTCTCATTCAAGATTCCTATTCTAATGACCCTCTGAAATCTCAGTGAAAAAGTGGGATGTACCTGGTACATTTGGCGGCATTACAGGCATTTATTCCCATAACATAAAGCAGCAGCCACAGACAGGAGTAAAGACCAATGAATAAATGTTATTAACTCTCACATTTACCATCAGATTTGTCATATACACAGAATCCAATGAGGTTGATGCTTAGATGCTTAGATGCTAAAGAAAATGACAATGCAGATAGAAAGTTTCCTAATTACTGTTTCTTCTTTTGTAGAGTCTGAAAGAAATCACAGCTGCTGTTCATTATTATATATTATGCATTTATATTTCCCAAAGATAAAAAATTCTCTGTTCTGAAGAGCCTGCTAATGTACATAAAATGCAGAAATGAGGACTAATGAACTGTCAAGACTTGGAAGAAACAAAAAATAATTACTATATCCCAATGTTGTTTTCTTGTTCTGGTACACGGTCTAACAGCATATCCTGTTAGTTTGCTCTAGCACAGCTGTATGAGATGTTTTATAGCAGCAAATACTGAATACGATGTGTTATTCTGCATTGTTGTCTGTGCAGATACAACCTGTGTTGAAACATGCCCAGATGGGTACTATGTTGACAGCGATGAGCGACAATGTTCCCCATGCCACAGCGCCTGTGTCACTTGCACTGGAAAACACAGCTCACAGTGCCTTTCCTGCAAACCAGGCTGGTACAGACAAGGAAAAGGATGCGTAAACCAGTGTCCAGCAGGGTACGTTCCAAGATCTTTACCCAAGAGGTACATCACGGGGAGAGTTTTGAGAAATTGAATCACTCTGCCCTATTCTACTTCAGAGTGAAACAGAACTGAATTCTATTTTCAGGTGAAAAATTCTTACGTGGTCCCAGCACAGAAGTGGTGGAAAACCTGTAAAGGAAAACTGTAAAGTTTGTGCCCAAATTGGGACCAGCATGATGTGGTGTGGCCATTCTTACACTCAAAGGATGCTCTTAGGTTATGTTTATACAGAACAGTGTGAAGTAGAATAAATATACCAAGTTATCTGTTAGTCAGCTTGAGTACAGGAAGCAGTGTAACTTCCTTCAAGCCCCCTTGCAGTCTCCGCTTAACCTGAAGTTCGAATGAGGTTACTTTTGTTTTGCATTGAGTGGATGTTTATAATGGATCATAATAAAACCAATCCTTAAAACACCTTTTAACTGAGGACTCATAATTCTAGACACCAACTTCATTAATATGAGTCCATTTAATTTCAAAATATGAATTCAGTGTGCTCTTGTGAATATGTCTCAGAAATTCAAATTTGGGAAGTAGATCTACGATTCTTGGTTCAGGTCCATTTCCTTTTGCAGCACAGTACGATCATGCTGACTGTTAAGCTCAGTTATCATCCCGTTAAACTGGAAGTCCGTAATGACCACATCTCAACAAAACTGCAGCACAGCTATTCTTCTTTTTCTCTGACGGCACAACTTAGGTGAACACTGTCCCTCTGCTGGTATCCTTTGGCTAAGCCTGTTTGTGCACTGAAAGGAAATATGAAAATTCTGAACTTCCATCTGACAGCAGGTCAGCAGGAGCAGTGAGGAATTCAGTGCTTCCCCAACATCTCCAGGAAACCTCTTGCAGAGCCAAAACAGAGTTGAGGTTTTCTGAGCCCTGCCTATTTATATAGTTATTTTGTGTCTGAATTCACCCTAGATTTTAGAAAGCCTTGCTCGATACACCGTCAGTTTATAAACTCTTGCTTTATAACTGAATTCCAATGGCCAAGGGGAATTAAAGAAAATTAATTCTCTTTTCACTGAGATTGCAAATGTTTGCTGTGATCACATCAATATCACTTTTATACATTGATGTGACCACAGTAAAAGCTAAGGATGAAGGACGTTTTGCTTTTCCTGTCAATGCTAGGCTTCATGCAAAGCCATGACTATCTGATCTGTTTCAGATATTTTGCACAAAACTCCACCGGATCATGTGAGAGATGCCACAAGGGCTGTAAGGAGTGTATGGGGCCTCAACCCACAGACTGCCTTTACTGTGATACATATTTCTACCTGTTGCATTCCAAGAAAGAATGTGTTAGCTCTTGTCCTGAGTATTACTACAAAAACAAGGACAACAATGTCTGCGAAAGATGCCACCCTTCTTGCCGAACTTGTGAAGGTAAAAGCATACGCTCCACTATGACCAAAAAAATGGTTATCAAAACATCTGCCAAGGATTATCAAAACGCTTGCCATCTCTTTTTTTTTTTGTTGTTTTACTCTCTGCTCCAAGATTTGGAAACACTTCACAAAGAGACGTAGCACGTACAGCACTACCAACCTGTCCATGACCTAAGTAGCTGCAGTGGGTGATACAGAAGTCCCCCAGGGCTGCCGGGCTCTCCCTGGCCCTGGGTCACTTGCTGCACTGGCTGCTCCATGCTGCCACCTTACTTTTAGAGTATTGATTGATTGAGATCAAAGCAAGGATATGAATTCCTGCCAAGCTCCCCACACAGCTGCCTCTAGCCAGAGTGCAAGCATAAAGGCAGCTGCTCACAGGGAGGGCTGGGAGCAAGTCCTGGTGCCAAGTCAGTGAAGGGAAACAAACTGACAGTGGTAATGAAGTTTCCGCCAGCCAGGTCTCTCACATGGGTGCTCCTCAATGTACAAAAAAGGGCTCTGTTGGTTACAGAACTGGACCTCATTTCTCGCACAAACACTGAATAATGACTGAATAATATCTCACTCTTTGAGCTGTCCTACTATGTGTTACTCTGTGAAACCCAAGGAACCTAAACCCAATCACACATCTTTACAGTCTGCAAAGGGAAGAGTAGAAAATCAACAGCTAACAACACTTAAGATAACAATAAGGCCATAAAGCATATCTTTAGGGTGAAAAGAAAAAAAAAAAAAAAAGCAGTGATGTCTGCTGCTTTTAATACAGTTAAGTATTTTTCAGATTTAAGTTTGAGATACCATCTGTTTTGTTTTGTGACACACTTATGTATTCAGTTTCTTCTTTTTCCTAATTCATCCAATTCTGAAGCAAGCAGCATTAATCCCCTTGGACCTATTTGGTGTCCTATTCTATCTGAACAGCATCAGATGGTAGCTGACATGTGCCACTCTGCAGCTTAGAACACACCATATTGTAACATACAAAATTTGTTTTGGATAGTGGATATACTGGATAACACAGATGGCTAATTGCAACATAACAATATTTTAAATTGTGGAAATAACTCTTAGAGTGAAGCCACCTTCAAAAACTATGAAAATGTAATCGTATAACAACATTATAACAAGTAACACAAATATTTTGGCTTGGATTTGGGACAAAAAGGTAGACATTTTAATTTACAGACTACTTCCATTGGTTTTTACTTTATTTGGGATGAATACTATGGGACAGATTTTCTCTCATAATTTCAGAAACACAAGCCAGTCCTCCTAAACAGCAAACCTGTAGGTGTTCTGAAATGCATCTGCATTACTGATGTACGAGTAAAGAAGTGTTGTGGTGTCTCTTGTTTCTCAAGAGCAGGAAGGCAAACCCTGCCCTGCTCAGAAAAATCACACAGCAAATTCACTGGGTTATAGAAGGTTGCTAACTTCACCTGTTTAACTGCTTCTAATGTGAACTACTTGCATTTCCATTTTCTTCCTTTCAGATAGTGGCAGCAAATGCCTAGTTGCAGGGAAATGGACAGGTGCATCTTCACAAGTAGGACAAACACTTCACTTCAATGTTTCACAGAAACACTGCATGTAGCACCTGTCTTCAAAAAGAGTCTCCAACACACAAAGTGCATATGATGCTCTGTTTGCACCTAGCAAAGAATTTTTTTCCTATGCAACTAAAGAATTTATTTTGCTATTCTAACACAAACATACCTTAATTCATTGTGGTTTGAAAAGGGTTAGCTAGCAGGCCTAATAAGTATTGGTTTTGTGAAGGAGAGCATTTGGCAAGGTTTCCCACAATTTTACTTCAGTGCACTGACCTAATTCATTTTCCTGAATGTGTCAGAACTTCCCTGTACAACTGATTCCCAAATCAGCTTTTTGTGGATATCAAAACACATAAGAAATACACTTTGTGGGCACACAAAACCTCAAGACTAGGCCCAAGCTCTTTCCAATACCAACCTCCTCATGCTGGACCCCACACTGCTGATTCTTGCTCTTGACAAATACCCTTTTCTTTGGTGGCAGTGGTCAGTATAATTTTTAAAGAAGTTAGATGACAATTTTTCCTGTTGTAATATTGTTGGTTTATTTGTCTTTCTAGGAAAGGGAGCATTCAGCTGCACATCTTGTGTATGGAGCTACAGTTTATTAAATGGAATGTGCAACTCAGACTGTTTTGTAGGCGAATACAAAGTCCAGGAGGCACCAGGACAAGAGGTACCTATTTGTAGGCATTTTCTCCTGTGATTTGTATGCTGAACTGCAACTTCTGAACACAATACAAATAACACAGAATGCTCTTCTCTGAGTTTTCAAGGCTGCTTATCTTTAAATATGCTTATTTTTTTCTTCTCTTGGTACAGGAAGCATTGTTTCTCTTTCTGGGTTGTCTGCTATAGAGTAATACTCTACCGGTAAATATAAAGGCACAACTTTGTCAACGATGATACCAAAGCCATGTGAACAAAATCAGCTATATTAGTAATAGAGCATTTTTTTTCTTCCAGTATAACTGAGATTTCCCCACGGATTTCTGCTGCTTTGTCTGTAAGAAATTACATTGCATTCCTGATTGACAACTTTGCTGCCAGAAACCTCTAGTAGAGAGACAGGCTGAAGTTAACAGAGCTGTATATTTAGTAGAGTAGGACCACAATTAGGTTTGGGTCTGTGCCACAAGTCTGGGCACTCCAGCCTCCAGATTTCCACACCAACTGCCTTCCAACGATGTTTATTCAAGAATATAGCAGCAAGGCAAGCCAGCTGGCCTGAGATGCTGCATACCCTGGAGTCTCTGGCCTGGAATATCCCCTTAGCAGTGCTGCTCCATAACTGTGAGCCTGAGAAAACAGCCTAAGAGCCGGGGACCACAGAGGTCCACAGTTCTTTGCAAGAACTTTGACTCTGAGAAACTGGACCTCCTGCTATGACCCTCCCATCTTGCCCAGGTTCTTCGATTCAGGACAATCAGCCTCACAGATCTGACAGCAAGTTTGATGAGAGGTTATTGGAGTTTCCAGATCCTCACAGTGGGGGTAGGGTCCTGGTACCACAGTGGAAAAATCACAATTTTTTCCCAATAGGCCAGGAACTGTGAACACTGGAAGCCTTGATTTACCTGAGCTCAGAGCATTCTGCAAGGTAGATGTGGCAACGATGATCTCCGGTAGTCTTTGTACACAGAGGCTCCCAGGACCCTATCTGGTATTTGAGAAGTGTATTTGAATCTAAGCCATTTCTGTAAAACAAAACCACCATGATCTAATAAAAATCTGGTTTACTGGAAAATTTCCAGCCAGCATTATTCCTTATTTCTGCTCCTTCCCAAGTTAGAAAGGAAATTCATTCTCTCAGCTGCCTTGCTTCTCCCACGTCAGTTACTTTTAATGATACTCTTGAGTACACTTCTTGAAGGCCACTTTACCATCATTACTGTCAAAGAACCATAGATCTGCTAGCATGAGATTAGCAAAACAAAAACACACTTTCTGGCCTAAGAGCTCTTACAGTCTGAATGAATTTTGGCTTGCTGTCTAGCCAGGTGAGATCTCTAGCTAAGCTCCTACAGCACTTTCCCCCCTCTCCCTACAAGCAGATCACTGAGAACCCAGGAAATATGAACCAAATTTTCGTTTTCCTACTCCCTACTGTATTCTGCCATTGACACCCATGGTGCCCAGAGATGATCACCCAGACAGTGGATGTCAGGACAGAACAGCCAGGTCAGGTCCAAAGAATCCAAAATGAAAGGTGCATTTCTTGTGTTCTGTGTCTGAAGGAGGACGAGCCCAAGTGTGAGAGATGTGACAGCTCATGCACTGAGTGCAAGGGACCTGGGCCTCTCAACTGCACAATCTGTCCAGCCAGCATGCAGCTCTACTTGGAGGAAAGCCGCTGCCTGCCCTGCTGCAGTGACTCTGACCTGGCAGGCACCCCAGAGTGCTGCGACTGCGGTGAAACACAAGGTAGGACCCTGCTGAAGAGCAGTAACAGTGCTGAAGGGCTTTATGACTGACTAGGCTGACATTTAAAAATTAAAAGGGGAATGGAGCAAAAATGTGCTGCTGAGCTGCAGGCACACAGTGTGTTTCTACTGCTCCATCAGCAGAATAGGAAGGGCTTTACACAAGTGACAACAATCGCTACCCCAGCAACCTTGCTTACATCCTTATACCATCACAGTTACAAGAACACAGTTGTGGTACTGGAAGAATAAGGTTGAATGCATTTAAAAACGTAAGCAGGTGTAAACATTGTACTGGGTGTTTTAGGACAAATACCCCCCTGCCATACACATGCACACAAGCTCATTTAATTTTTTTTTAACTGCTGTTGTAGATGACTGTGTATTACGTACCACTCGACCACCCGAGAGTAAAAGCAAAACCACTTTCTTTGTTATTACCTGCATTTTGCTTCTCCTTGTCATTGGAGCCATTGTATTCATCTGGAGGAAATCACGAGCCAAAACCCAGGCTGTCAATAAAGGCGGGTATGAGAAGCTGGCAAATCACTCCAAAGCCTTTCCTTCCCACATGAGCAACTACCATGAGAGTCCCAGTTACCAGGAAGATCAAGTGATTGAGTATAGAGATCGAGATAATGAAGATGATGATGAAGAAGATGACATAGTATATATGGGCCAGGATGGCACAGTCTATCGCAAATTTAAATATGGACTTTTGGAGGATGATGATGAAGATGAGCTTGAATACGATGATGAAAGTTATTCATTTAGATAACTCTTTACTAATTTATGGATTTCCTGCTCTGTTGCTTTTCCTATTAAATTACAGCAATTTAGTTAAGTATGTTTAGTTACTTCTTAGCATGCTGAACTCAAGATTTTAGCTAACAGTCATTGTGAGAGCAGAGTGGTTTCTAAAAACATTTTTTCCTAAATCTTTTAAGTAGCACTCCAGATGTAGGCTGGTTAAGAGATTGTTTCTGTGCATTTGTGTGGAGAGTAAATCATTTCCCACTATGTATTTGTGTGCATTATAATTAATACAAACTCTGCTTCAAACCATGCACACACACTTACTGAGAACCTTGCCAATCACTACTAGAAATGTGCAGATATAAACAAGACGGGTGTATTTATCTACCTGATGAATGCCACTGGGATAGGATGCCAGTAATTTACTGCTTTGTGATTACAGTTATTCAGCAATTCATAACAGAACAGGCAAGTTTGCTGACTTTACCCAGATTTTCTTCATTGGTATCGTCTGGTGCACCTGTGTTCCTTGAAGCCAACACACTCCTCCTTATAATCTTATAGCATACTTCCCAGTGAAATTGTACATCTATGACATAATGTTTTAAGATTTGTGATTGTGACTCTACTCCAGGTAACTATATTTTATTCACAGTTTGTATGAAACATAACTAAAATATTTTATGTATCAACCTCTGATTAATCTTTATGGTGGTGTTTGTCAAATAATCTTTCATTGTACACACAAACTTCTGAGTCTACTGCAAAGGGAAATAGTCTATAAGCATGCCCACAAAAAAAGGACTCTTTTTGTCTTTTTAACTACCTTCTCAGGCTACAAGGAATTGATTTAAACACAGAACATTTATTCAAGCAGCTTTTCCATTTCTGTTGTAAATGGGTCAGGATGTTCAGACAATGGCAAAGGGGATAATTAGCACTTATTTGGTAATGTAACTTAAAGGAACACAGCAATGTCATTTTTTTATTATTATTACAGAAACATAATTTATCATACTAAAGAAAAGGATTCTCTTTATGGCCTTTTGTTGTGAAAGAATAAATTCTTTGCACAAAACTGTCTTGAAAATGTTCTTATTTGTTGTTTGTATTTGACTGAATTGTCAAGGTTCATTCACTCTCAGACTTCCTTCAGATTTCCAGTAAGAATCCACTCTAGAACTATAAAACAATTAATTAGATTTAGTGTCTACACAGGAATTGTGTGAAAATACCTAATTTTTATGGCTCAATGCCTCAGTGGAATTTTTTGTATGAAGTATTCTTAAAGACATCAGGATAGTTTCATCTGTAAGTTTAAGGAAGTTTTCTGGAGTGGTTTATTGCTTCCACTTCGAATTTTAACCTTTTAATCATTGCACCTTCAGTAAGAGAGAGGAATTAAAAGTCTTGTGACTTCACAAATGCCAAAACGAGGACCTAGAATCAAAAGTTATACGATAACAAGGTACTTCGGAAAGATGCATCTTATCTGTCACTTTAATTCAAGTTCTGCTCTGGTGAAGTTCTGAAGAAGACGGAAAGAAGAGTGAAAAATCTGTTTGAAAGGTCATACTGTGTTATCCTGCTCTCCTAAACTTGTTTGGATTAACAATATGCTTGATTATTGTTGTTAATGGCTTACTACACAACTATAAGAATTTGCTTTGACCTGAAATATCTCCTCACATTTCAAAGGCTTAATCCTAGCTATGCCTGAGCAGTTTGAAACCACCGTGATAGACATGATGAGCATTTTGTTTATGGGCTCTCAGACTAACTTCATCATCATCTTATGAAATCAGTTTCTTGCATTTAAAGTTAACCTGAATGGTAAAAAAACACCAACAAAAAATGCAAACAAGCACTCATTCTGGAAAAACTGTTCCTTAAAAGAATTTTGTCTAAATTTGTTCAAGTCAGTCTGGGACAAATTTGCATTTCTAAGTACACATCAAAAAAAAAAAAAACCCAACCCCAAAAAACCAAACTCCAAATTCTTCTAAAATGCCAATTATTTTTTCCAGAGGCTCTTTGTTGTGGTTTGGGCACACCATTTCAACCACATTTTGAGTTATCAGCTGCATATTCTTTCACTTCTGATTCTTCCTGCTCTGCAGTCTGACACTTTCTTTCTGGCTTTCAGAGCTTGTCACATGCAGTCAAGGGATCCTGGACATCAAAAGCAGAAGGGGACTTCCTTGTGGTGCTAAAGCTCCACAGGCAGAGCTGAGACACCATTTTTGAGGCAAGAAGCAGTACAGGTAAATTCCCTCCACCCAAATACGCAGTGCTTTTTGGGAGGGATTCAAATGACTGCTCAAATGAGAAGCCCATTCTTTAGAGGCGGCAGCATGCATGCAGCAGCATGCATGATTTTATGCTGCACGAGTAAGGTGACAAGGTGCATGTCTTACAAAACGGCAGATAATTGCCTTGAAGGTGAACCAGTCTTCTTAGGAGAGCAGTAAATAATTGATGAATGAAGTTAGAAGGATAAAATATGAGGAAGAAAATCACATTCAAGGTTATTATTTTTTTTAAAGTGGAAGTTTCTGAACAGTGGTCAAGGAGACCCAAGCTTAGTGACCCGCTGTCACAGAGGTGCACAAAGTCAAATTAGACAGGTGATGTAACCCAAAAAAATTATTTATTCTAATCAAAAGTGTTTTGGTACTCAGACAAACATTAGTAAACCACAGGCTCAGGATGCCAACCAGACTTAATACTACACAGCCAACTTAAGCATTCGTAAGCTTTAGAACGACGACTCAAGAAGTGTAATCACTCACCTAAGAAGATGAGGGCTCTCAACCTTGAGGAGTTACCTCGAGCGGTGTCCCGACCCAAGGGGAGAGTCCCCAACTGCAGACCTGCTGTCCCAAGGAGGACCGGCTCCATTTTCCCCCCCCGGCGGGACCCCGTTTATACCCTAGTCGGATCTGACCTGTGGTCATGTATGGCCATGTCAGCTCATATTGGCCAAGGGCTCCGTCTATCAGCAACTGTGTACGTGACCACAGTCATAGGAAGGGCATGAGGGCGTGAGAAGTGAGGGTGCGAAAAGAATCAGCGGCCGCTATATTTCAATGGTCGGAAAGCCCTGGTCTTTATCAGGGCGGGTGCACCTGCCACACCTGCAGAGCCGTGTCACAGTGTTCACAATTAAAACTCCCTGCTAAGAGTCCACAGGGAGACCAAGAAAAAAAAAGTTTAACAGTTAATTGGCACAAGACGAAATAATTCATGACTCACACTTCTAAAGAAACTCCATGGAAAACAAAGTACAACCAGGGAAGCTCATAATAAACGTACAGAGAACCCAGCACGCAAAGGAAATACTGTTTTTCTGGATTATTTTATGGACTTCTAGTGTCTAAGCCCTTTACACTCTGTCCTGAAAAAAAGCTAGAGAAATTCAAATCCACAGTTGTTCAATTCCACAAATCCTTAGTTGCCACGAAGCCAATTCTTCTCCTTTCTCTTGCCTTCTCCTTCACCCATCTGAGTGAGAAAGTTGTCCCAAAGGAAACAAATATCTTTCAAAAACAAATCTGCTATGGGATCTCTTCCATTCAATTGTTCCCCAATTAATTTTCTTTTAATCAGCCTCAAATTCCTGTTATCTTTGGCAAATTTCTCTCACCCTCTTGCTTCTCAAGCTTTTTTCCATCTCAAGGCCCTTCCTTCCCTCTGCACCTCTTTTATTGTTACTCTCATTCATACACGAAGTTTCCAAAGTCCTTCAGCCTTCACCAATTACTTGTATTTTCTCTATCATTCTCCTAGGGAACTCTGTCTCACTAACCTTTCAGTAGGAAAGGTCTTCCAAAAGGTCTCATAAAAAAATCACATCTCCTGCATAATTTTACCACCCACTTACCTCTCATGTAATCCAGTAATTTGATTTCAAAGGAAAGTGGAGGTTACCAGCGCTCTTCACTCTCTCTTTCCACAGAGTGTATGTAAAGACGGACAAGTTTTCTCTTATGACTTTACCCTGAAGTTTTGCCAGAAAGAAGGTGGAGGAAAGTAGATTGTAGGAGTTGCATTTCAAGTGCCTTGAAGACCAAGACTCCTTCCTCTACAGGCTATTTCCTGATCAGACTACATTTTCACAGTATACCACATATGTGCTTCTGCGTCTTGTAGAACAATTGCAGGACTTCTGGCTGAGGACTCAGACTGAAATTTCAAAGCAAAGATAGGAATGAAAATACAATAAACTTAATTGCGTAAGCCACCACAGAAGACTTTCAAATGGATATTTTGAGGCATTTGGTTTTCTCATTAAAAATAACGTGTTTGAGGAGAAATATATATTTTTGCATTAAAACATGTTTTCTTAGCAATCAAATTTCTCACTTTAAAAGTTACTGATAGAAAAATTCTGATTATCCGTAGTAAGTCACTATTTACCCAGGTCACCTATGTTCATTTGAGTCCCTGTTGGGGTGGGAGCAGAAGGGGGGGCAGAAGAATATCTTTCAGAGTAGACCAGAACTAGCTATTGACTTTTCACCTCCCCTTAACCTCTCATGTGTACGTGTGGTTTCAAGCCTGAACTTTAAGGACTAACCAGACACGCATCCTGATGAGGAACGGAACGGACAGATATTCTGACTCAGGGCTCAAAAACACTTTTGAACAGAAAGACTTTAAGAAGTTTTTCCACTCCTTTCTCTTCCCTAATTAGTACCTATATGTACTATATGTATATATACATGACATACATATATATGACAATAATAAGCTATCATACCAAACAACAGATGACTAAGGATTCGGACTGTACACAGACATAGTCGCAATGAACTAGATACATTTGTAGGTGTTCAGATGCAAAATTAATAGGAGACATATGCACAAGTAACTTCTGTTCTCCTTTCAAGGTAGGTACCATATGTTCCTACTTTATTCGTTGTTTCCTACTGCTTAGAAATATCTAGGAAGTTACCTAACACATATTGGCTGATTTTAACATACCTCTTGTGATTTTATTAATTGTTAACATGATAAAAGACAATCTTTCCCTTGGAAAAGATAGGCTGCGAAGTAGGCAGCAATTATGACTTTTCTCCCCCATCATCATCCCTTTTCAGATTTAGGTTTTGGCTGGAGGGAGATCTCCTCTCAGAGCTTAACAAACAAAACAGATAGACTAATTATCTCTTTGCATGACTTTGCATGTTTATATTACACATTTAATTGAATAGTAAAAAGGGAAATAAGTATTCTTTTATTCTTCCTCATTTATATTGTCTATTTAGCATCTAGATAAGCACATTTTCTTTTTCAAGAAGAGTTCAGGTGCTACACTTACCTAATAACCATTATGCTAAATAGCTCTTGATCCATTTTTTCTCTTGTTCCTCCATCCTTGCTGACTGCATGTCACATCTAAAATCCTCATCCAGCTATTTTTCTGTATCCTTTCCCCTCCTTCTTGTCACCTAGCTTCATCTTCATTTCCCAGTTTTTTTTTTTTTTGATGCAAAAACCTTATTTTGTCACTTAAGTATCTCATCATTAGTT
>WAAD01009989.1:35261-61095 GCA_013389945.1 Fregata magnificens | reverse complement strand
TAGTTACAGAATAGCGTTACTAAGACAACCAGCTTAAGACACGATTTCCTCAACAGACACATGAAATCACTGGCAAAAATAATTTTAAAAGGCAGCTATGAGCTTAGCTATAATACCACAATCTATAAAGATTCATTCTTTAAAGACGTTCTTGGCAATATATGACATGACTATGATGGCTACTATTTGTTCTTCCAGAAAAGTAAAATATAAAACAAGACCGTGACATTGTTATATACTCAAGAATGCCTCCCCACATTGGAAAAAAAAAAGTTGAAAAAAATTCTCCTATCATCCCTCAATTTTAAAGTGGAGAAAAAATGCAACTCATTTTCAAGAAAATCCTTGTACAGCTTTCCAACATTCATACAGTAAAAGCCATTAAACTGTTTTGGGGGTTTTTGTTTGGTTGTTTTGGTTGCTTTTTTAAAAAAAGAAAGTATTTCTGACAGCAGCTAAGTTCATTTTCTTTTAATATTTTCCTACGAGGCAGACCAAAGTGTGCTGAAATGTCCAGGCAACAGTTAGGNATGCAGGATCAGAATGGGATGGGACAAGGAGGAAATTCAGAAAATTGTACTGGGGTAGGGGGACTAGATTTGGAAGCACACACATGCTATATATATACATACATACTATAAAATTTTAACAAATATTTTCCAAATTACTATCAGTTTTGACAACACATCTTCCATTTATCTGTGCATTGTAAAGAATACTCAATATCTACTGAAGTGTTGATATATTATTCCAAGAATCCCCAAAGACTTTCATTGATCTGCAGCCAAAAGTTTGGATCTTACTTGCACTTAGTGCAGAGGGTTACACCGATTTTTCTGTGCCTTATATTCTAACTTCAATGTGGAAGTAATTCATTTCACTGTCAGTATAGTGAACAACGCAGAAGTTTTCCTCATCTAAGGCAGCTGCCAGCAGCAACCAAAACACAGTTGCCTTTATTTACCTCGTTTACTTTAGGGCCCGAAGAGCAGAAATATTGTTAGACTGGTTCTGCACCCTTTAAGCCTGAACTTTTGCAGTGTATCAACTTTCTCCCTGTCATTCACTTGCTGAACTTCAGTGAAACGCTTCCTCAGAAGGCAACTACACAGGTTATATGTTGTCATATGCATAGTCAACTAGGCAGAAGTATCTATCTCACCTTCCAGTAACTCAAGGAGTAACAGTCATTTCTTCTATTTCAATTAAAATTACAATAAATATTTTCAATTAAAATGAAAGCTACAACCATGACAGCTGTATAGGATATAAAAAATAGGAACTATAGTGAATTTTTCTTGTTACTGTTATCTCATCATTGGCTTCCTGCACCACAGGTAAATTTTTGACGCAATTGATATAAAAATTTTCTAAGCTGCTACCTAAAATCCAGATGTAAAAATGATATAAAATTGGGAAAAGAGTTTGGGATAACATTCTCTGTCTGAAAAACTGACAGTCTTCATTGAAGTATTTAACTCTCCACACCATAGGAGTAGAAAAGGTGACAACTAACTTTGGTCTTGTGCTAAGATCTCTAAATGATTGGTAACATTTGGATTCATGATTTTTTAGTAAAGACCTAAAATAGCCTTCTACTCCTTTTGCATGACTGGTTAAATGATCAGGTAACACAAACAAACTTTAATCATCTTCTGTGGTTTTAGTGTTCAGTTCCAATTACAATTACCTAAACGAGTTGTTGCAGGATAACCCTGGTAGGCAGCTAAGCACCATACCGCCACTAGCTCTCTTCCCCCACACCTCCTCCAGTGGGACAGGGAAGGAAGAATGGAAGAATAAAAGCAAGAAAATTTGTGGGTCAAGATAAAAATAGATTAACAAGCAAAGGATAACTGGAAGAAGAAAAAAGGAAAACAAAACAAGTGATGCAAAGGCAATCACTCACCAGATGCCCAGCCAGTTCCCAAACAAAAGATGGCCAACCTCCCTAAACCCCCTCCTCTCCATTTTGTTGCTCAGCACAACCTTTATATGGCATGGAATATCCCTGCTTAGTTCAGGTCATCTGTCTGTTGTGTCCCCTCCTGACCTCTTGTACAGCCCCAATCTATTAACTGGGGGAGCAGAGTGAGAAACAGAGAAGGCCTTGATGCTGTGCAAGCACTGTTCAGGAAGTTATGTTCATTGTTTTGGTCACAAATCTAAAACACAGCACCATATGAGCTGCTATGAAGAAAATTAACTCCATCCCAGCCAGACCCAGTACACACGCATACGTCATATATCAAACAACATATGATACATGGTAATGCAAAGAGCTCCATGAGATGAAAAAACCCCACATGGTTTTGCTTAGTGGTTTACCGTTTTGCCTTCTGGCAGATGAAAGAAATTGTCTTCTTTGAGTTTAAGATGTTCTGGTAAATCTAACTGTCTTTTTGCCTCTTCAATGTCTTCTTGAATTGCTGAAATGAGTGCCTCTGCAAAAGAGAAGTAAGAAAAGCAATATTTAAAAGCTGGTCTGAATTCTGAACACACAATAGCAAGTCAAAAAGGGTGTACTTCAGAACACCAGAAAACAATCACAGAGGCAGATTTTATTTATTATTATGAAGTTGGAAAGGCAACATTCTCTGTTTCTAAAATGACATGCTTTTGACATGAGTGACGCTTTTCACTGCAGTAAACACTACTTTTTCCTTGTTCCAAGACATTTTATCAAAAAAGTCAACAGAATTTCATTAACTGCTTCAGTTTTAACATAGATGCATTTTTAAAAGAAATGGACAGACTAGACCAACGCTTTTACAACAAGCTCATGATTTTCAAGCTACTCCTCAGACAACTGACATGACAATATAGTTTTTAGACTGAAATAAATAAGTACTGATAGTCTGGAAGTTGTGGGGGTTTCATTTTTTTAATATGACCAATTTATGTATGAGTAGCTTAAAAAACATTTTACTGAGAAGTCAAAAGTAAGACATAGAACCACAGAATATCTCGAGTTGGAACAGACCCATAAGGATCATCGAGTCCACCTCCCTGCTCCTCCCAGGACTACCTAACACTAAACCATATGACTAAAAACATGGTCCAGATGCTCCTTGAGCTCTGAAAGGCTTGGTGCCATGACCACTTCCCTGGGGAGCCTCTTCCAGTAACCAACCACCTTCTCAGTGAAGAACCTTTTCCCAACATCCAGTCTGAACTTCCCCTGACGTAGGTTCATTCCATTTCCTCGTGTCCTGTCGCTGGTCACCAGAGAGAGGAGATCAGCACCTCCTCCTCCACTGCTCCCTTGAGGAAGCTGTAGACTGTGATGAGGTCACCCCTCAGCCTTCTCTTCTCCAAGTGACCTCAGCTGCTCCTCATAAGTCTTGCCCTCGAAGCCTTTCACCATCTTGGTCGCCCTCCTCTGGACACATTCTAGTAGTCTGATGTCCTTATATTGAGGCACCCAAAACTGCACACAGTACTCGAGATGGGGCTACACCAGTGCAGTGCAGAGTGGGACAATCGCCTCCCTTCACTGGCTGGCCATGCTGTGCTTGACGCACCCCAGGACACAGTTGGCCATTCTGGCTGCCAGGGCACAGTGCTGACTTGTATTCAACTTGCCACCAACCCAAACCCCCAGATCTCTTTCTGTGGGGCTGCTCTCCAGCCTCTTGTCCCCCAATTTGTATGTATAACTGGGATTACCCCATCCCGGGTGCAGAATCTGGCACTTGCTCTTGTTAAATTTCATGTGGTTGGTGATTGCCCAGCTCTCTAGTCTGTCCAGATCCCTCTGTAAGGCCTCTCTGCCCTTGAGAAACAGCTACATGAAACAGCTACTCTACATGAAACAGCTGATTATGAAGACAAAGACAGAACAATGACACTGTACTTTCAATATACAAGAACATGACAAATAAAACATTAGTTTAAGAGACCTGCAATACTGACCTACAGAACTGAAGTTTTTTTCTGATCTAATATATCCAGTAATGACTACGCTAAGAATCTCTCCATAAAAGTCATCTTTGAAAGTGTGGATAACGTGTTTCCTAAAAGAAGAGAAATATGTTGACAATTATGATGATGCATTTTGAGTTTCTTTCCATTGTTGCAAGGATGTTCAGCTAACACCTCTAATTCACATTCTCTCTCACACATATCAGGAAAACTGAGACACTTAGTCTGACATTGTGGCAGGTGCACCCGCCCTTGCAGAGACCAGGGCTTTCCAACTGTTGAAGCATAGTGGCCACTGCTGCTTTTCGTGCCCTCACTTTCGCGCCCTCGCTGCCCTGTTGCCGACAGACGGAGCCCTCGGCCAATAGGCAACAGACATGACCATCTATGACCACAGATCAGATTCGACTGGGGTATAAACGGAGCCCTGCTGGGGGGCCTATTCAGCCGGTCCTCCTCGGAGCAGCAGGTCTGCAGTCGGGGTCTCTCCCCTTGGGTTGGGACGCTGCCTAAGGTAACTCCTCGAGGCTGAGAGCCCTCATCTTCTTAGGTGAGTGAGTGCGCATTTGGGATAAACCCTCAAGAATTCTTAGGTCAGTTGGGTAGTCATAGTTCCCGCCTGACATCTGAAACCTGTGATTAATTAATGCTTGTTGGAGTATTAAAGCACTTTTGGTTGGAATAAATTTTTTGGGGGGTTATACCATCTGCCTAATTTGACTTTGTGCACCTCCGTGACATTAAAAACATGTATAACACAAGGTTAAGAGGCTAGAGCTTTTGATTACATTAGTAGGGAGAATTGTAGTTGGCATGGCATTTAAGAACATTGTGATATTTATTTCAGAGCTAAGATTTTCAAGGCAGCAAATCACAGATAATGCCTAGATTTGTTTGATCATTAAGTTGCTGAGTCCAAATAACTGCAATGGATTTGATTGAAACAGTTGTTTTAAAGAAAGCTTTTACAAGTAAGTCACAGGAACTGAACAAGGAAACTCTAAAAAGAGTGAAGGCTGCTATCTTCGAAGCAGGGATTCATGTCAAAATAAAACTTCTTCCAAGTATTAGCCATTAAAACCAAGTTCTGCAAGACTCGGGAAAGCAGCGGCACCTGATACCAAGAAAAACATAGATGCCACAGTTCAGGATTTTAACTCCATCCTGTTATTACTTATTTTTGGATTTTGGTTCTGTATATTAAGCCACAGGACCACATGTATGGATTCCACCATTTAAGAGAAGAATTACTGGAAAATGATTACAAATTAAGATGCCCCAGAACCTCACACTTTAAATGTGGATGGATTGCAAAGGATGAGAGTTTAGTATGTTCCAGCTCACTCTAGGGGTCTCATAACCAGTCAGCTGAATACATCTATTGAGATTATGTTTATCTAGCTATCAGCACAATAAGCAACAACCACTTCAGAAATACGATTTTTTATTTCAGAAGTATTTAGGTAATGGTGGAAGAGGCAAATGAAAATAAATTTTATTTATCTACAGCTGCATGCTCTATGGCTACTGAGGGTTTTTTGGGGATTTGGGTTTTTTCCTTCCCAGAATACAGACATTTGAGATGGATACCAAATACGTTTCTAACAGCAAACAGAATTTCTAATCTCATTTATGGATCAAATTCTGCTTATCTTATTCGAAGTCAATGTGTGGCTCATTTATTATAATCAAAGTACCACACAAAGCAAAATTCTTACCACTGATTTCTTAATATTTTTATAGAAAGGATTCCATCCTATGCTCAAAACCATTTTATGTACATCTCCATTTCCAACACAGGCCCATCCATAGTATATACCAGTAGAGATATCAGATGGAAGGCTTTCAACTACTTGCTCCAAAAAGTTAGCTGCAAAAATTTTAGAAAGTGTACATTTATGTAAGTAAATTCCATCACAGAATTTTTAAACACCTAAAAGCCAAGTCCTGTCTACATGCTATTTACAAGCACAACACTGATGACAGTGACACAACGTGCCACTTGCAAAACATAAACCAGAAAACAGCCTCATAAAATGTAGTCTCTGTGGTAATACCAGAGTTGCCACATCTCCTACACATACTCTTTCATAGTTATACACATACTATTCTATTCCATAGTTAAATACTTAATTCTATAGTTAAAATTAATAAACTGAAATATGCAGTCTGAATGCATTTCACTATTAGGACTATCACTGCTTTAGTATGGTCAAAGAACAGAAAAATCAAGTTTCTTTTGCACTGTAAAGTAGCATCTTAGAATTGCTTAAGTAATATTTTTTGAGTAAGTAAAATATGTTAAAATAAATGACGTTATGATTTCAGTCACCTGATATTTTTTACATGTTGCCTTTTAGGTTATTCTTATTTGGGGATTTCTAGGATTTTCTTAGAAATCTACAAGTCTTAAATAAAACAGATTCCTTTCCAACTGAGGAGAATAAATCTAAGCCTTTAGCCAAACAACTGTCCTACTTTAACTTCACACATGGGTAGAGCTCGTCATGCAAGGTTTCAAGCTGCTTTTAGAGAACATACAGTTAGTGGATTTCTATCCTAGTTCATAAGCTGAAAAAAACTTCCCTCCCATGTTCCCTGATACTAATAAGCCATATATAAACAATCAATAGGAAACAACTCAGTTCATATTAACAGATGTTGTCACATGCCCAGTACATCCAGATTTGTTACAGAGTTTTCTTGCCTGTTAGGATTTGTGCAAAATGCCTGCTGACTTCAGCCAATCTTTAGAAACCTAACTGAATTACACCTCTATCTGCATTCAGACAAGTCAAACAGAGCGCGGCAAGGGGAAAATGGGACTGGAGCACCTCTCTTACGAGGAAAGGCTGAGAGACCTGGGTCTGTTCAGCCTAGAGAAGAGAAGACTGAGGGGGGACCTTGTTACTGCTTACAAATATCCAAAGGGTGGGTGTCAAGAGGATGGGCCAGACTCTTCTCAGTGGTGCCCAACAACAGGACAAGTGGCAGTGGTCACAAATTGGAACACAGGAAGCTCCACCTGAACATGAGAAAAAACTTCCTTGCTGTGAGGGTGACAGAGCACTGGAACAGGCTGCCCAGAGAGGTTGTGGAGTCTTCTTCTCTGGAAATATTCAAAACCTGCCTGGACTCAGTCCTGTGCACCCAGCTCTAGGTGTACCTGCTCAAGCAGGGGGGTTGGACGAGATGATCTCCAGAGGTCCCTTCCAACCCCAACCATTCTGTGATTCTGTGATTCTGTAAATACACTTCTCTTTAGGACAAGTGCCCTTGCTCTGTTTTTCAATCTCTGCATTACTCCCTTTACCTTTCCTTCCTTAAAGCTACTCCCAGCGCCCACTCCCTTTCTTGTCCTCATCAGAGGTCCAACAAGTTTGTAAGAATGGATGTTTCTCCAACTGCCATACCACAACACCACGTGCAGCGCTGGACGACCAGCAGCCGAGCTCCAGCACTTCTGCTGGGCAGGAGAGTGCCTCCGCGGGGGCACCGCAGGCATCCGCCCAGGGGCCGGAGCGGTATGGCCTGCTCCAAAACCCCTGCGCCCGCAGCAAGGAGCATTGCGGGTGGGGATGGCCTTCGCTCCTGCCAACAGACTCCGTGAGATTCCGCTCCCAGGGAGCAGCTGGATCTGGCCGCTCCGGCAGCCTTTGTGCAAGGAAATGAAGAAGGTTAGCAACGCCTCCTCAGGGTGACGGGCCATTGCCAGACCTCGCTTTGTAAGCCCTCGTAGCCGGCAAGGCACCTCTTGCGCTCTCCATCCTTGCCTAGAAATAGTGAGCTTTTCCTCCCCGGTAATTCTATTTTTGCTTTTTCTTTCAGAAGAGCTCAAATTCTTCAGAATACGACAGGCATCTGGGGGAATCCGTGAAAACGGATTTTTTTTTTTTTTTTTGCTATGTAATTATAACAAACTATAGTTGCTTGTTAATGCAAAATAGTTTGTACTCTCCCATGATTTGTCAACCTAGCACTGCAGGGATTTCCTTCAGGAAAACACGTCTGGGCAGAAACACTCATCCTGTATTCACTCTGTATTGTAAAAGGAAAGCAAAGGCCCACTCAACACTTCTTTTCTTTAATCTCCTGTTTCCAGTTGCTCTTCATGTTGTAGGTGTGTTGGGTACACTGCTTTTATATGCCCAGCTGATTAACACTCCCTTTCCTAAGGGCCTAATCCAGCTCAAATAAATTGAATTTGCATATGTGCCATTCAAGATAGCAGATAGAAGTGCATATTCATTCTCCACTACATAGCAGACAGCCTAAGCTCATCTGTTTATCTCAGTGGTACATATGCCAAATAAGTTTTGGGGATCTTATTCGTGACTGCTATAGTGTACTTAAGCATCTTTATATAAAAGCACATACCAATATCTTGAAATACCACCAAAGTCCTTGAAGTGCATTCCCAATCATTTCCAGTTATTCTTAGAAAGCACAGTTGCTAGTTTTACCAGTTTGATATAACTAGTTACAAAAATGTTGCTGGAGTTACTTCTGTTAGCTAGTTTTGTATAAGGAAAAGCAGTCTAAGTACCTATGAAGTGCTCCTATCTAACTGCAGTCAAAGCTGCTGGTAACCAGTTCATTCTAATGGTGGGGAACCGTCTCAAGAAACTGATCGTGTCACACCACGAAACACTGAATGCTACCAATTCACAGATCTGCAAGCACAGATTATTTTATAGGATAAGGCCAAAACTATTTTTAACAATTATTCTACCTCAAATTTACCCTCTTCCTATTTCTTTTTTCTCTCATCCTGCTTCCCCACCATCTGTTCAGTGCTAACATTTTAATTCATTGCTTCAGTTTGAGTAACTTTGACTCACTTACAGAATCATTGTTTACATAACTGCAGCTGATAAAAAAGAATGGTGGTAATAGATGTAAAAGAAGGAAAAGAAGAAGAAGAAAAGGTCTGCATATGTTCTGTTCTGCTCTCTGACAGCATGGAGAGAGAAATCTTACCAAAAGTTTTGTTTAATGATATTTAGTAATGGAAGTATCTTGGATGATAAGCCCAAATGCTGCAGTTGTTAGTTAGTTGCCTAACTAATGACAGGCTATAACAGCAGATAATATGACCAACTGGCTTGTGGAATTTTTAGTTTATTTCAGCTGTAGAGCAAAAAAAAAATCATTAAGCAGGTAAATTTATATCGTTCATAATATGTTTCTTCCTGTTAATAATGAACTATGTCTTTGGTTATCATTTGTATATAAGCAGATGTATACTTGCGTACTTCCATTCTTTTTTTAATGAATACTTCTTTTCGGAATAAATTTTGATGTTCTTGTGGCATCCACAAGATGGCACTCGATCTCTTTTTCAATACCTGCAGGTTTGGGCACAGGGTTTACAATCTTATCTCAGTAACAGAACAGATCTTGAGAAACAGTAAGTCAGTTAAATATTTGCTTAAGAACGGCATGGTTAGTGATTTCACAGAAGTCTCACTGATGACTTATATCTCAGTCTGTCAAACAGTTGTTAACATTAATCCTTTTTCACAGTCATGATGGTTTGCTGTGATCCAGCTTAAAATTACTCATCCTTGATACTGGATGTGTTTTTCTTTTGTTACAAATGGTACCTAGTTCAGCTTGGAGGGAGGATTTTACATAAGTAGAGTTTAATTACCTGTATTCAGATTTAGTAGACATGTTTCTTCAAAAAGTGTAGTTGAATTTTATTCACAAATATATATGCCAAGAAAAGCAGTTTGATAGCTCATACCTGCGGTTAGAAAACTCAGGCACTGTTTCACACAGCTGGAAAAGAATTTCTGCTCTGTGGTGATGATACATTTTTTACAGCTATTGTTGTTAGTGAAAGTCTTTAAGTATTTTTTCTACTGTACATAATAGCCTTACAAACCAGAAAAGAGAGCAAGCATCTTGTGTCACCTGTGTAGGCTTTCTTTTGTATAGGAATAGCCTGCATCGGCCCACACTGCTATACTCTTTATAGAAGACTGGAAAGGCCTTGTTAATTTTCAAGCTGCAAGGGAGAAAGTTTTCCTACGTATGCGATAGCATCAGAAAGAGGACAAGATGAAAATGGTGGCTCTAGTGACTCACTTTGCAGGGACGAGGTAGCAAAAGAAAAGGCTGCAATGTTTTTTCCTGCTTGCTCGTTATTACTCGTTAAGCTCATTCTCTTCTTACCTTCCCTGGGCTGTACCTCGGTAGGACAAGGAGGCCTTGAGCAATGTGCTAGAAAGACGGGCTGCCGTTACGACCTTGTACAGACACTAAGCAATGACTGAGCAAACAGGAAAGATTCTGGTGAAAATTTCTCACTCTTAAAAGGAACCGGATGTTTATACTCCTGCCATCACCAACAAGTGATGCTGTCTCCCACGCACATGCAGGGCATGTCTGCATTTGTTACAGCACTACCGTCTGTATAAGGCAACTGTATTGGGAGCTGTGCAGAAGACACAGTAGTTGAGGAGTCTGTGATCTTGAGGAAGCCGTGCCTGTTGGCCCTTGTACTGCAGGTCCGTATGTTAGCATGAGCAGGTGCTGCAAGGGAACCTGCGGGAGTAACCCGTGCTGGCCTGTGCTGTGCGCTAGTGGATGGTATGACAGAGATAGATAATATTGCAACCTGTCAGGAGAAGGTACATGTGCCTGTTTGTTACACAAAACAAAAGGCACTGCAGCGTGGGAGGGAGGAGGAACCTCTCCAAGGACAGAATCTGCACAGCATGCTGTGGGGGAAATCCATCCGGGATCCCTCTGACGCTGCACAAAAAGCAGGGTACCCTGCATCTGAAGGGACATGAGACATATTCCTTTTTTTATTCTACCTTATTAAAACAGCTGTTTTATGAAGCCATTTGTTGTTGGGCATTTCTTGCTGAGATCCAGAAAGATCCCTGCACCATTTCTCTCTCTTTCTCACCTCCCCGCCCAACCAGGTGCAGAAGAGCAACCCCTCTTTCACTTAGGCCAGTACTGGAAAATATCGGTCCATGTATGTTACTCAAAGTTGACATAATACAACAGAACTCTCACAGGAGTGCCTGAAAATTCATGTGTTCAGATCCCGTATTTCTGTAGTGTCTTAGGAATAACATACAGGGTACTTTTATGAAGGTGATGTACAGAAAGACTGCCCAGAGACAAATTTTGGTAAAAAATAGATGACTTGCTGAAAAATGTTCTGCTGATCTCAGTAATCCTGCTATAAAAAAAGAAACCCACAAAAATAAATAATGTACAGCAAAAACATCGCTGGATGAAAATTCAGAAATAGCAGAAGTATTGCCAATTTCACAGAAATTTGACAAAATTGCACCATATCACAAAAAAGAGGTAGCGTGAAATTCTGAGTAGATGTTGAAATCTTGATGACAAAGGAGGAGCAAAGTAAAGACAAGAATATAACGCTGTGCATGTTAACAATATTGAAAGGAGCTTTAGCTCCATGGTCCTACACTGACTTTAATTTGTTTGGATATGCTGGAAGAAAACTGTTGATACTGTCTCAGAAATAACCAGAATACAACTTAGATCAGTTTAAAACAGAAGCAGTTTATTACTGTCACTATAGGAGAGAACACAGAGCAGCAGAGTAACCGTCCCTGCTGATACGAACTCTGCCCAAATTTGGGGCAGAGTTGATATACCTGCAGGTTATACAACTCCTTCTTCAACAAAACTGTGTCAGATAAGCAGGATATGGTAAATAACAACAGCGATTTAAGTCCTTCAGATAAGGAGGGTCTAGACAGTACATCCTTTTACAAATAATCCACTCCTTTTTACCAATAATCTACTCCTTGTAATTAAGTCTTGCTAACTGGCAAGACCATTAGCTGCAAACATGTCTTAACTAGGGAGGCCTGCAGAGGGCTATGAGACATTAACTATTTTGCTTCCACAATATTGGATTCTTTTTTCCTCCTTTCTAAAGGTAGCAATATCAGAGAATATAGCATGAGATCATATTAGCTAGATACTTTATGCCAACAACCCTGAATCTGCAACATCAGCAAAATGCAGATATGAAGCTAAGAACTAGCATACCGGTTTGTGCAACAGCTGATGCTAAAACGCTGACATTGTAAAAAATGTATGTATTGTAACTAAATCAGAGATGCTGCTCATGTTATGTAAGACCACATAGGTTTAAAAATTTCTAATGGAAAGGAAATATATGTTTATCTAGCAAAAGCATGAACACAAGAGGATATAAACCAGTGTATTGTGAAATTGTTTCTCTCTGCTATAACAACTAAACAACAAAACACCTTCAACAAAAGGACGAAGGAGAAATGAGACTGCAATTTAAATGAAAAAAATCAGCTGTGAAATAGGAATAGATCCTAGAAAATAAAAGGAAAGACTTGAGCAGAGCATTGCAGAGGCAAAGTCTACAGTCTTTCAGAAGAACCCTGCAATTAGATCACCTTAAAGCAATTGTGAGACCGAGCTCTGAAATTCATGAAATCCAAGAAAGAAAACCAGCTCAGACATTAACTCAGAACTCCTGATGAATGCATGCATACATACATACATACATATATTTTTACTTTAATTTTTTTTATTGTTATATACATAATATTGTCATTTGTTTATTTTTACTTTGGGAATAGGTGACTTCCTAGGATAATTGGGACTGTCAGTAGGTAAAATTTGGAAAAATTTGAAATGTTGAAGTTACTATTATTTGTTAGTGTCTCAGGTTACTGTCTCAGGAGGGGCTTGACTGATTGTCCTCATGGTTTAGGTTTTCTGTGGTTAAAATACTAGCTTTTTCTGGCTTTACCAGAATCATCTTTCATCACTCCTGCCAGGGAAGCCAGCAAAAGAAGGAGTAATTCATTTTCCAGGCAGTTGTATTAATGCCAAGCCTGCTTCTCACTTCCACTGTGCAATCAGCAAGGCATGTTTTTTAACTGGATCAGAGTAGCAAAAAGTAATCTAAGAGGGACAATGAGAGGTCCCTAATTTACCCACTACACGTTTTGCAGTTAATTTCAGCAACTCAAGGCTGCAATCCACTTCTATTTCTATTTTTTAAATCCATTTGTGGTTTTGATTCTGTAATTGGGGGTCACTGCTAACCAGTCTCTTGGAAGAACTTTGTCCCAGGATGGACTTAATCTGACACGGTTTGTTCATATTAAACTAATTTTAAACTCACCTGAAAAAATTGCCTGTCAAAAGTATGACAATTTGTGTAAACCCACAATGGGTAAAATGAAAAACAATTTCTGATGCGTATTACAGATATTCATTCGTACAGAAAAAGCAAATGTGACCCTCCCTTATTAACGCTCACCACAAGTCATGCTCATCCCTGCAACTGAGCACTCAACTCAAACACGGTAAGTCTGCTTGTCTGTTTCCAAGTCTGTTTCCTGATCCTCAGTTTATTTGATCAGACTCTTCCAACTCCAAAGAGATGGGAGGAGAAAACTGCTCCCAGCAGACGGCGGGGTCAGTCCCTCCTTTCTGAGCAGTGAGTCAACCAGCAGCTTCTGCTGGCCTCAGTGCCCGGAGGCCACTGCTGCAGCGCAGGCTGCTCAGCAGCTTCTGGGGTTTCTGGCTGCTCACTGCCTGCACCCCGCTAAATGCATCAGACCCGACCTCAACCACCGTTTGCATCCAGGCTGAAACACAGAGACACCATGGAAAAGCAAGGCAAAAAAGTGTTAATTCACGATGTGATTTGTTGCTATCTTTTAAACCCTCCCGATGGAGCACAGAATGAAATGCAATGCTAGAAGTCAAGGGGCCAGGGCCCGAAGCAGAAAAACAGTCCCTGCCACCAGCCTAGCCCCAGACAAAGGAGTTATTTGAATGGAGAGCAGTGAGTCAGCACGGCCCAGCTGGATTATGGTGTTTGGCTCTTCTCCCCGCTCTCCTGTCACTGCTGGAGCAGGTCCCCCAGCCAGGAACAAGGGCTAGCCAGGGCACCAGAGACAGACAGCAACAGGAAACAGTGGCACCATCTACCCTCCAAAATATTTTCTGTTTCTGAAAAGCCGTTGAAGAGCACCTGCTGGGTGCATCCTTTGAGAGGCTGCTTTAAGACCAACAATGAGGGTGGAGGGGCTTACTAGAGACAAGAGGCCACAACAGAGGTAAAAAAAGAAGCTCCACTGGCAATTCCTGCGTTGAGTTTTGCACAGAGGAGAAGGAGGGAAGAAGAACGTAGTCTTCTTCAACCGCAGTGCTTTTACCCAGAGACACTGAAAAAATCCATCCATTAGTTAGATTCTACATGCACAAGGTATTTTGTCTATGTGGGTGAGGAGGTGTGAGCCAGAGATCATGGAGGAGGAGCAGCAAACTGGGGAGAGGCCGGCGGGATTTGTCAGACACTGCAGCTACTCTGTGCATCTTGGGAATTATCTTTCTCTCATTCTTTCATTAGGATGATTGTCCTAATCTGTAGCTGAGGAAGCTTAGAAGAAGGGAGTTTAAAGCCTTTTGTTAGATACATGTGACTGCGGGCACAGTGTGGGTTTTGTTCCACACAACAAGGGCATAAGCACTGTCAGGAACATGACAGAAAAGGGCAGAGCAGTGTTGACAGTACAATACATAAGGCATACAGATGATTAACATAGAGAAAGTAATCAGCGATCTCTAATCATTTTACTGCTACTGATTGCATCCAAGCCCTTGAGAGCAGCCCATCTCAGAAGCAATATGAAGCCAACAGCAAGGGTAGGGCAGCATACCTGACACTTGTATTATTTCAGCTCAGCAGCGACTCCCTGCAGAGGTGGAATGGCAATTTTCGAACATTAAAATGTTTTTAAATAAGTAAAATGTTTAAAAAGGCACAGAAGGCTTTGGGCACTTGACAATCTGGTTAGAATGGGACCTGCTGCCTTAATCCACCACGACCCTGTAACTGTGGCATCTGATCTGACTGGAGGAGGACAGCTGCTAACCAACAATATTCCTTGAGTTTGCAACTTACAGATGAGCTCTACCCTCCCCACTGCCTCCTTCTCCAATGTTTCCTCTGCTTCTGCCATCCCACAGGGAAGGCACTCTGTCTCAGTATGTGGGAGTTTGACAAGAGGAAAGTAAGAAAAAGTATTCTTTTATTAATGATGCACCACAGGATCTTGAGAAGCAGTTTTCACTTGCTGCAGTCATAAAGCACCAAGCATTGTTGCTTACAAGATGCTCGCTGGGCAACAGCCAGATGAAATCTCTCTGAAGTAGGTGGAGGTCATAGGTTTTACTGAGATGTCTGCTCCTTATGGATCTGGTCCCCTCAACTTCTGTGATTTTCCAAGGGGTCTGGCACCTTTGGAGGGTATGCCCAAAGGCAGACAAGGACATTCCAGTTAAAGGAAAATAACTCTTCTGAGCAAGTCAGGATAAGAACAGTTGCCACTTTTCATTCCAGTGAATTCTGGTCTCAGATCTGCCAAAACTGTTTGGTCCCTCCAACTACACCACTCTTGCTTATCCTTGCATTTCCCAAGCCTGCTCTTTGCACATAGAAATCCAAAACCCTGCCCTGTTTGCAAGGTGCACCCTGGTCTGCCTCTGCCTTGTAAAATAGTGGGAAGAGGACAAACATTACAAGGCTGTGCTCTGGTGACCATAGCAAGGCCTGGGGAAGTTCTGTGCAGACCCACAGGGAGCTGTGGGGTTGACGGGCATGGGCTCCCAAAGGCAGTGGGTGCTAAGCCCACTGCAGAAGTGAGGAAGGGTCTGATGAGCTAGGCAGACCATTCCTTCCCTTCCTTTCTAACACTCACAAGCACTTTTCTGTAGTGCTTGCATCTGCTGGCATTTGCCACGTTCCTGCCAAGAGAAAGTCGCACATAAAGAATTCAGACCTTTTGCTTTTATTCCTTCCATCTGGAATTCAAAGAATGATGAGAGTGTGAAACTCTTAAAACTAGGGAAAAATCAAGGCAGAAGTAGAGCTAAGGAGAGTGTATTTACAGCCTCTACTTTTTCTCAAGTCCTTTGTAAGAAAAAGTGCTTGAAAAGAAAAAGTGTATTCCTCCTATGGAGTACCAAGCCCACAAGAGAAAGGGAGTCCCTTTTTTCCTCTTTGCTAGTCTGTAACACAATGGTCTAGTGACTGATAAAATGAAATCTTTCTCAGCTGTCTTGACATGCACTGATCTCAAAGCACATGGCTTTATTGTGACTGCAGGTAAAGCCGATTGTTAGCCTTGGAGTGAGCTGAGGTGGTCCAGAACTATCTGAACTTTTCCACATTCTCAGTTTCTATCCTATTCCATGCAGGAAAGGCTTAGAAGAGAAAGTGTATAAAGCTGATGAATGGTGAATAACAGAGACTTTCCATTTCTGTTTACTTCTCGCAGGTACTATGAATAGAAGGTATTCAATATTTGGAAATTTTGAGAGGTAGGCATGTATATTCAGGAATTCCTGAGTTAAAAGACAGGAGGGGACCTTTCTTACTTTAGAGCACCACAGGGACTCATTTAAGAGGGATCATAAGGAGAATGGCTTAGCTAACTTTGACTTAAAAACTGCACCAGGTATAGAAAGAAAATGTTGTTGGGTTTGTTCTCTTACAGAACCTCAGAATTGCTTAGGTTGGATGGGACCCCTTGAGATGCTGCAATCCAACCCCCTGCTCAAGGCAGGTCAAGTACAGCAGGTTGCTCAGGGCCATGTCCAATCAGGTTTTTAATATCTCCACAGATGGAAACTCCACAGACACTCTGGGCAACCTGTACCAGTGCTCAACCACCCTCACAGTAAAAGAGTGTTTTCTTGTGTTGAGAAGCAATTTCCTGCATTTCAGTGTGTGTTGATGTCCTCTTGTTCTTTCACTGGGCATCTCTGAGACAAGTCTGTTTCCACCTTCTTTACTTCTCCCCACTGGGTATTCATATACATGGATAAGCTTCCCCTGAACTTTCTCCCCTCCAGGCTGAACAGTCCTAGCTCTCTCAGCCTCTCCTTGTATAAGAGATGCTCCAGTGCCTTCATCATCCAGTCTTTCACTGGACTCATTCCAGGATGTCCACATCTGTCTTGTACTGGACAGCGCAGAACTGGACCCAGCACCCAGATGGGTCTCACCAGTGCTGAGCAGAGGGGAAGGATCATCTGCCTTGACCCGCTGGCAATACTCTGCTTAATGCAGCCCAGGATGCCGTTGGCCTTCTTTGCCACAAGGGCACATTGTTGGCTCATGTTCAACTTGTTGTCTACCAGGACCCCAACGTCCTTCTCTGTAGAGCTGCTTTCCAGCCAATCAGCCTCCAGGTGTACTAGTGCCTTATACTTCCTGAGATGCAGGACTTTATATTTTCCTTTGTTGAACTTCATGAGGTTCATTTCTCACCTTTTCTTCAGCCTGTCCAGGTCCCTCTGAATGGCAGTGCCACCATCTGGTCTAGCCACTCCTCCCCTTTCTGGATCGTCTGCAAACATGACAAGGGTGTACTGTGGCCCATCATCCAGGTCACTCATTAAGATGTTAAACAGTATTGGCCCCATTATTGACCCTGGGGTACACCACTAGTGGCTTGTCTCCAAACTGACTTTGTGCCACTGTTCACAACTTCCTGGGCCCAGTCATTCAGGCAGTTTTCAGTCCACCTCACTGTCCAATTTTCTAGCCCATACTTGATCGGTTTGTCTACAAGGATGTTTTGGGAGACAGTGTCAAAATTCTTACTAAAGTTGAGGTAAACAACATCCACTGTTGGATCCACTCTCCCCTCAGACACCAAGCAAGGCACCTCATTGTAGAAGGCTATCACATTGGTTAAGCATGATTATCCCCTTCATAAATCATAGCAACTACTCCTGATCACCTTCTTGTCCTTCATGTATTTGCAAATGGTTTCCAGGATTAGTTGCTCCATCACCTTCTGGGGGATTGTGCTAAGGCTGACCAGCCTGTAATTCCTCAGATCTTTTTTCTTGCCAGTGACATTTGTTTTCTTCCAGTCTTCAGGAACCTCTCCAAGTCACGATGACCATTCAAAAAGTGGTCCTGCAATGACATCACCCAGCTTCCTCAGCACTTGTCCCCATGGACTTACGTACATCCAGTTTGTTTAAGTGCTCCCTAACCTAGTACTCATCCACTGAGGCTGTCTTTCTTGCTCCATGCTTTCCCTAGGGTCTCAGGGACCTGGGATTCCTGAAAACTGGTCTTACCAGTAAAGACTGAGGAGGGAAGGCATTGAGTACCTTGGCCTTTTCCATGTTATTTGTCACCAGGTCCCATGCACCATTCAGCAGCAGGCCCATGTTTTCCCTAGTCTTCCTTTGACCCTTGATCAGGTCCCTGACCGCACAGGGTCCCTGGAGCATGGCTACTTCAAAGAAACACTCCCGCCCTGTGTTGGGGCATGGAAGCCCCCTGCAAAGTGCAGCACGAAGGGCCCAGGCTGCTCTGATGGGTCTTAAACCCAGCAGGACCCTTTGAGGCAAATCAGACTATTTCAGGTCTGGCCTTTCATTGCTGGAAATGATTGTAACTCCTACAAAAAGCATTACTGAGACAGGCCCATTTTCTCTTAGTGACTCATACCTCCTCCTCTCTGGTTTGCTTCTTCTGCTCTTCCTGGCACCTTGGCAAACTCTGCCACCATGTCAGATCTTCCAGCGCTGCAAGCGAGACTTGTTGCACAGTTTCTGAAATCAGTCCCTTGACTTCTGAAATCAATGCCAATTCAATCAGCTTGACTTCCATGTCAAGTCTCCCCGCATGTCCTGCAGGAATCCCAAGGGGCTGCAATTCCCAGCAGGGAGCTAGGGCTGCTTCAGGAACACCTGGACTTCCTCTGGGAGGCCCTGCCTCAGGGCTTGTGGCTCCTCACCCTCCTGCCCAGGCCCCGGGAGCAGGGTTGGCAGAGAGTGGGGGGCACTGGGTCCTGCAGGTGGAAAGCAGCTGGGCTGAGAGCACAGCAGGTGGGAGGAAGAGGAACACGAGGAGCTGGAGGAAGCACAGGAGGAGCAGAGTGGGCATCAGGGTGATTTGCTCCTCGAGGAAGGGGCAGGCCCTCGCTCCTTCCTAGAGCTCATCCGCGTGAGCAGGGGCTTTAGGCAGGTGGCATGGGCACAGCCTGTCTCTGCATGAGCTCCCAAGTGTGTGCAGCCATGGACATGTCTAGGGGGACAAGCCAGTTTCTACCCCTGAGGAAGGTCATAAACCTGGCCCTAAACTGTGCATAAGCCCTCCTATCCCACAGCTTCCAGTGCCGCCTGCATGCCGCCCAGGGCAATTAACATTTCCCCAATGGCGCCAGCTCCAGCTGACCTTCTGCCCCTGGGATGTGCGGCCAAGTGTGCAGTTACTGACTGCGGGGCTGGGAGGGGGGATACAGCCCTGAAGTTTGCTGCTCTGTCCACCACAGAGTTCCCACCTCTGCACCTTCCCCTCTGCCTCCATTTTTCACCCATCAAAAATCCACCATGACAAGGCCCAGTGCCAAGCTGGCTCGGCTGCCATCCTTTAACACAGGGGTGCCAGCAGGTCCATAGCAGTGGGACTGCTTGAAAAACTTACTCTTTCAGTTATTCCAATCTCTCTTGCTGCTCTGCCTCTCCAAAGCACCCATTCAGTCGTTGTAGAGATCATCCAATAGGAGTTTGGAGGGGATAATTCAGAGGAAGTCTGCCAAGATCTTCAGACGAGGCTTTGGACACTTCTGCTGGGACCACAGGGAACATCCCAGTGACTCTGCCTCAGGAGGAGGCAGCTTGGCGTACTGAGTTTCAGCCACCTGCTCTTGCAGTTACCCACTGACAGTGGAACATCACAATGCAACACACAGGCAACAAGTAAAGGGAAGCAAGTCAAAAAGAGTAAAGTGGTATTAACATACAGGAAAGCAATATGAGTTACAGTATTTTAAATGCTGGCCTAAAACAGGAATCCCATGTCGATAGACACTTGACTGAATTAATTTCCTAAACTGAAGACATTGCTAAATGTATGTCATAGTCCTGCTGGTTTTCAGTAGAGGTAACAGATTTGTGAGAAGATCTTATCCAGATATCAATACTGATTTATGTGAGGAGCAAATGCAGGTGCTAGTAAATTATCTGAGTGGGGCAGTTTTCTGTTGGAAAACAGTGAATTCTGGCTAAATGCAATGAGCATATATTGATCTCTTCAATACCTGGATAAAACTGGTGGGCAGCAAAGCAGCCAACAAGCTTGGGCTGTGATTTGCCCTACAGTCAAACATTATTTATTTCACTGCAAAGAGTTAAAACTGATAATGCTATTAGGATTTTAAACACAGTTTGCATCAAGTAAATACTTTCTACTCTTGCATCAAGAGTGAACGTAACCCTGGCAACGAGCACAGTCCTCTTGTATGCAGCAGACTCAAAACTAGCTTCTCCCACTTTGCAGCTTACAAGAGAGGCTTCAGTAAAGCCTCCGTCCCTTCATCTGCCTTCAGGCTTTTCAGGTTAGACAGAAACCTACAAGCCCCTTAGAAGGCACCTTCCAGCAATGCTAAGACTTCTGCTCCTTGACTGCAGCCCTCCTGGCCTGCAAGGTGATCATGGGGTGGCCTCTCCTGTTTCCTCCTCAGATGGGTGTTGCACTAGAAAAATGGGTCTCCTCACACAGCCCATGGGAGCAGATGGGTCAGGGTGCCAAGAAGAGGCCAAGTTTTTTAATACTTAATCTTGTAACTATTTAAAGACATTTAAATTCCTAATTCCTTTAAAATTCATGTTGACATGAAAAACTCTGATTACACATAGTTGGTTACAATAATTTTTTTTCTAAGCATAAAATAAAGTAGCAAGTGATCTTTTCAGTCACACTAGCTCCGGTACATGTGCGGGTCTCATGCATGCAGTATAGGATGCTGTAGGGGACCCTGAGTGAAACAAGCTGATTCCGCAACTGGAAGCTGTAGAGGAGCATCAGTACTATGTTGTGCATTATCATCATCAGGAGTATCTTTAGTTTGAAACCGAGTCACCTAAAAAGTTAGAATTCATTTTGAGTACTTCATTCCCTGAAGCCTCATTTCAGTTTTCTTCCATTTTTCCAATTCTATTTTAGAAAACCTTAAAACCGTGTTGGAAGGGTTTTCAAGTTAATCCATATTTTTAAAATGTCGAAGGCCTTTAGTTTGTTTTGGCACTGCAGAAAAAATACATTATATATGGCCAAAAACTTGTACAGCGTAGTTAGTATGTTTCCTAACCGCTTCTCCTTTAGCAACGTCTACATGCAGTGCCTATGCTCCAGCACTTGGTGGTGCCTTTTGCCAAAATAATACGTCTCCGGCTTGCTACAGCACAGTTAAAAAAGTATGTTGCCAGTAGCTCTCAGTGCAGTAAAGATCATCGGTGTTGTAAGGGAATCCCCTCTGTTTCGATCAAGTAAGCAGTCCCTGAGGTCAGCTACCTCTGGCCTCTTGTCTCCACACTGGATTGTCAGCGATAAATCTTTTCCCTTCAGTGCATGTGCTGAGGAAGTGTCTCTGATCATCAGGAGAAGGCACAGGCCTTCTCAGCATGCCTCTCTTTCCTTCGGAAAGCACTGACAGCAATACTTCTGTTTGGCATGTGGCAGTTTCATCCAAGACTACTGATTTGAGGGAAGCTTGCTTGGCATCTCTCTCCCTTAAAAGTGCTCGGCACATACTTGGCATGTTTTTCTGCATGGGTCATCTCACCCTTATGCAGTTTCCCTGTTCTGCACCTTCCTTTGCTGCAGAACAGGCCATCTAGTGCAGACTGCAGTGATACACATCCAAATTGAAATCCATCTGCTACAGCAGCATGCTCACATCTGTATATTAATGTTGTGTCACAAGTCATGCCTCTCTCTAGGTAAGAAGCATACAAGGAGGATAACCACTGCAGGAGACTGAATTCTAGCATGTTGTCTTTAGATGGCCAGAAGCTCAGTGCAGGGCATTTCTGTTTGTACAATATCTGCACAATTAAGTCATGGGTACTGTGCAGGACAAATACGCACCGAGTGAGTAGCACTTACATCAATCTTGTAGCTTAAAACCACCTTAAGATCAGTGTAAGCTATCTTTTGAAGTTCCTGCTTACTGCCAACGAGCACAGAGTGGCTGCAGTGCAAATGACAATTGGATCTCTTGTATCTGCCTTTTCTTTTGTCCTTACACTTTGCAAACTCTTGCAAAGTTTGTTGAACCTGTGGAATAGGGAAAGGGCGTGGTGTTGTAAAGAAAAACGGTTTGCTCAGAAAGAGGAAAATCTGCCCTGCCCACAGTAGAGCGTTACAGAGGACAGAGAAAGTGAGATATACCATCAGCATAGTCCCATGTAGCACACGGGCTGGGGCATGCATCACATATCCTCGCTGCTGTGTAAAATATAAGTTTCTCTCTTTCCTTGTGCTCAGAGAGAAATGGAGACAGTAAAAATCACTCTCCACCCTAGTATACAAAGGAAGTGATCCAATCTAGATGTACCTGGGGGAAAGCCTGTGACACCATCACTCTGGACACTAGTGTTTAGTGCTTCTGTTTCCCAGGAGTTCCCCACAGTGCAGCCCCCAGCTCCAGGACAGGTGGGATGACTGTACCAACAGAACCTCTGTCCCCATTAAGTGCTTTCTCCCACGATGACTACACAGGCAAACACGCAGTTTTGCAAAGCAATTCCTTCATTAATGAGCTTCAAGTTAAAGGTTTTCCCCCACTTCTTGGCCGTTTCTGTTGCTCCTTCCCAGAGTTTCACAGGATCTTGTAGCCCAGTTTTCTGAGAAGTGTTGAGTCCTGTCCTCAAAGCCTGTGAAGGCTCCTGCTGTGCACTTGTGAATTTATTGTTATTAGCTAGCTCTGTGACATGAGCTGCTGCCTCCTCACTTTGCTCAGTGCTCCTTTTAAGATCGATATAATGAGGTACTTGTTCAAGAGAAGCACAACCCAAGGAAAGAGTTAGATAATTAGGCAGAGGTGGAACTTCCTTCCAACCACAAACCAACTGAAAAGTAATAACTTTTCAAGATCTACCTTCATCTACACTAGTAATTTAAACAAGCCAGGAATCATTCCCTCTCTTTCTCTGAAGAGGCAAATTCCTTTTCGTTTCTGTTTTACTACAGATTAATGGTCCCTCTACTTCACACATACCACATATTTTCTTAAAGAGATGATCAGTTTGTAGATACCTACTTAAAACCTGGGTAATTTTCTCAGTTTGTATTTTGCTCTGGTCTAATAAAAGGTCTTACCTCTGTCCCTTATCTTTGGCCTCTGTCCTTAGACATCATGCCCACACCAATGCTTGTATACTGTTTAAAAGTAGATGCATATTTATATTCCAGATAAACTTCTAATGTCTTTAAATGCTACACTGAACATTATGTTGAATCCATGTTCTTCCCAATGCACTCATTGCATCTTTGAAAGTCAGAGTGATATCTTGGTTTACCAGTCTATTGAAAAAGCCTGTTTTCAAACTTGTAAAAGATCTAAGTCATCACTGTCAGCAAGGAAAGGTTTCATAATAAAAGAGGAAGAGTTTGTTGCTATTAGATAGCAAGATAAAACCATAAATACACAGAAACTCTTTGTTGTTTCAGGCTTAAGGTCAGAAAACCAGTTCTACCATCAAGGCAATAACCCTGGTCTGAAGTCCACTGAAAGTAACAAAAATCTTCCCATTACTTTGGTTGATGTGTAGTAAAGCAGAAATCAAAAGGAATTTGCCTTTGCAGAGAAAAAGAAGGAATGTGCTTCTTCAGCACATCCTAGAAGTCTGATTAGTTTCCCAATTAGGGCTTAGAGAGTTACATAAACTAATCTGAAAAGGTAAAAAACTCAAGGGTTTTTTTTCAAGTAATGGAGTCCAGGGTATTAAAAAAACTGACAATTAAAATTCTTTTTGGGCAACAAACCCACCGCTAAGTTGCTGAGAAGCCTTCTCAGGTGACCAGTGTCCTTCTCAGGACTTCACTTATGCTGAAGAACTCATGAGGGTGATGAAACAGCCAGGTTTGTGCTACTCAGCAGAGGACAGCTTATGATCAAGAGCTCACGAACAAGTTAGTTTAACTGCATATACATTTCCCACAGTCATCAACCAGATTAAAAATTAGTGTTCATAGCAGACTTTAACTTCTGAAAGCTAGAAAAGAAAAATCTCTTTTTGGATAACCACCTCATATCCCCCTGGCCTCCCAGTGTGGCTCAGCCTGGCCTGTAACAGCTCCCAGTGCATTTCCAGGGCCATCACTGGTGAACTCGATAGAGCCGTACTTGGTGAGTGGTTTTGTCACGCGTGTGATGGAGTAGAGACACAGGAAACTTGTCGTGAAGGATATAAAACACTTGTGCCATGGAAATAACTTCCAGCTGCTAGCAAAACTGGCTGAATTCAATATAACGATTGCTAGACAAAAGACCCTGTGATACATGTAATGGTAAAATGAAAGATGGGAACGTTACACGCCTCTTAGTCTGGAATGGGCAGAAGTGGATCGTCTTACTGTTTTTCTGCACAGTTTTCTTTTTTATTATATGAGTATATCCCAGCTTCCCCTATACCTAAGAAAGGGTCAGGAGCAAGGTCTGACTCCCACGGACTTTCCCATACAAAAGATGATCTTTTATAATTTGAGGTATAGGAGTAATTACTGGTAGAAGTATTTGAACTGGTATTCCTAAGTAAGTATGTCCTCTGCACAGGTAATGTAACTCTTCATGAGACTGAAATACTGAAATACAGACTTTCTTGAGCAAAGGAACATGTCTTTGGAGAAAAAAAAAATCTCAGACCCTTTTAGGAGGTCAGAAAAGCTGTCAAAATCCAGCAATGAAAGGCAGTCCGGAATGGTCACAAGGCCTCAAAGGGGCAGGGAGACTCGCTTAAAACCAGTCTGAAAACCTGATCCCCTCAGCTAAAAGGGTTTGTGTAGCAGAAGCTTTCCTGAGTCTCCCTTGGACTGGAGGCTGGCCAGTTCACTGAGGCCACCATGCACCCACCCTGCCAAGGCGTTGCCTGTGCAGACCCAAAGGACAGGGAATGCAGCACCGTGCTTCTGTGGTGGTCTTCTGGAAGCAAGAATTCAGCACATGGGAAACAAGAGGGTTTAGCAATTTGTTCATAAGAAAAAAAAGCAACTGCTTGTACACTGGCACAAGTGATACAATGCTGAGTCAGAGACTGGGAAGCTGTCGAAAGGCCACAAAACATCAGTCCTGCATAGGGGTTAAACAATTGCCCCAAATTCTTGGTGCTGTTTATCTACGCCCCGTTAAAAAGGCTGTAGATTTTTATAATGAAACCCTTGGGACAAATGTGGAAGCTGAATCAGAGAAGGGTCTGAGTCCTTTCTTTGTTAACCTGTGTCAGAGGAAAGGCGAATTGCTGTGGCACATGCCCAGCTTTGCAGGGGGCCAGAATTCTTCTGGCCAAGCTGTCGCACGGGGTGCAACCTGCACCTGCCAGCAGTGAGGGGTGGTTCTTGATGTAACCAAGAAGAGGCAGAGGCAGGACCTGGTCCCAGCTGAAAATCCAGGCTCTCAGGAGTGATGAAGAAGAGCTGTACCACATTAAAAAAAGATCATTTAGTCATTTGGATCCTGATTGTGAAGGTCAGTTAGAGAGATGCTTACAAATAATTCAAGAGCTGTGGGCTGATCAGCAATGGAAAGGAAACAAGAAAAATCTTGAAGGTACTGCATCCCAGAGCACAGGTAGAAGTTCCCAGGGGTACTCAATGAGTATTCCTGCTCAGTCCTTTCCTTCAAAGGAGACAAATGTGAGAAACTGGAAAATGTTTGTAAGCATGTTGCATGCCCTATGTATGTTAGATCAGGGTTATCAGAAAAAACAATCAAGACAGACAAACAACCACATTCAGTTTAAATCAGTGTCAACAGATGAGCCTTTATTGACTTAGATGTCTGCTAGTACTGGGGGGGAGAGGGGGAGATGGGAAGGGTGGGAGGGG
>WAAD01009989.1:18628-35256 GCA_013389945.1 Fregata magnificens | reverse complement strand
AAGAAAGAAAGAAAGAAAGAAAGAAAGAAAGAAAGAAAGAAAGAAAGAAAGGAGTGGGGAAGGAAGAAAGAACAAAAGGAAGGAAGGAAGAGGAAGGAAGGAAGGAAGAAAGCATTGCAAAAAGCTTGGATTAAGAAAGGAAGAATCTTGTGTGACAGAAAGAGGATGACCAGCACATGTAGGCAATCTGACAGACTTGAAACCTACACAGAAAAGGGCAAAGCATTGGCTTCTTACAGTTTGGATTTGGATGGGGAGCAGAGGCCTGGAAGGTACTTTGAAAATATCAGCCCCTTTCAAGAGTCTTGGGCTGGATGAACAGAAGGAAGGTCTGCCAAAACCAGAAAGCATTTAGCTTAGTTCTTTGTACTCAGCCTGACCCAGACAGCATGTGTGTAGCCTGGGTTGGCAGACCAGCTGGCAGGCACGTACACGGCTCTGGGAGGGGGCTGTTGTGCTGTGAAAGCAGCAGCCCACCCTCAGCGGGCACCGGCTGGCCAGCAAGGCACAGCCTGCGACCGAGGGGTGGGGAAGACACAGCCATGCCCGCAGGATGTGGCAGAGTTGAACAAGCCTCAGTGGTGTTTCCGCATTTAGACAGAATGAAGCCCTGTCCCAACAGAGGATTAGACATCCTCTAGCCAATGTGGTGCTTTAACACAGCTGATGCCAGCTGGACTACAGAGACGCCTTGTGCTGGAAAACTGTCACCTGGGGCTTCATTGTGGGGCAGGGAGTTCCTGTTTCTTTAACAGGTGTGGGCAGGAACGTGCTTCTAGGGGCATCAGCTAGAGCTCTGCTTTGACACGGAAGAATTTACTATACTAGCACTTATCTTTTGCGGATTGTAGCCAGAGGAAAATACACTCAGCTGACAAACAAACAGTTCATTCTCTTTCTCGTTGTATTTAGCAGAGAGAGAAAGCATTCTGTATACGCAACGTGAGCAGTCAGTCTTGAGAAATGCTATTGTTCTCACAAACATGAGAGTGTTTAGGGAACTGTGTTTGTATTCTTACACCCTTTGTACACACGTGACATTTCCTGCTTTTGCAATGTAACAGCAGTATGGGGAGTATTGAGAGCATTGCAAGAAAAGTCATCTCCTCACATTACCTCAGAACTCATGTGAATTTCTAAGCTAAAAAGATGAGAGGGCAAAAAGTGGATAAACGTGAAAATTGCGATGATAGAATGAGTTATTTTTCTGCAGAAAATGTTACTGATAACTTAGAAAGAGAATGTATTGAAATGAAAGATACATGGCTACCCTCTTCCTTCTCACCCCCTGCTCCCTCCCCATCCCGCACACAGCTAAGGCAGCATCCCAGGACTCAGCCAGGAACTCAAGAGATGGGTCGTGCACAGCACCACACTGCATGGAGATATTTCTTTAGTCTCCTTCTTTCCAGCTTCTCTTATTCCCCTACTCATTAGCAATGGAGGAAGCGGGAGAGAAGTCGTCAGTATTGCAGCAATAAAAATACATCAAGTATCAACTAACCACTGATCATGGTAGAAAGCTGGTAGCAAGAGAGGTACTTGAAGCAAAAGACTGACAAGTGCCTTTACCAAAGACCACACTAGTTATCTGAGAAGGACGCTAAAAACGACGAAAACTTGTTTGGTGGCAGCACTGCATAACAGGACTGCACGTGCTGCATGGGGAGCTGCTGCTCTGGTACACAGGAGAACTGTCAGAGCACCATCTGAAGGGCAGTTTATATTAATACAGCAAAGCCGGCAAAAAGAGGCTTCTCCTGTGCTTTTTTTTTTTCTCACATTATTTTGATGTGCAGCCACATACACAACTACTCAGTTTAAAACTAAAATAGATGATCTCATTTATGTTATCTGTGCAAGTTTTAAGGGTGCAAGTTTTTCCTTGTGCTTGCTTGTAAAACTGTAACCCTTGCATTTCCAGGGTTTGTTTCCTCAACGAGCCTGATGCCTTTTCTTCAAGTTAGAAGGAATCACTGGGCCCTTTGAAACGTTTTCTCCCTTAGGAGGAAGAAAGTCTTTACCTAAAACATATGTTTTTATAGATTTCCAATCTCAACAAAGCTGATTTTGAAATCAGTACACATTTTTTTGCTGCCTCCAGGTATATCGGCAGACCTTATGGGCTGGAAACAGAGGCGTGTGTTCCGAGAGCATGCGGGCCCTGCCTCTGCCTTAGTTGGCCCCTGGGGAGGACAGGGAGCAAAGCCACCTACCAGTTCAACACAGAGGAAACAGAAGGAACCCAGGTTTTCTCCTTTTCGTGCAAGAACTCCTCTGCTGTTTGGAAACAATGAATCAACTAAGCTACCTGATAATATTATAATGTTCTCTCTCAAAATACAGATTTTAAAATGTCATTGACCTGTGGTGTGCTGGGCATTACTCAGTGCTCATGTCAAAGTCATTCACCACCAGTGCTGCTACTTCTTGTTAATATCAGTAATGTGCTCTTACATGGAAACACTGTTATCATTTCCAGACACCCCTATCTCTAACAGGATGTAGCAGGAATAGGAGACATCCTAAGATGTTCTTACAAATCATCACAAGGTTAGGAAAGCCCTCAGTTTCAGGTCAGGTAGAAAACACAGGGAGTATTTATTCTGTCAAAAGACAAAATAGACATATAGCTGAAATAAAGTAAGTGATTCAGGTACTTCTGCCAGGTAATGTATTTACTTTGTCTTCTACACTTGGTGGTTTGAATGGAATGATTGCCCAGAATATGCCACAGATTCAGTGGACTTTATGCATTTTTATGAATAATGTGATCACCCACAGTTGCAGATTAGTTAGTATGACAAGAGAACCCTTGTAGTTTGGGGGCACAAGTCAGACTGATGAATAAGGTGATTTATAATAGGCCACTCCAAAAATATCCATTCCGGTATGTCCCTTTGAGATACCTGAAGCATTTCTTGGTCAGAGTTGAAACACTGATCGGATCCAATACAGTACTTTCTGTGGCCCTAGATTTTTATTCGTGCTGCCAAACAATCACACTTTTAGTATTTGTTGAAAAAAATCAATCATAACGTAAGGCCACTCCATAAAATCCCATCCTTCACTTATCATCTTGAGAAGATCTTTTGTCCCGGATAATACAGCATTTGGCAAATAAAGTAATAATGGAAATACAATTTTTTGTATTTATACCTCACATTCATCTTAACAAGAATTGTTAAACTACCTGAAGTTTTCTTTATCTGAGCCATATTGAGGGCTTATAGAACATTCAGGGTTTCTTTTAATCCAGTCTGATTTACAGATATAATATTAGCATTTCTCAATTCCTGTCTTCTTTTAACAGTCATCTGGGTTCTTTTATTTATTTAGACCAAAAAAAATTTAAAATATATTTTAGCTGCAAGCACAAAAGAATTTTCCTTCTGAGTTCAAGGAATAAAATCCTTTGGGTAATTTCGAACAGACCAGTTTTGACAGATGTGAAATTATGAATGAATTTAACATTTGGGGGAGGAAGGAAGGTGGAGAAAGTCTTTTTTAGAAATATCTCTGTGTGAATATATTTCTTGGCCGAGCAGGGAATTTATTTTAAAACCACTGGAAGAGTAAGTAATGCAAACTCCTAATGCTGATTATGCAAATGTCAGACTCTTTTTTAAACTTTTTCCCCTGTAGAAATAGCTTTTGGAGGCCTGATGGGAAAAAGCCCTCAACCGTGTATCTTGATAGACATGATTTGGACATCAGGCACAGCTTTACTTTCACTGAAGTAAAGAGCTGCTCACCTACTGTACTTGCTTGGCACCTACACAGCTAGGGTAGTTAATGCCTGGCAAGCTTAGCAGTACTGTAAAATAGCATGCTTTTGTCCCCAGGTCAACAGTGGTGTATTTAATGAAAGCCTGCTGGTCACTGGTGAAGTCTGTTATTGCTTCTCAAGGAAGCAGACCTAAACCTACTGAAAGAGGCTTAGACTTGCTTGGCTAATCATTTTGGTAGCAAATTTTAAAAGCACATCCAACTTCGCTTCACATACATAATCCTTGCATTCTGTAGTCTTAATGCACTCCTGCATTAGACAAATTACACTCTTTTCCCCTTTTTAATAGCTTTATTTATCATTTTATTACTATCTTTTGCTGGGGAGTCATTGGTCTAGTGTTTTTAAAAATAGCTTTTTGGAAAGATGCCTGTAAGCCCAGTAGGTCCTAGGAACAAAGTTTCTGCAGAGGCAACATATGAAGAGTCAGCTGGGGACTGCCTGCCTTTGCCTGTGACAAGCAGTACCACTGGTGAGTTCTCCCATGTTAGGCATTGCTTTCCCCATCACCCCTGAACAACTTGATTTGCCTCAACAATGACAATCATCTTCTAACATGACTTTTTGAAATTAAACTTACTCTAGATCATCACAACATGTTTGCAACTTCAATATTTGAAAGCTCAATTTGAATGCAACTCAACTGAAATCAGTTCAGCCAATGAGGAGAGGTGTTCTGCTGTACCTCATACTCACCAACAACGAGGAGCTTGTTGGGAATGTGAAGGTCAAAGACAGCCTTGGCTCCAGTGACCATGAGATGGTAGCGTTCAGGTTCCTGAGGGCAGCAAAGATGCTAAAAAGCAAGATCACAACCCTGGACTTCAGGAGAGCAGACTTTGGCCTCTTCAAAGACCTGCTTGGAGGAGTCCCATGGGGTGAGGCCCTGGATGGAGGAGGGGCCGAAGAAAGCTGGTCAATATTCTAGGATCACCTCCTCCAAGCTCAAGGGCAGTCCATCCCAACAAATAGGAAGTCAGGCAAAAATGCCAGGAGGCCTGCATGGGTGAACAAGGAGCTCCTGGCCAAACTCAGACACAAAAAGGAAGCCTATAGAAGGTGGAAGCTTGGGAGGAATACAGAAACATTGTCCAAACAACCAGGAAGGAAGTTAGGAAGGCTAAAGCCAAATGGAATTTAATCCGGCCAGGATCTCAAAGACAACATGACAGGCTTCTGTTACATTGGTAACAAAAAGAAAACTAGAGAAAATGTGAGCCCATTGCTCAATGGGACAGGGCACCTGGTAACAAAGGACATGGACGAGCCTGAAGTATTGAATGCCGCCTTTGCCTTAGTCTTCACTAGCAAGGCTGGCCTTCAGGAATCCCAGGCCTCAGAGACCATGGGGAAAGTCTGGAGCAAAGAAGATGTACCCATGGCGGAAGAGGATCAGGTCAGGGAATATTTATGCACACTGGACATACATAAGTCCATGTACCCTGATGGGATGCGCCCACGAGTGCTGAGGGAGCTGGCAGATGTCATTGTGAGGCCACTCTCGATAATCTTTGATCGATCATGGCAACTGGGGGAAGTGTCTGAAGACTGAAGGCTGAGAGACCTGGGACAGTTTAGCTTGGAGAAGAGAAAGCTCAGGAGGATCTTATCAATGTATATAAATACCTGAAGGGAGGGTGCAAAGACGCAGCCAGACTCTTTTCAGTGGTGCCCAGTGACAGGACAAGAGGCAATGACAAACTGAAACACAGGAGGTGTCCCTACGAACATCAGGAAACACTTTTTCACTGTGAGGGTAACTGAGCACTGGCACAGGTTGCCCAGGGAGGCTGTGGAGTCTCCATCCTTGGAGATACTCAAAAGCCATCTAGACATCGTCCTGGGCAGCTGGCTGTAGGTGGCTCTGCTTGGGCAGGGGCGTTGGACAAGATGACCTCCAGCGGCCCGTTCCAGCCTCAACCAGTCTGTGATTCTCTGATTCTCTGAAATATAATGCACAGGTTTGAATCTCTCCTCCCAACCTATTTAAATGCTTTTGGATACAAGACCAAAATAGGACTCAGCTCTCTCATGAGACTGAGCTTCCCACCCAGACTGGAAAGGCAGAAAGGACTTTTCTCAGGCTCTGTTGGTACTTTTGCTTCTCAGCTAAAAAAAGAAAGTACAGTGATGTGACTGAAAATAAAAATTCAAAATGAAAAATAAAGAGAAATAGTAGCACATCAATAAAGATTTAAATAATGTTAGGCTGCAAATTTATACGGATTTTTGTCTTAACCAAAGCAGACCATTCTTCCTAGTTCTGAACTGCCTGAGCTATGAAGACACAGTGCTTTCCCTGAGAAGAGGAATGAAGCAGATGGCATCATGTGTAGGTTTTTGAGGGTGATATGAAGTCTTCTGTGGTTTGCACTCCACAAAGTAGAATACATTTGTATATTACCAGGGGATTTGTAATTGCAAGGTGCACACAGGAATAAACGTTGAAGTAAGAAATATTGTTGAGCTAATGAGGGTTAATGACAGAATAAAACCTCTCATGTTAATTTCATGGCAATTGCAAACTTTAAGAATAGTTTGAACATTTTACAGCAGAAAGGCTGATTACTTTAGCACATGCATATGTTAAAAATAGTGCCAAACGCGGGGCGGGGGGGGGAGGGGTAATTGATAAGCAGTAAATAGGATGACCACCTTTTCTTTTACAGATTTGTTTAGGAAAAAACAACTCATTTTCCTTATTCTGCACATACAGCTTTCATGAGGCAAAATTTTAATTGGAATTTATGACCTAATGTATTTCCTTATTTTTCCTTATGTTGCTTGTTTAGATTATGATGTGAGCCAGTTTAAAATTCTTCCCTAGATAAGATATCACAGAAGTCATTAAGATCAGCAAGTTCCTTAGGCAGATATTTTCTGGCCCCATTAATATTCTAGCATGAAGTGACGTCAATTAAATTCCATTTTTATTTGGTCTGCGCGATAAGCTATGAGATAAGGTCTCAGTAGGAAATGTGGAAAAACTTTATGTTCACCTCCACGTACAGAGTTTTACTGCTTGGTTAACAGGTCAGCACTGGTTGCTGTTTCTGTAAAGCTCAGTAGCAGCATGAATATCATTCAAACAGGGACAACTGTCCTTTTGAAAACGGCAATGCAAAATCCTCCGCAAACTAAACAGAAAAAATAATTCCCCTTCTTCCATGCCTTTTCTGTGTCCTCCCCTCCCCAGATATAAACTACAGGTTAAATACAGAAGCAACATCACATTAAGCAGATAATTCTTTCCCAGGGAATCCCTTCTTTCCATAGGTAGTAAGCAGACCTACAAAAGTAACATATTAGGAAAGTGCTGTATTTTAAATTATAAAGTACAGGGTTATTCTTTGTGGCATTTTAATAGATACTAGTGATATTTTGTGCTTACTTCATAGTAGTGGTATTTTAGGTGCAACACCTAAGAAAAAGAGTAATAGAAATACTTATCACGCTTCCTAAACCATATATTGTGCCCTTTGCTCAAAGATCTCAAGCTGTGATGAAGCAGAAGGGCATGCAGGCAGCAGATGGACTATTTCCTGAAATTGCCATGATGCCCGAAGAAAGAAGGACATGGGCTGCTCCTCCTAAACCACCCACGACACAGGCACGACTGCACTGCAGCCCCCACTGCAGGCAGGCAGGCAATTGCCCCAACTCATCTTCAAAGTTCCTTCAATATCTCTGGCCGTCCAGCCCAGCTAAATGCTACATCGGCTGTGAACTCCCCACACTCCCCCTCTTCTCTGAGAAATTATTTTCTCATTATAACTGAGCTGAATGTGTTGTTCTCATAACTCTGTAAAAGATTCACTATTTGTCTGACTAGGAGGATTAAAGGGGGAAGTAACAACTTTGCCTGACCCATCGGTGGTTGGAAGCACCTCTGAACCTCAGTGATTGTTAGGGAAGCAGATCTACAGGAAGCCCAAACAGTTTTGGTTTTGTTGGTTCTAAAGCCAGTGAAATAGTTTGTTTTTCCCATCAATTTTGGAATTTGAGAGCAATCTAGGAGACTGCTAAATAAACCAGCAAGTGTGGGAGCCAGAGCCACTGCTGAAGTTTAATCATATTCACATGAGAATTCACCAGAACCTGGCGACTTGCCACCATACATCTGCTTGTTTATTTTATTCATCTTTTTCTATATCCACAGGTTTGTCAGAGACTAATAAAAGTTAGCCAGTTCCTACTTTGTACTCTAGCTCTGCTCATAACAATACTGTATACACCAATTAAAAAGAAACTGTGAAAAAACGCTTACACCAATTTCCTTTCCTTCCTTGAGATGGTCCTGAAAACCCATCTGTTCTGGGAAGTACTCCACCTGTGAGCAGATGCCTCCCTGGCTTGTGTTTTATTTGCTTGTGTGCCTTAAATTGGAAGGTTTTGGGTAGCAGGTCTGCTAACCAGTTAGTATGCTTCCTTTATTGGAGATGGCTGTGTTAACACTAATAGCACTATTAGTACTGCCTTGTTATGTGTCAGAGCGAAGATAGCAACATGTTGTAAAACAGCCAAATAGCCTGCTCCACTATGCTTCTTGTAATGTGACTTTGCAGCAGTCAAATCGCAGCAGTCATGCTCCTGTAATGACAGTGGTGAGCAGCGGTCATGACATCAGTGATGGTAATGAGAGTATCTGAGATTTTTTTTTTTTTCCCTGTAACGGAAAGCAGTAGCAATTAATTTGACAGTTCTTACGAGCAGTTTCTGTTTAAGTTATCCCCACAGCTTACTTTGGCAGGGTAATGGTGTAACTGCACTGCTTTGCTCAACACATGAGGTAGCTTAGTAATTAGAAAACAGGGAAAAAAGTCACAAGGGACTGAGTCCTGTGCTTGTTGAAGTGAAAGAAAAAACCCTACTGGTTTTAATGCAGGAGGATAAAGCCTGTGGAATGTAACCTACAACTTTTGAAACAAATTCATTAATAATAAGCATTCAGCTGTTTCTCCTCAGATTTTCAGCAATGTGACAGGGGAAAATGTCAAGCCTTCTACTTTGATTGTAATGTTGGAATTTTTTTGACATCTGTAGCACTTATTACCAATCTGTATGATTTTCTAGTGGTTTGGTTATGGCTCTGATCATGGCATCATCTAATAAAACATTATACCTTCTTTGTGTTTCCTACAACACATAGGAAAAGGAACAGCCAACCTAAGATGGCCAGAGAGTCTTAACAGAGAAAATATCCAACGTTTAAATCAAATAATTGATTAAATGTAACATCTTAAACAGTGGAGCAATACTGTATCAACGTGCAAAGCAGATTCCTGCAGGACGTACCCAAAGCAATATATTCCATGTATGGAAGTGGGTAAAGAACAGAGCTGTTTACAAGACACATCAGAGGTATTACTCCAGTCATCTAATCGGATTTCCCATTAGGTAAGGCAAACAATTTCACTTTGTAGTAACTACATTAAATCCTTAATTACAGAGTGACACTGTAGACAATTCAATGTAATTGCAAAACACCTTGCAGCAGCAGCAAGACGCCTCTCTGTTGAAGCAACTAAGGAAGCTGTAACAGTCACTTACTGTTGTATAAACCTGCTAAGAATAGTACTTCATGTTTCCCAACAAGCTATTTAACCTTTGGATGATGACTGTCTGCTTCAGACAACAGGCCGTTTCCTGTGCAAGGGAAAGGGGTAGTTGTGCATCACGTTCTGGGAACGTGTTGTAAACTGGAAGGGTTATAACTGCTTTACAGATTGCAGGCCAACTGGATTATCTTTTGATAAGTCCTGATATGCTCCATCCTTTTCCATCATGCCACTGAGGCTCTTGGTGACCACACAGTTGCTGATAGTATAGCAGTACTATTTGAGAAACACACTTTGCTACAACTCTACACATCCCCTTCTGCACTAGTCAAGGCTTGGCTGGGGAAGGTACAAGCTTATACCCTTTGTGTTACTTGCAGACATAAACTTTTTCTGCTTCTTTTTAACCATAAAAGCCTCATGTCTTCAGAAGCAGTATCAGCTTGGGCTCAGCGTCATGCTGCTCTGCCCCTTTTAAGCCTTGCCAGAGTGCTGCCCACTAGAACTGGGGTTTGGGCTGCTGAGCAGCCCCTCTTGCAGCCTCTAGCTCAGGCTACCGCCTGTATTCCCCAGCAAGTAGGTGCTGTTTTAGAAATACTGGGTACATGTAGTCACAGCTTCACATGCTTCCCTGTCAGCCTTCTTGATCCCGGTAAGAACAGTCTTCTGAGCATGCACAATGTGTGGCATCCTTATTTCTCCCACACTTCATTTCTCCTGCACACCTCTCCCCTACCTCTTTGTACAGTGCCACATAAGACAAAAGTGCTCTGTGGACTTTGCATAGGCTATGCATCCCAGGGGAAGGCGTGCTGTTCTGATTGTGGAGCTTCAGTGCACACCATGCAGAATTTCCTGTGCAGTTTATTTGTATAACTTACTGTGCAAAACTCGTTCTTACACACTTGGGAACCCATGGGGGAAAAAGAAAAATCTCACCTCAGGCACCCAAGCACTGCAAAATGAAATAAATCACTCGTCTGAAAATTTCCATCCTTCTTTCTCATAAATAGTTGCACCACCAACATGACTAAAAGATTCACTCCCAATAACACAACACGCCGTTTCAGTGAGCTAAAGTGGGAGCTGCCCAAAAGAGCAGTGCCGAGGCAGCCGGAAGTCTGCCACCTCCTGAATAGGCAGAAGGTGGGACAGAGAAGGAGGCAGCCCTACTGGGACTCTGCAGAGGACCAGGAGGACCATCAGCACCTGAGAACATCTGTGCAGGGCCATGGCGCTTGCAGCCACTCATGTAATGGTCTTGCTGTCCAGGGGACTCTGCATTAGATAAAACTACAGCATCACCACCTTCATAACGCAGCTGTTGCTTCAGGGACTGAGGGAGCTAATTATGCTGTGTTTTGACTTTGAACTGGATTTTTAAGGAGCGCATTTAGAAATGCAGAAGTTCACACCTTACCACACAGACTTTAGCTTGATGGCCTCATAAGAAGTCCCTCTGTGTAACCAGACTACATGAGTACTATTCCAGAAATGTTGTCTCCAAACAGATTAATACTTTCAAATTATCTACAACTATGTCACTCTACCAGTAGTGCAGCCTCTGCTGATAAGTTGCACCTGATGACTGGGATAATAGTCTATTGCTTTTCCAGAGGACATTAAATTATGCTTTTATTGAGAGTAAAAGTGGATTTTTCCTCTCCTCATTTCGCAGCTGTGTTTACCTTCTGTGTTAGGAAAATGATGCTCTCCTCTCTGCCAAAGCTTTGCTCTGCCAGCAAGGCTGCTACTCTCCTTTGTGACACTCAGTACCCTGCTTATTAACATTTGACAATCGTGAGATCTATTGGAAAATGTGTTAGACAAAATATTTCAGGAACACTATGCTCTGTATCAACTAGTAAACTTACTCTATGCCAATTACACTTGCTGAGCATTTGGGAAACGTCATATGGCATTGGATACTTTTGAAATTTTTATGCAAGACTGGGGGAGGGAAGAAATATAAGTTCTGAGTGTCTCAAAGCTGCCTTTATTTTAATAAATATTTTCTGTTTTTCCGAGGCAGGTAAGTTTCTTCTGATAGGCTAGATTGCCTTCTAGGTACTCCCATGCACCTGTGCAAAGAAGGGTGCAAGGGCCACCTCTTCCAAACGTGTACTCTTCATAGTCATCTCGCATGCAGCTTATGACCTGCAAGAAGGAACGGAGAAGAAAATCAGACACAAGATACAGCCCAGAGTTGTTTCCTTGGATACCAAAATACTGTGATTTATAAGCTGTATCATTAAAATTATGATAGTTTTATCCTCTTTTCACCCCTTTCACATGCTTCTCCAAATTACGAACCTGAGATTACGTGTTTATCTCAATGTGTAGCAGTGAAATACTACTCTGATTAAAAGGGCATCAGTTTGAGATAAGTTCATTTTGTTTATACTGGTAAGCAGAGGGAAAAAGAAATTTTTTTTGAGGTTCTGTCCTCTGATGTAACATATAACTTCCCTTTAGTTCACTGGGAGAGCCATGAGTATATCAAACAGGAAAATCTGACCTTCGCTTTTCTGAAGAATCAATCTCAAAATTCTTTGGTTTGCCTTGTATACAGGTCATCCCCTGGAAAGCCTGTACAATACTGTAAAATGATAGTGTTTTATACATCTGAAAACAGGACTTAGGGCTGCACATGCACGCCATTATGAGCACTTGCCATCTAATAACAACCAATTGTGTATCTGAAAAAAAAAGGACATGGAATTATGGAGAAACAGTTCCCACATCCTTCAAACAGTTAGCAGAGAAATAGGTTTTTAAACTTGATCTGAACTTTGTCCAGGTTTTGAAGAGAGCAGCTCTTTGCCTGCAAGGTCTGAGCTGAGGATTCTGGGAGAGCTCCCTTTCTGTCAAAATGCAGCTGGAATGAAACTCTCTCTGTACTAGGGAGGACATAGCATCAGTACCATTTAGATTCTGGCTAATTATATAATCATATAGCTCTTAAATGCAGACAAGTCTCATACTAAGTCAAGGTACAAGTTTACACGTACCAGATGAGCAGGTTCAAGCCTTTAATCAGATTACTGGCAGCAATCATTCCAGCCTTTCAAGTTCCTTTTCAATTTTCTTAATTTATTTGCATCTGTCTAGCTACTGTATTTGTCCTATGTGAGGCCTAGGCATTCAGAAACAAAGAATTTTTTTCCTTTGTCATGCTAATTTGAACTTAATAATACCTGCCAAGTGGTGGAGGTATGAAACAGTAGGCTGAAATCATCCCAGCTTCTCTGCTGTTGAGGAGTTGTGGGATGGATGCACTATGCCATGGATAGCAAGAACAAAGATACACTGCTTCTGCTTTTATTTTTCCTTATCAAGGTACCTATACTTCTTTTTCTTTCTGTCTTCCAGTCTCTTCTCCTACTTCCATTTTTGCTTTCCCTAATATTATTTTTCTCTTATTTATTTGCCTAATCTCCCGTCAATTTCCCTTTTGTTTATAACACAGTTCTGTATAATATTTATGGCCAGTACTATAAAATGTGGGTTAATAATGCAATAGGATAAAACTGACACCCAGACAAATGGCTACTTTCATTCTATTTCACATAACAACTCATGAAAAACTTCGATTTTCGCATTCTTCCTATATGAACATAAAGCAGCAATAAAAGATAAAATGTGTATACATTTTTATAAATGCCTAAACGAGTTGCTTGTCAAAAGATTCATTGTATGTTGAGTGAGCTTTTAAGATGGTCCTAGGGCCAGATTTCCTTGACTCTTTCACGTATGACTAGCAGATATGTGATGGGACCATATGACAGAGAACTGGGCTTCTTATGGAATAAAGGGTGTCCTGAGCTCACTTCCTAGGGGACTTTGAAGATTAGAAGACTTGAATGGCTGCCTTAAGTTAGACACTTAATGAAGAGAGGATATGGCCCATCTTTCTTCCCAAAACATTATTTAGACAATTTGTGCCTATGAGGACTTGGCAAAAGTAAGCTTGCTAGGAAGGAGACTGTTGAGGGGGTTCAACTAAGTCTTTTTTGGTGGTTGTGACACTGCATGTGGCTACACTACAAACATGCTGATTTGTTCTTCAGTATTTCCTTTAAAAAATGACAGTGTATTTAGCCTGAAGAGAAACTGAAGTTCTGCAAGAACAGCTGCTGCAGCTAGTAAGTTCTTGACATGTTTTCTGCTTGCCATGTGTGCTCTGTCACTTCTGCACTCTGATGGAGACAATACGGGGATGACGCTGTTTCTGACCTTTCTAACTATACTCACATGACATTTATATACTCTGAGTGCTCACGTGAAGGCTGCTTCTTGAAAACTTGGCTACTGATGTAAAATTGTTTAGAAAGAACTTTTGCAAGCATTATTCTGCTTCTTCAGTTGTGCAGCCTAAGACTTAATACCTATGATTTAATTAAGAAGAATTTTGCCCAAAACTAAAGACTATAGCACTGTTTGCATACTTTCTCAGGGCTTTCTCAGTGCTAAATCCATATGTATATACCGCTTCATGTTTGTGTATATGGTCTTTTCTTAACCTAATTGTAAAAAGAGTCTCTCCTCAACATACACACGTCCCTTCTCATGACCTCTTTCCTCTTAATTCCAATGATCAGAAATCTTGGGAATTAATGAGGCCATGGGTTTAGTAATGCGATATAATTTCTTTCTAGCTCAGTAGTTCAAATCCATTCCTAAAGAAATAATAGCTTTTGATTACCACGTGAATGGACGCTAGTTGTACTTATTCTGATTCTTCCTGTAAAGATGCTGTATGACAAACTCTTAGTCCTTTGTTCAGTTTAAATGATCAATTCATTACTTGCAATACTTAAATCCTCCAGGGTGATACCACCAAGGCAGAGGCATACTGGTACACAGTGCTCTGACTCTCTTTAACACGTCATTTTTGTCTCAACAAATAAAAAGTTCTACTTCTGACTGTTTGTGTAAAGCCAACAGGTACCTTCAGTTCTAAACACCAAATAATAACAATTTTGGTCACCATTTTTCTGAAATTGTATCAAATGGCAACTTACTGAGTGCTTAAATTGCAATGTTGTAAATTTAGCCTTTAAAGACTTATTTGATGACTAATATCTCTCACAGAAGAGGATTGGGGAATGGAAGAAAATGCATTTATAGATTTTAGTAAGCAGTGCCCTGATTTCTGTATTCAAGATTTTCAGCTGTGACAAATTCCGTAATAAGGCTATATGTTGGATTTTGCATTTGAGTCCCTAGTTTGTCTTAAAGATACAAAATCTTGTGCAAGGTGCTCGGCTACTAACCAAAAAAAAATCTAGATCAAATTGATCACAGCTTATATTTGCTACATTTATATTATGTTTTTGGTATAGCTTCACAGAACTCCATTTGCTTTTGTGTTTGATCCTACCAAAATAATTGAGGATTTTGCTATCAACCTCAATAGCAGCAGGACCAAATCCGTAGTGGCTGAAAAAGTCCACCAGGAGAATAATAACTTTTCAATCCTCCAAAATCTTTCTTTCTTTTTTAAAAAAATACATTATTTCTGTTTTGCAATAAATGCTGTGGCACATAACTTTGGTCCTGTCCCAATCCCTTAGACATTTGCTGAAAAATTTGGAAGATGCTGATTTTGTTGAGCCAGACTCTCCAAGAATTTGTCAGTGTGCCAAATGTGAACTGTCACCAAAAACATTCTATCCACCAAACAAATTGCTGACTCAAAATGTGCCAGATTGCACCGTGGGTATGATAAAGTAATATTTTTCTTTAACATGGTGATGCAATTCAAACACAGTTAAGAAGGGGAGTTTACAAATTATAATACTAATTTCACCAATCATTGTGAAAGTGAAATAACTAATAACAAGGTCTTAATGGCACTTAAGCCATTGCTTACTTCAGCAATTGCTTTTGAAACACAAAATGCTCATAAATAAAAGTTTATGACAATGCTCTGACTCTGGGTATTTTCTTTTACCTTCAGTTGAGTGTTTACAGTAAGGTTCTACTGACTTCCTGTGCTAAGGGACTATCATAAAAATATTTAAGGAATGACTATATATTTAATCAAATAAACTTCCTAAGCATGCTTTTGGGGGGATACTAACAGATTAAATATTTACTACCTAGATTCACAGTGAGAAGAATAGCAGGTACTTCATGATAACAAATATGGCTTATATAACTTCTTTTTGACCTTTTTATTTGTCATGGGAATGCATATCATCTTACTGACTGCCAGACAAGAAACCATCATAGCAAACAGGGGCAGTGCTATCTTAAGAAACATAAATTGAAATTATAATTTGGAATAGTCTGAAAATATATTAAAAGAAATTGATGCTCTGAAATACACTGTAGTAAATTTGTAGATGACAAACAAGACTAAATTCCTGTTGCCTTTGTCACTACGGAACTGAAAGTAAAATACCTCATCCCTTCCCTGAAAAGATCAGACTTAGTATTAAATGGCTAGTAACTCAAGGGTAAGTAAATGTGGAATTTCAGTCTACAGGAACACTGACCTAAAAGAAGTAAACTAACTTATAACTTCAGGAAAAAAACCACCAACTCCACACCCTGTTTTTCACTGCCTGGCAGTGAATCAGCTATCACACTGATTTTCATTTATAGACTTACAGATTGGATTTAAAATAATCGGTTTTCCTCCGGATTTCACTTGGGGCACTTGGGTATACAATTTATTGATTAGATCTCCACAATAGGAAAACATCTGTTGTTAAAGATGTTAAGTGCTTTGTCTAATGTTTTTAATTATTTCAAGGTTAAGCAAGTCGAAATTTCTCTACAGCTCTGGGAACACAATCAACAATGCTGAAGAATGTAACATAATGTTAAGCACATCCCAAAAGGTTAAATGATCAGTTTGGATTCATTGTCCTGTTTGAATGAACACCAAATCAGAGCAAGATGATGATCTGTAACCCAAAAAAAAAAAAAAAAAAAAAAAGAAAAAAAAAAGTGGGATCTTTTTATATACATATAATACTACAGAATTAGCAACCCTGTCTATGGAAAGCTGCACACTGTTGAACTTCAGGTCATGATGTTTCAAGTAATAAAGCACTGCAGGTTCTCTCTGCCTTTGGGAAGAACAGGCGTGCTGCATCATTGCCAGTTCACTTCACAGCTGTCCGGGCAAGGAAGTTCTCTGTGTGAATTCCAGCTTTTATACAGTGCCTGGCATTTAGCAGCAGGAATTTTAAGATAAATTTTGTAGATCTTTTCTTCCAGTGGAAGCTGGTAAACCCTTTTTAATAGTAAAAGTAATAAGCATTTTG
>WAAD01009988.1:0-16112 GCA_013389945.1 Fregata magnificens | reverse complement strand
CAAAGAATATGGCATTGGCTGAACTCAGTCAAAATCTATCACAGCTCTCAGACTCTTCTGTCTATTGTGTTGCCATGATCAGGAGCCATTTACCTGACCTTCCACCAGAGCTACTGGCTAGGAGAGGTGGTGTACCATCTCATACTGTTTTGTGGAGTACCTGAGCCTGTGCTGAGATATACTGCATGGCACCATTAAGCCTTCAGGTACTTTAATGACTTCAAGATTGAAAACTGGGATGCCCAATCTTGTGCCTTTGCAGGAATGGGCAGCAACCGAGAAGGAATCTTGTGGAACTAGATGTTCCACTAAGATGAGGACAGTAGCAGTTGTGTTTAAGACCTATTTTAAGTCCTTTTAAGAATCTAGCCCTGAAAAGTGACACAAATATGTGAGGTGAGAAATGATCTTCAAAGAATGCGGTGTGATTTGAAAAAGAGAAAATCATTTATGCAGCAGGATAGTGAAAGAGAGTAGGAAATAACAAATACCATTTAAATAAATATGAAAAACCTTTTACTCTTTCAATTTCCTTTTTATGAAATCTTTCAAAAGGTAACAAAATCCTTCCATTCTTTCTAGCAGACTTTCTTTCTCTCAAAGAATAAAATGACCATCCTCCCATTTTCAGCACCTGGGTCCTGTCTGAAATCTGTTAGGAAAGCTTGGTGTCAGCAATGATGCACCCAGAAAAATCTGCTTACATTAAGTATGGGATCTTATTAATGAGATGGAAAATGACTGCTATATGCCTCTTCTCAGAATTCACAGAGTACATTGTTTACAGGAATCCTTACCTGCTTCGTTTTCCTCTTGGACACTGAACACATTGAATTTCATGTAACAAAATTTAACCAGCAGTGCTGATCTTTTCTTCAGTCTTCTCTTTGATATTTCTATTTTTCTACTTCCACTTTTTCTGTCATAGGGTTCCACTCTTCTACTAAATCTTCCACCCTTGCAATTCTCCAGCCTCCTTCCTCTCTGAATTGTACCTTCAGGGGTGCTGTAGGATCTGAGAACTTTGCTTTTCTCTACCTAAGCTGACACTTCCCACCTCCTGCCCTCATAACTTTATCCTGGTGTTACACTGTAGACAAAAAGGAGGAAATTAAAGTACCAGCTGCACTTATGCTTCATGTACCATTCCAAAACCAAGGGGACTTTTTAGTCTTACTAAGCGTATTGCAGTCTTAGACTGTAATACTCTTACAGAAATAATTTCAAGGCTTCCACCTAGATTCAGGCAGAACTGTGTCTCCTACTTACTCAAGAAACAGTCTAACCATGTTTCTTATGGAAACAGAGGCCTAAATTAAGGAGGTTCAAAAGGAGGCATGAATCATATGATTACAGTGATTAGTGTGGTCCATTTGCGGTAGAGGATGAAAGAAGGTTCTCTTTACAAAAAAATAAACATGTCAGTTCACATTTTTATTATACTACAGAGCCTATCAGCTCAAAGGAATTAACAGAGATTTAACATCTTGCCTTTACATGGTTTCTCATGTGCAACACCGAGTATTACATGGTAGTTTTACAGCCTGCAAAATACCTAAGTTTCCCAACATTTACTCGTCTATATCCCATTTAGGTGTTAGCTTAGGATCATGGAAGTCAGTCAAGAATCCATAGACCAAAAGATAACAGTGATGAAGGAGTAAAAGGAGTTAAAGACCAGCTAAATGTTGAGAAGTGAGGGGATAAGAGAGAATCAGAAATCCTAGTTTAGAAATGGTTTAACAATGAATGTCAGTGCCAATAAAAAAAACATGTAGGCTTCAGTAAGTTCTGAGTTCAAAACAGTCATGAAACTCAAAACAATGGACTGAAAATGCAATGTGCAATCAGTGATGTTGCTATGTTCATTTCATTTTTGTTGTCTTGACACTTCCCAGCTTGGAGAAGGCTGAGGTGTGACTTCATCGCAGTCTACACTTTCCTCAAAGCGGGCAGTGGAAGGGGGAGGTGCTGATCTCTTCTGTCTGGTGACTAGCGACAGGACACAAGGAAATGGTATGAAGCTGCATCAGGGGAAGTTCAGATCGGACATTAGGAAAAGGTTCTTCACTGAGAGGGTGGTCAGTCACTGGAACAGGCTCCCCAGGGAAGTGGTCACGGCACCAAGCCTGTCAGAGTTCAGGAAGCATCTGGACAACGCTCTTAGTCATATGGTTTAGTTTTAGGTAGTCCTGCGAGGAGCAGGGAGTTGGACTCGGTGATCCGTATGGGTCCCTTCCAACTTGAAATAAACTATGATTCTATGATTCATCAGATTCTAATTCTTACCTATTTTTGATGGTTTAGTTGTATTCCTCTTTCTAACTTTTTAAGACACAAACAAAGCAAAGTTTGTTAATTTGTGGACTACAGAGTAACACAGAAGTAGTTATCACCTGCATATCATAATGGTATGTTTAGAAATTATATTCTGGTGTGAAATACAACCAAGCACATCAAAATAATTGCTAACTTCCTGCATTACAACAATAGCATATACTAATGTACATACGCAAGAATGCTAGTGTATGCTAGCTGTATACAGCACTAGCTGTATTCATGTTATGATTTAATTTATTATTTATTATTGTGCTCAGTAAATTCCTACCATTGTCTTGGGTTGCACAGCCACCAGTACACACTGCAATGCTACTGCTTTTATAAAAGCAGTTCACACAAGAAGATGAATAATAGGATATCAAGTGTACAAACAAACTGCCAGCAACTGCAGAAGAAATGGAAGCTATTCATCCTGACTGAAGAAAGGTACTGGTCACTTGGGGTCTCCCAATTGCAAAAGAAAGACTTTGGTGAAGAAACAGATAGTTCCCAAAGATCTACCTTATCAGAGTAAACATAAAATGAGGCAAGTTCAAGAATGAATGTAGATCAAAGGGAAACTAAAAACAATAGCACATTATTTAAAAGATAAGGGGTGTATATTTTTAAATAGGAGTGCACTGTTAGAATCTAAATATAATGACATGGTCATTCAGATTTGGACACTGCTGAGAAGAAAAGAACTTTGAAAATATGTATTCCATATTTGTGACTGTAAAACCTTTTTTTAAGAGATGCAGGACATCAGAAGCTAAAATACTGCATGTAAATTTCTTTCCTTATGTACCTAAAACAATAAGGTTACAGAAGGCCTACTCTCATCATGACCCCAATTTAAACTTGATTCTAACTTTCCTAGCCTGATCTAGGATGTCAGCAAGATTAATTTCATTTTAGTTCTTTGCATCCATTTTGAATATAAATGCATTTTTCTCTGCTTTAACATGAATGAATGACAAAGCACCTGCAACATTATTTTCGTTAATTCAGTTTACTATCACAGTGGAAACAAAAGGAATCAGTGCAATGTATTGAGTTTTTAAAAATACTGATGATATTTATAAATAAAAAGCATTATCATACACTAAAGAATTACAACATATGTGAATAAAAAGTGTTTTATAAAGCAGCAGACAGTGAAAAATATTTATCTTCAAGGTCATGCTTCTGACACACGTACTCTGTTGAATTTTACATGGTTCTTTTTAGTTGTTTCACAAGCACAATAATCACCTTGTTGGATGTCCTGTTTTTCAGATGCAATCTGGATGAATAAATAGGTTGATTAAAGTTCCACTGCTGCAACATGAAGAAAGGTTTAACAGCCTGAAAAAGAACGCTTAAACCAGAGCCAGACCGCTGCAGTACTTACAGTCACTTGTAACTCTATTATGGCAAGATTCAGCCATGTCTACCCATCAGCTGGAGAAAGGACATCACGAAATGTTAGGTTTTAGTGCTAAAAAAACCCTTAAAACTGACCCCATTATTGACAATAATCTACTAATTTCTGTAAAGATTCTGGGTCAAACCCCACATTAAATTATTTAGTGTAAATTCACAGATCTAAATCCATGTCTTCAGAGTTTTTCTTCACCCTCCATTTTCCATTTCAAAACTGTAAGCTGAGCTACAGGAATTTCCTGTATGTCTTCTGTATTTTGGTATCAAAATTACCATAAAACTGAAAAATTAATAATATGGAAAATAAGATTTGTGCATAGAAATTTTTCCCTACAGAAATAAATATTCAAATATGCCCACTCCATTAAGCTGTTTTATGTATGCCACACTCTACTTTGACCTAAGTTTCTGTCTCAGAATCCACCATGAGAGATATGCAGTATATTGCCTATTCTCATTTTTCATATGCCACAAAAATAGAATTATATTTTCCATCCCCTGAAAAAATGCCAAATTACGTTTCTTCAGAGATAATTGTCTACTGAACCAATCTCAAAACCCACATCACTCTGTTATACCTGTGTCACGGAGGTGCACAAAGTCAAATTAGGCAGATGATATAACCCAAAAATAAAATTTATTCCAACCAAAAGTGCTGTGATACTCCAATGAACATTAATTAATCACAGGTCTAGGATGTCAGGGGGGAACTGTTACTACACAGCCGACCTAAGAATTCTTGAGGGTTTTATCCAAAATGCGCAATCACTCACCTAAGAAGATGAGGGCTCTCAACCTTGAGGAGTTACCTTAGGTGGTGTCCCGACCCAAGGGGAGAGTCCCCCACTGCAGACCTGCTGCTCAGAGGAGGACCAGCTCAACAGGCCCCCCCGGCAGGGCTCCATTTATACCTTTGTCAAATCTGATCTGTGGTCATATGTGGTCATGTCTGTTGCCTATTGGCCAAGGGTTCCATCTGTGGGCAACAAGGCAGCGATGGTGTGAGGGTGCAAAAAGCAGCAGCAGCTGCTCTGCTTCAACAGTTGTTAAGCCCTGGTCTTGGTAAGGGCAGGTGCACCTGCCACAACCTGTCCCAGTGGGGTTCACACACTTCCTTTCCACCTTCTTTACCTTCATCTATCTTCTTCAGTGGACAAGTTATTAATGTGATTATATAGAGATATTCCTTAGTGTTTTGAGGAAAATACGTTTGCATACTGTACTTTCTCCCATAGTATGCTTAACTTTTTTTTCTTGGTGTAATACTTGCTGTGGAGTAGGGTGCTTGCTTTAAAGAAATAATATTAACACAGACATGCAATTCATGTGTTGAATTAAAATGATTACATTCATAGACGGACAAAGGATAAAACTGCCTCTTCTATGTTCAGGAGAACATGAGTTCAGGAAAACATGAGTGCCAACACAGTTTATTTTGCTCTAAAAGTCAGGATGATAGTGTTTAAATAGTGTATGTGAAAGCATGGTTGCTCTATAAGTTGTGAAACTGCCATTTACAAACTTAATGACGAAAAGTCATCGATATTCTGTGAGAACAGCTTGATTTCTGAAAAGAATTATGTCTTTCATAATTCAGAGCCAGAAGAATTTGACTGAGTCTGTTTAAATGAAGGTATCTGAGATAATGTAATATACAGGATACGGTTCTGCACATTCTGCACATTGTGGCAGTGTTGTAGCTTTTGGTGCTTCTATTTAGATGCATTAGTCTTTTCCTTTGTAGGTCAGTTATAAATCACTCCTGCCAGCAGGCACACTACATGAAATAGGATTCAAGTGAATATTTACAGGGCATTTAAGGGGATCTTTAACTTGTTCTCACCAGGAGGCCTAATCACTAGACACTAGTAAAACTAAGGATGTAATTCTTGCTAGGATTTTAAAAGAACAGAACAATCATAATAAATGCAAGCAAAACACACAATTTTCAGCAGTATTTAAGTTTTCAATAAATGGGGCTTGTCATCCTTTAGTTGTCCAAATGCTAGCCTAAAAAAAAAAGAAAACCCTGGCTTGTTTGAGGAAAGAGGAAGCAAAGAACCATTAAATATTTTCCATTAATTGGTAATACATAAGTCATTTGGTAGAACAATATTTGCCATATTTTAGAATAAATGCTTTCTTTACAATATGAAAGTATTTCTTCAGAGGAAGAAAAGTAAAGTCATACTTTACTGGTCTAAAGACCATCTCATGAATGCCAAAGTTCTCCAAAATTCAAATATATAATGCATTTGAAGTTTATAGTATATTTTATAAGGCATAGAGTAGTTCTGTTACATTTTTAATCACGATTCTAAAATCACTATTTTTAAAATACATTATTTTAATACATCACTCAATAAAAATAACTATCTCTCAGAGAAAGGTAACTTCAGCTGTTCTCAACTGAGAACAATGAGATAATTCTGTACATAAAATGTATCTCATCTAAATGTAATGAAATTTTTTTTTCTCCTCATCCTTCATACCTGAAATATATTTGAAAGACTTGTTCCATCTATTCACTCATTCACTGTTCTGTGGCAAATTCTGGAGTGAATTTGGAGAACTCATTCTCCTGGTCTATTAGTTGCTGCATTCTATTTCATTTCCTCCTTGACAGCTTGAGAAAAGTCCTTTCTTTTACTTGAATACTTATTTCCTGCCACTTTCAGCAAAAGTTAACACCATAATTGGTTTTGGGCACTGATGTCAAGTCGGAGCAACCTGTCAGAGACTCCATTTAACAAACCTGAAACCAGAACTGACACTCTGCTTAAGAACTGAGACTCCAAACAAAAGAAAAAGGATATATTGAGACCCCTACAGTTGCATCTGGGACTCATCGGAGGGTTTGGTGCTCTTCATTCCTCCCTGGTGAACTTCTTGAAACAAGGATTCCCGGGCTTGATGCTTAGTGCTGCCACCCTGTGGCCAAGAAAAAGACTAAGGATGATCCCTCAAATTTCTAAGCTATTACACATCAGAATAACAGGAAATCAAGGATTTTTTATTATTATTTAAAAAAGAAAAAGTGTTTATTCCCATAGAGAATTAAACAATGTTTAATTAAAGGAAAGGAAGGAAAGGACTTAGGCAAGGAAACCTTGGATACCAAATAAGAAACAAATTGCTAAACATTAAAGGGACTCAGATTAAGTATCAGCAAATGTGCATTGCCATTTTCCCACAAACTTTGGTTGATCTGCAAAGTGGAGCTCTGTATACACATCCCTTTTTAGGGATTCAACTTCCTTTCAGAAAGATTAAGTCACCACTGACATTAACTTCCTGGCTATCCACTACTTCCTGATGCTACTATGGCCTAAAAGAGACAAGCAGCATTGAAATTCATGGAGTTTGGTTGTCCTTTGTGTGGCTGAGGGATCCAAACTCTTTTCAGGATGTCTGACTGCAGGAAGTCAAATAGTGCCTCTCAGTTTGCTGCAAGCACTTTTCACTTGCAGCTGCTCTGACTCAGCCTCCCTGAAGTGTCATGTCTGTCCACATTCAACCCAGCATGACAACCAGTATCACACTCAGACATGCAGATGGGAATCTGGTGCATTAATTTCTCCTCCTCTTTGCCTCAAATATTGGTAGTTATGTCTAGGACTGACATGTTGGAGCAATCTCTCCCTGGCTAGCAGCTGGTCCCCTAACTTGTCTTTTAGTCCAGCCCAAGGATTGCACAGATTGTGGGTAGGCTCTGCTGTGTCCTCTGGAATCCACCATCCCTAGACTTCCTGGTAGTTAGGTGTTAAGGCATTAATGGTAAAGTAATTCCTCATTCAGAATAAAAATGACCCTTTCTTATTCTTGTATTTCATCATTTATCTACGCATAACTACACTGGTTAGACATTCAACAGAATCCACTTTAGTATAGGAAGACCAAGTCCAACCGTCTAATTTGTGTTACACGATAAGAGGGGACATACCTTTCCCTAGTTCAGAAAAGACACCTTGCTCAAAAACTGATCCTTAAATAAAGTTGTTACATCCTTTTATTACTCCTTCATAAGAAAAATAAAAGGTAAGCGTCTGCTCTCACTTTTCTTGAGTAAAAAATCAGAAGTGGTTATGCTAGCAAAGAGTTTGTGATTTGCCCTACCTGATGCAAACTTTGTGGCAGTCAGTAGTGGATGATACATCCTGTAGTCATAAAATGAAGACACTGCTGCTCCTTGCCTATTATCCCTTGTCTGCTTCACCTGCTCAGTTTCTAAGCTCTTGGTCTGTTATTATATCTATGTTGAGCCATTTCTGTTGAACCATACACAGTAAATCCTTGATTCTGCCTGGGGCACCTTTATCTTTCTTGTTAGAAATATTTTGAAGGTAAAGAATAAAATCAAATACAAGTGGTTGGGAAGGAAAGCAACCAGATATCTACAAAACGGAGCACATCGTAACTGTACCACAGCAAGCCAGATTGCTGACATGCATCTATTACAAACTGGAGTAAAGCATATCCTCAGACAGAATTTAAAATTTACTCCTGCCAGATAAATGGTTCCTTCCACCTTTTGGTCTGCCAAGCACTAAGTTCCTGCCCAGTCATCCTCAAGCAATAACTATTGAATTCTAGATAATTCATGCAGTTCACAGATCCAGCTTTGTAACAGGTTATTCAAAGAAAATCAATTCAGAATTATTTTCTCTTAAAGAATGAAGTAAATTGAAACCTGCAGAAAGCACACTCCAAAGACTGGTCTTTTTTCTCAAACACATCATTCTCATATCCCCTACCCGCAAAGAAATTCCCCTTCCTTCAGAAGAATCTTTAATAAAATATTCCCTTCCAAAACAATCACACATTTAAGTTAACAGTTCCCATGTTCATCCTCCTTTTTTCCTCCTGATTACTAGCCCAGTTCTCCAAAGACAACTTTTCTTCAGTCATAGCAGAAGAAAGTTGCCACCTTGTGCATATGCACTGCGATACAGTCCTTAATTACATAATCAGAAACTATTTTCCCAAACGACCCTGCTTCATTCAGCATACTAGATGGAGTACACCCGAGGAATGAACTCGGGATACATGATGAATAAACATCTATGCACTTTATTACAAGATTAAAAGGAAAAAGAATGGGAAACAAAATTGAACAATACAGAAACAGAGTCTACTCAGGCTCTGCCACTGAGTTTCCAGGTGATGCTAAACAAATCTTTTAACTCAAAACTTGTCCAGTTTGTCATTCGCTAGGTATTTCTAATTTTCTGATTGATGAAATTAAAAGTCTAGCTCTAATCTGTAAAAGTTCTTCCAACACAACTATGAATAAAACAACACATACTTAGAACATGTGAAATGCTTCAACAATCTGAAAAACAATTTCTAGCTGTTTTAACTGAAGCAAACTTACTAAAATTAGAAACATTTTAGTCTCTCACAGTCTCAGTACCCTATCTGTAAAATGGGAATAGGAACTTCTGGTGTTTCTGTGAAAATCAATTTCGTTTTATTAATTTGAATGTCTAAGCTACTATTGGCATGGGTGTCTTGGAAGAAAGCTGTGGTGTGTTGACCCTGGCTGGACGCCAGGTGCCCACCAAAGCCACTCTATCACTCTCCCTCCTCAGCAGGACAGGGGAGAGAAAATATAAGGAAAGGCTCATGGGTCAAGATAAGGACAGGGAGAGATCACCCAGCAGTTACCGTCACAGGCAAAACAGATTCAACTTGGGGAAATTAGCTTAATTTATTAAAAATCAAATCAGAGTAGGGTAATGAGAAATAAAACCAAGTCTTAAAACACCTTCCCCCAACTCCTCCCTTCTGCCTGGGATTAACTTCACTCCCGATTATTCTCTACCTCCTCCCCCCGAGTGGCACAGGGGGATGGGGAATGGGGGTTGCGGTCAGTTCATCACACATTTCTGCCGGTCCTTCCTCTTCAGGGGGAGGACTCCTCACACTCTTGCCCTGCTCCAGCGTCGGGTCCCTCTCCCAAGGGAACATCTAACCTGCTGAATATCTGTTGTTGAACACATGCGATGAAAGTGGTTTGGAAGTTCTTCATATGTTGCAAGTGATAATCTAAACACATCTGCTTCAGAGCGAGCCAATATTCTATGGTCTGTCAAATTTCGCTTAGTACTACTAAGTAACACATAATTTATTGACATGAACAGGTATTGTGTCTGCCTGCATACTTCCACAGGGAATGGCTTTCCAGTAGTCTGGTACAGTTACCTGATTTTTCCAGAAAAACTGGAATTTCAGTACTATAATTACAATGCTTCAAGATCTTAGCTGAGCAGAGACATTAGACATCGTTTAAATCCAGTTGACCTCTGTGGGAATTAAGCATGTGATTAAGTGCTTTGATAAGTTTCTTTGTTTGTTTGTTTGAAATAACAGTCAATATTAATGTGTAGTAAGAATATTGCAAGGCAGAGCTGTGAGTAATGCAGTTATTCAGGAGTTAAATGTGTACATTTCTTGTAGAGAAACGGTTTCTCATCTTAGTACGCTGTGTTGAGAATGTGGAAGAATTTGTCTCAATTAGAGCTCCTTAAGAGGGAATTAAGTACATTGTAATGAGATATAAAATCATCATGCCTAGATTGCTCCTTCACATCAAATCTAGATTTGAAATGATAATGTTATTATCTGCTGCATGTTTGAGCTTATGTCTATGTGAAATGAGCTTGGTTGCCCAGATGCATTCATCTTAGAAAAATTTCTGTCAGAAATATAAGACAATGACTTACACAACTGTCCTGTTTGCAGATGCCTGAGTGACTACATCGAGGTCAGTCTGCCACGTCATTCCCAAGGGTTTATTTAGGCTACACAGCTTCACCTATATGCACCTAACATTCCCACATGACAAGATATCAATATATCTCCACTCATACTTATGCTAATAAACCACAGAGCGACTGCTAAATCAATATTTAAGCCATGAAGAAGGCATGATCTAAGGCAAAACTTAGAAGATTTGCTCTAAGTTTGGCAAGACTGTTCTGGGCCTCTTCTCACTACCAACTCAGCAGCACCTCTCTCATCTATCATGTAGGGTTCTTTAAGCTCTGTCTGCCATTTATTTTCAATGTCCACACAAACCTCATTGAGCTAGTATGGTGCACCTATGATCTACAAGGCACAGGGAGAGAAGACAGAGCTTTTACCAAGTAGAACTTCAAGAGACATCTAGTCAAGCACAAGAGAGGCAGCTACTGAATCTGCAACAACCTGGTCCGAAAAAGAGAGTAAGTTGTTGTCCGAGTAGTTTTGAGTTTTTAAATGGCAGTTTTGTAGCCTACATCTACCATTGTTAAAAAAGTACAGGTGTACAGGCTGATCCCCCCAACTTCTGCACCCATAAATTTCTGCGTGCAGAGGTTACATTCCTGAGCCAGTTGTTGGAGCTGGTGCTATGTTCAATTCAGCAACCTGCATTTTCTGCGCTTTTTTTGCAATCCAGAAGCAGGCAACACTAACCTTCAAGGGATGAGCAGCACAGCAGTTCAGTATTGCACAGTTAACATAAAGATAATCGAGGTCTGTGGCACCACCTGAAATATTAGTGTAAGGGCCACAGAATTCAGGACACATATCAGCTCCAACACTGCCAGCCCATAGACACAAAACCCAGTGACTAACACAGGGAGCCTGCTGTCACAATCAAAAGAAGACCAGAGTGAAATGACAGCAGTGTCTCAGATTCGTGCATACTTACATTAAGCCTACCTGCTGTAAACAACACTGATGGGTATCAGTATCAGAACTCCAGTAGCTGTCTCTTGTGATAAGCTAGCACCTGTTTCAAACATGGGACAACAACTTCAATATTGTCAGCAGCACCGCCTTACCTCTGTTGCTCTGGTGCCTAACGTTGTTCTGTACAACCATCAAAACTATCGGAAATTCAGTGGGTCCTTAACTTCTGCCAGGTGACCATGAACTAGGCCTTCAGGCACCTCCATACACACCCACTTTGCCTTCTGCATCGGCAGGATTATCATGATCTGCTGCACACGTTGTAATTCATATGAGGAATGGCAAACCCATCCAACCTGGTGGCTTGCAGGTTTATACATTGTTTCTGGACAGTGATCCTCCTCAGGAGGTGCATCTCATAGGAAGGATATGTCTCCTTGCTTATTACGCAATAGAAAAGAGTGGATTTGTTGAAAGAGGGAGAAAGGCGGAGGAGGAGGGAGGGAGAGAGGGGGAAGGCAAGACATGGAATTGTTCATAGTCCAGCAAAATGCAATCACTTGCTTCATATATCCAGTATGTCCTAATGCCACCTGTGAATGATACCTATGCAAGGAGGTTCACCTTTCCCTTGCTTTCATGGCCTCCCAAAGGCAGGACCCTCCATTCCATTTCATATTCTTCCAAGTTATCTAGACACAGCCTCTCTTCCTTGAGAAGCTAACAGCAGGATGAGTCACATAAAGGGTAGCATTTACACGCCACAGAAATAGAGAAAATTAGGGCCTTTCCAAGACAGAAACCCCAAATGTTGTAACATGCAACTGTTTTGTTGCTTTGTCAAGTGCCAAAAGTGTACATAAATACACAATAAAAGGTGAAGAAATATGTTGGCAGTACTGCATCAGTGTTCCAGCGGCAGCTGTTTACCCAGTGAAGGGTACTTCCCTCTTACATTACTAGGATTGGCTCATGGAGCCTGTCTGCTGTGAAGACAAAGTCCTTCACAGCAGTTTCACTGCATGACTGGATGGGTCCACATTTGGGTTACACCAGCTGAGTGACTTGGAAAAAAACCCCACAAAAAATCCCAAACCAAATATGTTTCTTGAGTGCTTGGCTGATAAGGAAGAGGAAGCCTGGTTGATTAGAGATCAGTTTGGGAGCTGCTACTGAAGAGAAGTCCATGCTGGCTGACAACAGACAGGTGAAAAAAAAAAAAAAAGAAAAGAGGCTTGGGCTACCAGCCTGTTCAGCCAAGGAGCTAGTAGCAGAGAGTTATGGAGTATATTTTGGGAGGAACATTTCACTACTATTTGGCAGCAACCCCAACAAGGTGGGCATCTGGCTGTGGCTGGTAACATCAGTGGACGGATGCTCTATCAGTGTTGATAGGATACCTGCAGCCACGCAACTGTGCCAGAAGTATCAGTGATATCATCCAGAAGTATCTTCAGGATAAAAGCTTGTAAGCCCTTCTGTTTTTGTCATTGTTGGTAACAGAATACCATTCCTTCCATTAAGAACATATAGGCTGAACATTGCCTTTCCTTCTATATTTCAGGACTTTCTGCATTAGGCAAGATTAAGTGTCATCTTCTTCCCACAACCACCTTTCACTCTTGTGAAAGTCTTGCTGTAGTCAGTAGCTCATTTTTAAACTTCAAGCTGGTACAAGTAATTAGAAAATATGACTCTGCCACGTCAGTAAAGTTCTTATAGCATACATATTTCATCCCTTTGACCTCTTCCTGAGTTCAAATAACATCTTAGGTACTAGATTCCTGATTGCTAGCTAGGGAGAAGAGAGACCTTGGAGGCCTTGCCTATGCTGCAGATTTTTTTAAGGGGATGTTGTATTTCAGTGCATGGTCACAGAGTCCCTGACAAGTCTGCCATGCAGATTTCCAGAATACGTGTCAACAAGACTCCTTTTTGAAGGGTGCAAAGGACATCAGTGGCACAAGCAACAATGGTGAAAATAGGTCACTCTATTAGCAACACCAAATGGTCTTGTTGGTTCAGGGCTAAGCACGTACAAAGCATGTGCTCTCTTCCTTCCTCCAAACCAAACATTCAGATTGAATCCTGAAAAATCAAACTATTATCACCTCACCATGTAACTAGAAACAGAGTTTAAGAAGCTGTAGATTTAACTTTGCTAAACAAAACACATTCACAGTAGCCTTCTCTTGCTTTTGCTCACTGGAGAATGGCATGTATGCTACCCAAAACTGAACTTGTGTTTGCTGTGAGAAAAGAAACAAAATGACAATCCTAAACATTTCAACAGGATGTTGCTCTAAAATTTCATATTCAAGGCAAGTCTCACACTTTGGCATAAGGACTGTTGAACGCAGTTACTTTACTATAGAGACCATTAATACCCCTTGCACTCAAAAGCACAGCTGAGGTAACAGAACAGTGACAACTGCAACATTACCCAGCTAGGTGGCCTGAATCTTCAATCCCAAAATTTCCTTTTTCTGGAATAACTGTTTGGTTCTTCTCTAGATTATGAATCAGAGGGGAAAAAAAGCCCCAAACCCAAACCTTTGTGACTTGCATTTTTTAATCAGAATTTTGTCCTTTTATGATTTCAGAAAGAAGACAAAACTGAACCCACCATGGGAATTTTTATTTCCATTTAAAATTTGAAATGTTACGAACAATTTTTTTTGTGGTTTGAGTTATGGTATCTAGCCATGCAAATGGGCAGAATAGTATCTACAATGTTATAAATTGAGGAAAATATTTCTATTTCATAGGTACTGAAGACAGATGTATCTGCACCAAGGACAACATAGTTTATATTCAAATAGCAAAATAAAGAACAACACATTTTATAATTAAGAAGTTTTTCATATATCCTACTTTAGCTTTCTTTTTCTTGAAACTTACACCAACACAAGTGAATTTAAGGGTTTTTCTTAAGCACAGCTAGAGTTGCCATGGTAATAAATTAAAATCTTAATTGTTGTCTGCTATTTATATCCAGAAGATTATAAGCACTTTAGGTACATCAATATTGCACACTGGAGCTCAGAAATTTCTGTATCATGTTAGTAGAGACCATATAACATTGGAGCCAGAAGTACCACATCTGCTCAGGCAAATAAGCCCTGCTCTCATAGCACCTCTGTGAAAATGAATGCTGTCATGTCCTAGCTTGGATTGAACAAAGCTCTAGAACCCCCATCCTGCTTGCAGATGTAAGACAGAAGTGTAGTTATTCATATTTAATTTAGAACCCTATTATCTGCATTTTTTTTACTTTCTAGTATTGAATGGTTCCGATGCTACTACAAAATCTAAGGCCCTAAATCAATAAAAGTTATTTAGAGCACTAAAATTGAAAATATGATAACTTATCTTTCATATGGGTAGGAGAGGAAGGAAAAAAGTTTTTATTTCTTATATTTGTAAAATTCAGAAAATGAACTGAATGCAAATCACTGAAGGTACACATAAGTCTCCAATCACTGAGCTAACAGCTAAGACTTCAGATCATCCCTTTGCATCTCATATGGGGGAAAATTGTGCCTAAGGGGAAACACCAACCATTATTTTGACAACTGTGAATATTAGCAGAAAAAATCAAACATGCATGCTGCACTCAGGTAAGATGCATAAGTGATTAAGGGCAAGTGTTGCTTCAGCAGGAAAAAGCAGTTGTAACCACTGCTGTCTGAGAACTAAATCTACATGGCATAAAACTGCACTTCACAAATATCTGATTCAACCAAATAAGTTGACTTGGATAAGAAATAGATGTTAAACAGGCCAGATAGAGTACTGAGCTGATGCAGATAAGCTCCTTTCAGTATTTAAGCTGGTTTATTCCTGGTTTGGTTTCTTTGCATGGTCCAGCATTGCCATATACCCAGATACAACATGCATATAGAAGTTTTAAGATTATGTATCATTTAGCATGCTTAATTACACTTTAATTAAAAACTTTCACTGCAACACTGCTGGGGTAGATTGAAAGCCTTTTACATTGTGCTAGCAACCACAGAGAGAGATTAGTGTATCGACAGCTGGTTCCCCATTAGTTCTTTCAATAAATAAAAAAAAAGGCAGTGATCTTTTGCAGGGGTAAGGATAGGTGGGCTACGTACACTGATGTTGCACACATACTTTCCATTGCTGCCATCTCATAAACAGGATTTACCATCTTCTCTTTTGGACACTGGAGTTCATGGAGTGTGTAAACCAACCAGTTCATTTCCAGAATGAAATGTACTACATACCTACACCAAAAGAGTACTAGGAAAGAAATTGAGGGTGCTTTGTTTAGACAAGACTGAGGGGGAATATAATGATCTTTAACTATATGGCAGATCTGCAGCTGTTGCTCAAAGGATCGGGAGCACAGGTAGCGTTTTCCTCAATCCCGTCAGTGGCAGGGAAGGATACTGAGAGGGCAAGGAAAACTCACCTGATCAACGTGTGGCTCCAAGACTGGTGCCGCCAGTGGGACTTTGGGTTCTTTGATCATGGGGAGGTTTACACGGCACCGGGCCTGCCGGCGACGGAGGGAGCACAGCTGTCGCAAAGGGGGAAAAGGATTCTCGCCTCTGAGTTGGCGGGCCTCATCGAGAGGGCTTTACACTAGACTCGAAGGGGGAAGGGGATATTACCAGGCTCACTGAGGAGGAGCCGAGGGGTGGCAGGCCAAGGTCGGAGGT
>WAAD01009987.1:7447-25601 GCA_013389945.1 Fregata magnificens | reverse complement strand
TAATACATTTGTCACTATTAAAATGTTGGGGCTCTTCCTAAATAGTCATGTGTGGAATAACTGTCTACAGGTTCTTTAAATGAAGGACAAAAACCATAAATACTGAAATACAGGTAGTTGCAAACAGTACCATGCAATATATTTGTATTACGCCCTGCATTTTATGGTCGTTAGTGATGTTTCATGCAAATTCTTAATTCTCCCTTGTCACCTCTCTTGCTTTGTGCATGTCATTCGGTACTTGAAGATATTGACTGCTCATTTAACAGAATGTATGANTGTTACAGCAAGTGTCGCTTTCAAAGCGTGACTATTTGTGTAGTTAGCTGTGGCTGTGTAATACTGCTCTTCACAAATTAAAAAAACCTATGCAAACAATGAAAGTTGGTCTTTTCTGTATTCTTGTCTTTGCTGACCAAATAAAAATGTATTTTATGTTACTTTTTATTGTTGATTTATTTAAAACATTTTATTCTTATTTTTTGAGATTGTTGTATGTTCCTTCTTAATAATAGAGTTTTGATATCAGATGCTCAAATCCTAAGTGGAATTTTAATGAAAAAAGCCAGCTGAGTAGTTGGTAAGGATGCCATTCTCCATTCACCACATACTCCTTTTACCACAGTTTTATTTACTATCTTGAAATTAATATATTATAGAAACTTGTTTAGGAGTCCCAGAATGATACCACTAGTTTACTCAGTATTTCCTAAATAATTGAATGACTTACAGCAAATATCTACATTTAGCAAAAGTAAATAGGTGGTGAAAGACAACTATGACATAGTAGGCTTGTAGTGTTTTGGGATAAAGGAATTATTAGCCCTGTTAGTATGGCTCCCTCCTCAAAGTGAACTGGTGTTGACTGGAATGGAGGAGAAGAGTTCATCTCCTGCCTAGCTGCTCTCTCTTCGCACTGGCAGTCTGCTTCCAACACTAGTTACCTCAAGGAGAAAAGAATACTTCAGAATTCTGCTGAATTCTGTGCTCTTTCATAAAGACTTCATAAGATGCAAATAGGATTTTTTTTTTTCTTTCGTTGTTTCTTACTTCTGTTAAAGTGCTGTTTTGGTTTGAGTTTATATGCATGAGTCATATGAGCATGGTAATTACTGTAATTAGTGGTCAGAAGTTTTTGCTATTTGAAAGTGGACGACTTGCTGGGAAAAGCTGATAAACTAGTTAAAAAAAAAATACTTATATTGGGCAGAGTAGGAAAACCAAAAACATCTAGAAGTGGTGGTGCAGTAGTTTATATGTACTAGTAATACTTTTTTGTATTATTTTATTTAGAATTTTAAATGGCTGAGAATGTACCAAAAAATCTAGTCTCTAACATTGAAAACCTTCAGTGGTTCAGATTTTTTTTTAAATTAAAGCTTTTTCAGTACAAAGTTAAATGCTTTATAAATCTGATTGCGAAGTTGTGGTTTGGGTTTCTTTGGGTTTTTGTGCGGGGATTGTTTTTTTAATTATTATTATTTTTACCAAATATATGTGTGTTTCTTGTGTGTATTTTGACTCAAACACAAAAATGTAGACAGACTCATGACAAAATCAGAGCTTTATGGAAAATTTTTGCCTCTGAAGCACAGAGATTAAAAGGATCCATGTCACACTTTTGGACTTAACTGCACATTCTATTCTGAAAAGATTCTTTTAATTCAAGTGTGTTGGTGGATTCTTTCCATGTTATCTTAGAAGTGAAACAGAGAAGACTTTTTCCCCCCAGTGATTAAAATCATAATGGTGTCAATATGTAAGAATACCTTTCTTGTTAATACATAATATATATTAATATATAATATGTATTTTAATGTAACATAAAATTGTATATACTTATTTTATGTAATTAATTTTATTATTTTTTTACATATGACATAATAACAGATGAGTGGAACTGTAATTTTAGTCTTTTGATAAAGACTAAAGCTAGTAATACTAGGGGCATTTAAATACTAGAAGCTTCCAATGTTGTAAAATCTAACAATGTTTTTTTATTTTCTTGATAGAGAAAAATGAGAAAGGTAGCGTGAAAGCAGGCAATCTGAAGTACAAAGAAGAACCATCAAAACTACTGTGTGGAAACAAATTTCAAGAGCGTTATTTTGTGTTACGGGAAGGAAACTTGCTTCTTTATAAGGACATGAAGGTACAACAGACAAACTCTTCACCAAACACTTAAGCACTCACTTAAGCTTTCTTTTTCGAAAAGCAAACAGATCAACATTTCTGATATTAAATGACAGCTTCTAGAGTCTGGGGTTGAAGTACAATATTTTTATCTTACTATTTCATAGACGCTTTAGTAAAAGGAGTTTGTGTCAGTTGCTCATTTAGCTATTGTAATTATGCATTACTATAAGCTTTAAAAAATAAAAATAAACCAATGTTTAGGAGTGCCTACAGCTTGTGCTGTAACTAAGTTTTTTGAAAACCTACTGTCGAGAGCAGTAGAAGTAGTAATATGGAACTTTAGTGAGCTGCATGCCATTTTTTCTTGGTATCTCACACAAAGCCTTTAGAAATTACAAGCAACAGGGTTCTTATATACCTACAAGTGTCATGATAGAAGAGATTATAGGAAACAATAACTCTCAATACATTAGCAAAACCTTCCCCTGCTTCCCAACTGTACTCTCAGTGCTCCAAAAACTAGTATTGATAATTAGATATACCTCAGAATTCCACAGAAGCAAATTTAGGCATACTTAGTAGCATGGTGGGTTCGGTTTTAAATATTTCATGGGGGTGTTCTTTAAAGAGTGTTTTTGGATGTACGCAGCTTGTATTAGAGTATAAAAGTAAATAATATGCATTGTGAACTATGTTTTCATTTTAGTTTCGATAATTTCTGTTTTCAAAAAAAACTTCTTAAAGTTTAAAGTGCTTTTATTTTTGCTGACTGCTGTTTTTTCCCATCCAGCAAATATAGATGTATACTTGCTGACCTTCATAAAGTACTTTTTTTAAAGACAGATCCATTGTTCATGTAAGCTAAGGCAAAAGAAATATTGTGTCGTCTTGTGATACTGTGGCTATAATCTTAATTAGAATGACCCCAGAAAGTCGAAAATAGTGTCTCATAATTTAGTGCTAAAACTCAAATTGGCACATATGTGAGAATAAATTAATATGCCCATAAAACCTTAATGAGTATATTGGAAAGAGTTTATGATAGGATTGTTGTACTACTTTAGAATCTGATTTTTAAAGCCATTCTGATTTATAAAACATTAAATTCCCCAACTCAGGTGGAGTTTTGACCAGTGTTACTTTTAAATGGCTTTACATTTGTTTTTTAAAAAATTCTGACAAAATTTGAGAAATGTTCAACTACCAGTAATAATCTTGGTTTAATTTTAGTCATATTTAGAAATGAATAGTAGGAAAGCTTGACATTGCAGCTGCAAAATCATATTTAATAAGACTGCATGTACTAATTAATTTATAAATTCTCATTAACAGCAAATTAAGTTTGTATATGCAGGTGGAGATACATTCTGTTAAGTGTTTCTCTTGTTCAAGAGCAATTATCAAAAAAGTGAAGTTTCCATTATACTGTATGTTAAATTGCAATATTGTGCTAATTGACTGAAATAGCATACCACTTTAATGTACTGCTGTTAAGAGATAAGCTCGCACAGAGACAAATGGCTTCCTTAAGGTACATTTTTGTAAGTAGTATACTGTTATTAACTAAATAGCATGTTTGGTAGGGGTGTGTTTTCATCCTGGCAGTACCCTTGCTTTGAGCTTGAAGTTACACAAGAATACCAACCATAAAACTGTTGTGTGGTTTTTTGTTTTGTTTTCTTAAATGTTTACCCCATCTCAGATTCTGTCTCTCTTTCCCCACACTGGAGTGTTAGAGGCTGAAAGCTGTAGAGGGAGAAATTGAGAATCCAGGACAATAAACACTATGGAGTAGCTTTATGTACTGGGATTATAGGATTTGTTAAGTACTTTTTTTTTTCTAAATAGAAAGCTAAAACACTTGACCTAAAAGTACTAAAGGGATGTTAAGTGTGTTGTGTTAGATGTTAGTTGTTTTCCGTAGTAGAATAGCGTACATGAGAATTCTATTGTTTCCCTTCAGCATTTCATCCTCCAGGTGCATTCAGTTCTCATACCTATTGTGGGTATATGTCTGTTGTAGGTTGGCTAAAGGTAGTTTGTTCAAGAAGCAACAAGGAAGGAAGGAACCTCAGGAGATCTCTAGTCCAACTTCCTGTTCACAGCAGGGCTAGCAACTGAGGTCATAATAGGTTGCTCAGGGCTTGATGCAGTTAAGTCTTGAAAATCCCCGAGGATGGAGATTGCACAGCCTCTCTGGGCAGCCTGTTGCAGTACCTGACTGTCCTCATGAGAGAAAGTTTCTCCTTCTATCTAGTCGTCTTCTCACAATGTGAAGAGCGTCACTCGGTCTTCTTGGTAACTTCCCTGTAGGTGCTGGGGGGCTGCTGTTAGGTCAGCCTGTCCTCACAGGGCAAGTGCTCCAGCCCCCAGCCAGTCTGGTGGGCCTCTGCTGAACTCACTCCAGATTAACGATTCCCTTTTTTCTATTGTGGGGCCCAAAACTGGATGCAGGACTGCAGATGCAGTCTCACAAGTGCTGAGGAGAGGGGGAAAAAAAATCACTCTCCTCAACCTACCAGCTGTGCTTCTGCTAACATAGCCCTGGAGACCTTCTTTGCTGCCAGGACACACTGCTGGCTTATGCCCAACTTGCCATCTACGAGCACCCTCAGGTCCTTTGCAGCAGAGCTGCTCCCCAGTCTATGTCATTGCAGCAGTTTATTCCTTCACTGGTGCAGGACTTGGTATTTATTGTTGTTGAATTTCATAAGATTCCTTTTGGCTCATTTCTTTGTCCTGTCTAGGTTCCGCTGGAAGTCAGCCCTGCCCCCAAGCCTATTAACTGGTCCTCTGGGTCGTTGTGCAGACTTGATAATTGATTCCTCCAGGTAGTGATGAAGATGTTAAAAAGGACGGGTCCCAGGATAGACCCCTGCAGTACTCCCCTTGTCATAGGTCCACAGTTGGAGTATGTCTGATTAACCGTCACCCTCTGAGTCTGACTGTGCAACTAGCTTTTTACTGACATAGATGTCCACCCATCCAGACCGTAACATCCCAACTTAGATAGAAGAATATTGTGGGAGACAGTGTGAGAAGCCTTGATAAAGCTGAGGTAAATGATATCCACTACTCCCTCCTCATCCACAAATCCAGTCATTTTATTGTAGAAATCGGTCATGTTGGCCATGATGCATGGTCCCAGTAGCACTTTCTCTTCCACATGCTCAGGAATGTGCTCCAGGAAAAATCACTCTAGGATTTCTCCAGGGACTGAAATTAGGCTGGCAGGCTACTAGTTCTTCAAGTCGTCTTTTCAGCCTTTATTGAGGATGGATGCAACGTTTTCCTTTTTCAAGTCACCAGCAGTTGCCCCTGATCTCTGACACTTCCAAGATGACACGGAGCAGCCTTTCAGGGATGTCAGCCAGCACATTCAGAACCCTTGGGTGCAGCCTATCTGATGCAATGGACTTGCATGACTTAAATTCCCTCAAGTCTTTCCTGACTCGATCTAGTGCTCCTCTGGTGCAGCCGTTATTCTCCTTCTTGAACCCTGTCTGTAAGTGTCAAGGCCTAGGAGACCTTGCTGATGTGAAGACTGATGCAAAGAAGATATTGAGTTACCTTAGCCTTACCTGTGTTTGCTGTTGCTCATTCACCATCCCTGTTCAGCATTGGGTCTATATTTTCCTTGTTCAGCCTTTTACTACTAAGGTACTGCTGTAAAAGCTCTTCATGCTACCCTTAATGTTTTCTAACATTAACAGTGTTTCTGTTTCTTTAACAGAAACACGAACAGTGTTTCTAAATTTTTTCCTTCATAGTCTCTTCCTGTTTCCACCTCCTGTATACTGCCTTTGCCTGCCTTGGAGCTCCACCATGAGCTACCTGTTTACCTGGGCTTCTCTCCTGATAAATCTACTTTTTTTCCTGAGTATTGGGATGAACTGTTATTGTTCTTGGAGAATGCTGTCCTTAAAGACCTGTCAACTTTCCTGAGCTCCTTTACCCTTCAGAGTTGCCTCCTCCTGTGGACACACACCTGTCAGTTCCTTGAATAAGCCAAATGTTGCTTTCTAATCTCCGTGGTCTGTCCTCAGCTAACTTGACATCTTTTTTACCCTCAGGATCTTGAGCTCTGCTATTTCAAGGTAACTATGGCCAATACTACCATTGATTATCACATCCTTGAACAGTTCTTCCTTGTCTGTGAATAGCAGATCCAGCTGTGCATTACCCCTTTTTGGCCCATATGGTACTGGTGTCAAGAAGTTATCCCTGACACCCTCCAGAAATCAGCTGGATTACTTGTGTCCCACTGTGTTGCCCTTCCAGAAGATACCAGGGAGGACTGTCCTCTCATGAGGACAGTCAGGTACTGCAACAGGCTGCCCAGAGAGGTTGTGCAATCTCCATCCTCAGGGATTTTCAAGACTTAACTGCATCAAGCCCTGCACCATAAGAGTCAGGATCTGTTATCCAGAGACTTCCTTGGGTTGTCTAAAGACTTCATCTGCTTTTTTGCATCCTGATTGGGTGATCTGAAGCACATACACACCGTGATATTGTCCATCCTATAGCAGAGCTCTTTTAACAGAGGGCAACCCCACTCCTCATCTTCCCTGACTGTATCTTTCGAAGAGCTTGTGTCCATATATTACAGCACTCCAGTTTTGTGAATTGTACCACCACATCTTCATTATTCCAGTTGTGTTACAGTTTTGTGACTTCACATGGACCTCAAGTTCTTAATTAGTCTGCTTCCAATAATAGTGATTGGCACACTTTGTCAATAGGAAAGAAAGAGAGAAGAAATGTAATGATCTGTTAGAAAAGAGGGGTGCAGCCCATGAAAGAAGCCTAACTGTGAAGACAGTCACATGGGATTTTCTCTTTTGCACATTCCTGATACAATAATTAGAATCTTATTTTATTTGCAGGCTAGCAAACCTGAAAAAGTGTTGCCTGTCCATTCCCTGAAGCTTTATCTTGGAGTGAAAAAGAAAATGAAGCCACCAACAAAGTAAGAATAGAAAAGAAAATAAGTTAAATGCTGTGTAGCAAGGTACTTGTAGCATTGTCAGGAAAGGGGAACATAAAACATTTTAGAACAAGAAAAAGTCAAGAAGCCAATTGAAGTATGCTGAATTAAATGACCCTCTATATTATTTGTTATGTTTCTGTCTCTGTTTTTGTGTTCCGTGTTAACTCTTCTGTGCTAGGAAATTACTTTATTGATTAGCTTTTCTTAATCTTAAGTGTATTATCTCTCGTGGATATGTTTGCTGCTAGCTCACTTAGTTTTGTGGTATGTGTCCTGCATTTCATTGGTGGACACACCTTCTTTGCACCAAGAAAAAAAGAGAGAAGAGAAAACCAACTTCGTCACGGCCTTTAGTGACAGTCCCTGTTGTTCAGTAGAGGATTTTCCTTTTTCAGGATCCTTGTTATTTTGATGTTTCTTCTAGCTGAAGACTACAGTGCCCTTCACAAACATCAGTGACTATGACTCTGGAAAAGAGCAGTGAAAAATGACACTCCTTTTTCTCAGATGTTTCCAGAATGCTGACACTGAGACTCTGAGACAATGTACATAAGATCTTATCCCAAGGGGATTCTAAGTTGGCTGTAGCCTTTAAAGAGATCTGCTTGAACTTTTCCTTTACAGTTGGCACATCAAAATGCCCCAAAAAGGTCTGTAAATTTCAAAGCTTAGTGCTGTTAGATAAAAAGTTGGTTGGGTTCTTTTTTTTGAGTTAAGCGCAGAATGAGTAGGAGATTAGTCCAAAATAGGAATAAAAAGATTATGTAAACGAGTCTGCAGGTAGGTTCTTTCTCTGAGGTTTATTTTCAGTCTACTTTTAAAAGCAGACTTTGCAATGTCTCTTCTGGATTTCCAGGAGTGTCTGTGTTTCTTTCACCTCAGATGCTTCATTGTGCACCTACTCCCTCTTTCTTCAGCAATTTTTAAATCTCTAGGCTCGTGTGATTCCTTCTGTTTATAATGCAAGCATACCTCTGTTCCCTCAGTGACTTTCACACTGTAGTGGACTCTTTGCTGGGCACCATTTTAGCAGTTTTACATCCAGCAGCTTTCAGAAAGTACAGCCATGGCCAAAATGAAGCAAGTAGGTAACCATCATCTGCAGGGCTTGGCTATAATCCTTTGTCCAGAACAGAATGTTCATTACCTGTGAATCAACTGTGAGAAAATGAGCAAAATCCATCATCAAACCCACAATTTGATTCTAGATTTGCAGTACACATTTAAACTTTGTAATTTTTTCTTTCCATTTAAAAGCACTATATAAAGATAGTGGATCTCTGCAGTTTGAGGAATGTGCCCCTGTCTTGAGTTTCTGGAACTAATTTTTGAAAATTTTATTTGTTTCAGCTGGGGACTTGCACTATTTTCTGAAAAGCACCAGTGGTACGTAAACACGAAACACGTGATTGGTTTAATTTCAATGTTTAATATTCATTGAAATGTTCCATTTCAAAATAAGAGTGTTTGAAAACTAATGGGCATTATTTTGCTTACACGCTGACTTTTTGCTGTTTTTCTTAATGAACTAAAGAGTTGTTATTCATATCTTTTGGTAATCTTTTGGGGTTAGGTGTCTGTCTCCCTTCTGTGGCCATAAAGCAAGGGATTTTCATAAATTTAGAATGATAGATTTTAAATGTATGCACACGCTTTAAATGAAGCACATGCACTGCCTTCAAACTAGGGTAAAGTGATAATTTGAAGTACTTGTATTTCCCTATCTTTTAATGGGAGTGTTAATAATAAATATAGACAGCATTCATAAATGAATGTCAGCACTGTTTGAAGTTAGTTAGAAGCCTATTCTTTAGTACATTTAACTGCAACAGGATTTTTTGTTGTTTTTCTTGTTAATTATATATTACGTTCTAGGTATATATGTTGTGATAGACAAGATGCACAGACGGAGTGGATGATCGGCATTTTTACTGCACAGGTACTAATCTGATCAAAGAAATGTAACTTTTACTGCTGTTACAAAAATCCGATTAAACAATCATATGTATGTGTTACGGATATGTTATAGATAAATTGCAATGCCATTAAAGTTTCTGGAATACTCAAGGTAATAAAACTGCAAAAAGGTGGTCTTAGTCTATGAAGACTATTATTTATAATGTCATTTTCATATGAAAGCTGAGTGCTTTGAGAGTAAGGGAGAAGAACATTACATTCTGGCATCATTTTTTTTTTTTCCCCCTGCTGTGTGTAGAGAAGCTAGTTAAAGAAAGAGAACTCATTTCCTTTGCAGTAATAAACCTCTTCTGGGTGAAATTCTGGCCATTGACCTAAAGGGTGTGTCTGTGTGCCACAATGCCTGAGTGCTATTTGTCTGCTCACTAGTTTGGATGCTGCATGCAAAGTAGTCATGAAAAAAGGATGCCCTGTTTAAAAAGAGTGGTGTGAACTAGCCTGGTTGAAGAGCCGTGCCAGTACAGCTGTATTTCTCTAGTATCCAGGTTACCTTAGTTAACACTGACAATTCATTGTGTTGGATAGGCATTATCTTAAATTAAGTAATCTTCTGCTTGCTACTAGATTGTGAGTAAGGAGGGTGTACGTTTGAGTGCCATATAACGTATCCTTACAAATGGAGTTTAATATTTACATAGGAGGAAGTGGGAGTAAGAGAGATGGGAAGGATTCAACCTGACAGGAGACTGGAACATAGTTTAAGGTTTTAAAAGGATTTTGTATTTGTGTCAGATTTTTCTTGTCTTTCCCGTGACGTTCAAGGAACTTTGGGGAATATTACTCTGAATAAACATCACTAGATTTATCATTGCCTGTGAGTTTTATGTATTACATAATATGGACTAGGCACAAGACTGTTGCAATACATACTTCTTAGAGGGTTTCTAAGAGTCTGACCTTCATAGATAGTAGTGCTAGAAGTACAATGCATGCCTTGTAAGTAAGACTTCCAAATTTTTGTCTTATTCAGCTCCCTTAACTGAAGTAACTATTGTAGTTTCTATGGAAACAGCCACCAGTCCTGGCATACATCTCATGGGCATAACATGAGCGGTGTCACAACAAATAGGCTCAGAGGTTATTGATATAGGCTACTTAGGAATAACTCATACAAGCTTGGTAACTGTTGAAGTCCTTTTGACGTAAAATCACAAGAAGGGCAACGTATTAGGATTCTGATCAGGTAGAGTGGTATGTAGAACGTTCCTCTGACAATATAGATAAAAAACCGGAGAGACACTGCTCAATGTTCAGGATATTTTTTCTAATAAAAAAAAAAAAAGAAATCATTTCATGTGCATCTAAAAAAAAATGCTATGAATTAATACTATTGGTTTTTTAAAACTTCATTCCAATGAATGAACAGTACAACTAATTAGTACTAATGAGCTACATTGGGAGGGTTTTTTGGTTTTGTTTCGGGGTTGGGGGTTTTTTTTGTGGGGTTTGGTTTTTTTTGTTTTTAATCAGCATTCTGGACATCAGTAAAGTTGTCAGTCTTTGAATTATATGAGAAGTTAAGATTTACTGTATTGTTCTTATTACAATCTACTGCTTTAAATATAATTTACAGTGAGAATGCAATGGCTTATGTTACTAAAGCTTACTATAAGATCTCCAAATGTGTTGTATCATGCAGCAGCAGACAATTATTATTACATTATCCCATTTCTAAACCAGAAAACTCTAAATGTCAACTGAGGTTATTTCTAGTTAGAATTTTCAAATTGAGGCCATCTTTACAGAAGATAGCTTGTCTTTTACCTTAGCTGTTATCACAGTATTTGAACACCTTTATGTTAGAGAGACTGCAGGCAGCACATTTTATTTGTCAGTGGAGTAGCTTAGATTACAAATTGAAAAATACTGTAAAGTAAGTTTTGAAGTGTTAAGACATTGACATTTAATGATCTAGTGCAATTAGAAGGAAGATGAATCTATGTTACTGGGCTCCTCAGTGCTTGAGCAGAGTAAGACTTTATTGGTAATTAATATCAGTAAGATAGTAGTACTATTGTTATCTTCTTCCCCCCCACCCCGTTTTCTGATAATGTTTATTCCTGTAGTATAAATAGTGCAGAGAATATAAATAGCAAAGTGTAGGTACCACTGTAATCTAGTAACCAGAGTACTTTTGATAGAGAGTGTCAAGTTAGCCCAGAGGTTATTAATCTTGTTCTTCAAGCTGCTAAATACTAAGAGGGTTTGAAGGAGGACCATTGTTTCTTTCAGTTCTATGCAAAATCATCCTGAAAACTATGGCTGAAACTTGATTCTTGCATTCTATAATAGTTTTGTACAAAATCACTTAATAGCATGCATAGCATACAGTTGGAAGTAATTAATTGATATGAAGATGGACACAATAATATTCTTCCAGTTCTGTTGCCTTTGATCAACTAGAGAGAGGCACATTATATTACCATGAAGTGCAGTTGAGTAGATAGGTCAAAACTATGAATAAATACATTTATTATGTGGCCTAATACTTTGCTAGTATTTCTGATGTACTTTCCCAGAGTTCTATTTTAAGAAATGTTACAGACACAAAGGGAAATCAGGCTGCTTAACTGACAAGGATAGTTTCCTTAAGCTTGCTGAGAGGTAAGGGAGGCAGTTTCCTTCAGAAACTGACTTAAAGTTTCTCAGTCACGTACTGAATGGCATCTGTTTATTGTATCTTGATCCATAATAAATGATTTTGGTTGGCAAGACCTGCTCTTTCAGATAATACCTTCTCAATGTTTCATTGGAAGAAAATGTTCTTAATGTTCACTGGGAAGAACTCTTATAACAGACTTTTACATCACCCTGGTCAGCACCACATGTGAGAATTTTTTACTCCATAAAAATGTGAATCTATAAAATACTTTTTCTAAATTTGGAACTGGGGCTTCTGATTTCTAGACTGCTATTCTAAGTCAATAATCACTGATTCCAATGGCTTTTTAATAGTAACGCTGTTTTTACTTGCAGACCATCTGCAAGTATGATCACAGCTCCACAACTGGATTTTTGTATACAGTCTTGAAGAGTCTTCTTACTTCATGGATTGAATACCATTAAAAAAATAAAGGACACTGAAGATCCTGACACCTGTGAAGAGAAAGCTATTACGGATTTGGGCAGTGTCACCGAAATTTTTAGGTTGGAAGGGACCTCTGGGGATCATCTAGTCAAATCCTTCTGTTCAAAGCAGGGTCAGCTAGAGCAGGTGGCTCAGGCAGTGCCCTGACAGATTTGAATAACTGGAGCCTTCACAACCTCTCTGGGCAATTTTTTCCAGTGTTTAACCACTCTCACAGTAAAAAAGGGTTGTTTTTTTCTTATGTTCAGACAGAATTTCTTGTTTCCTATTTATTACAACTGATGCTTTGGATTAGTATTTTGCCAATATTTACACGAAGTATTCTCAGCTTTTATTAGGGTTCCTCTGCAGTTCTGGCTTGCCAGTTTTCTTCGGAGTTGTGCTGATTTAGCTTCGTGCACTCATCTACAGGCTTTAGAAACTACTCTTCTGTAGACCTTGTACATCCTCTTTGATTCACAGAATCTCATGTTGAAGCTTTTTCAGGAAAATACTCTTATGCTACCTTATCCTCAGAGCTATCTTTCTGGTTACCATTAACATCACCCAGAGGACTCTCTGAGCTTCAAGCACATGTGCTCAAATTTCTACATGTGAAATTCTACATGATCTGCTAATGAAAGTTCATTATAGAACTCTTACAGAAAGAGGTTTTAACATTTCATTTCAAATATTCAGGTAATGATTTTTTTCTTCCCTTCTCTTCCCAGTCACATTTTTCACTCAACACTTTGGAGTTCTCTCCAAAACTGACCTGTTTCAGTAGAGCTAAAACAAAGACTATTATTGAAGCCAGATCTGTTTATTTGTAGATTTTGGTTTTGGAGCATTCAGAATGTCAAGCGATTTCCTTTAGGGTAATACATGTTATTATAGGTTAAGCAATTATTTTCTCCTAAATTATTAATAAAAATGTTGAAACACTTGTTTGCAAATTCAGGTAATTTTATTTTATTTCAGAAACTTTTGTTGGGACTCCCGAAAGCATGCTTATGTGGAATTTTGAAATTGTGAATCATGTCAATGTGTGTGTCTTGTTTGATGATAATTTCTGTTCTTAGAAGATAATCGTATTGATATATAATATGGAGGGAAGATGTTTGATACGTGAAAATTGTATAGAGACATTTTGGGTCTGTTCACTCAATAGTGTGCAGCACTTACAAAATACTAACATAATTTTAAGCACCGTAGTGTTTCCTCCCTTCTTCCACAAGAGGAGGGCATGGTGTTGTGCAGTAGATAGCTTTTTCCAAGAGAGTTTCACACACAAAAGAATGTTGTGTATTTGTGAAATTGCACACCAAAAATAAGGATTGTTTTGTTCTTAAGCATGCAGATATATGGCCACCTGCTGGAAAAGTAAGAAAGCAGTCTATAACTAAAAGTCCAAAGATCGGAGGCTTACCGCTAATTCCCATTCAACAGGAGAAGAACACTTGTAAAATCAGAGGGAGTGCAGAAGTAAGTGGGGTTTAAACTTGGTGTAGAACTTCTAACCACAATACTCTATTTCTAAATAGTCCAGTAATAATGAACTCTCTAGAGCCGGATAAATGTAAAATGTACATGCTCTTAGTATAAATGTCCTTTTCATTGTTTTGCCATTAAAGGAACAGTTAGGACAATTTAATGTAAAAAAAACCATTGTGACCTAAACTTGTGTCACCTCTTTGGCTGTTCAGTAAATCAACTGGATTTGTATTTGTGTTTGGGGTTTTTTTGAGCAATGATTTTTCGTTAAAAGTAAATAGGACTTTTACCTGGAAATATAATGCACGTTATTACGGTGCGCTTTATTACATTTTTATTTTAATAAGGTCCTTGAAAATTGTCCTGCATGCGTATTCTACCATCTTTTCTTCTGTCTAAAATAACTCCACTGTTTTAGTTATCTGCTCTGTGAATGTAATGGAAAAACTCAGATGGAACTAACTGTGATACATTTAAGTTGTAATATTATTAGTCTCAAAGAAGAACAAGAGGGTTTAGTTACAACTCTTTGCAGAGACTGAGCTGTGTCACTATATTACATGCACTAGTGATATGTCTCAACCTTATCATATTAGCTTGAGATGAATTTCTGGTATCCACACAGAGATACTGATGCCTGTGGGGAGGACTTATTTGCCTTACTTCCAGCTGAGAAGAAGCAGTGGTGGTAGAGGCACTGTTCTGCTTGGGAAAAATAGTGTTAAATAATCTGAATGCAGCAGAGAATAAGTGTTGAAACAAAACAGCTTGGTCCTTTGACTGTATGCAGTATTATTTCTTGCATGTTTTAGAAGATTTTGAATGGAGGTAGATAAAACAGTATGTGTTTATCACCACTTACAGAGGCAGTGGTTCAGGCACAGATTGGTGAAGCTGACTCAGTTCCATAGCAAATGAAAAGCAAAGGTAGAAGTAGTGCTTTATCTGAAAGGCAACTCCATCTTTCTTCTGTTACTCTTTCTTCAGGCATTTCTGCTCTGCCTTACCAAATGAGTATAGTACAGTGTGAATACAATTATGGTTTTCCTATTTTGTTTAATTTGTCCTTTTGTTTTAACCTTCTCTCAGAAAGTATTTTTGCAGTTCTTTGATAAGTACCTTCTAATGTTTGTGTTTTTAAACTTTTTTTAATGAAAGTAAATCATAGGGTTTGTCATTCAAAAAACTTCATAAACCTTAGGTATGTCTCTTACCTGTCCTTTATGCAGGTACAGTTGAGATCTCTAATACATTCTTTGAGCTAGCTACAAATTCCGACAAGGTTTTATTGGATTTTGAGATTCATGATTTAAAATCCTTAATACCATATAGTACTAGAATTCTTTTTTATTATTATTATTATTTTTGTTGATAATGTGCTTCATTAGGAAGGATTCTAATGTTTTGTACACTGCAGCTTAGAGGAAGTTTGAATTTAAACTTAAAAGTAGAAGATCACAGTCTTCATTATTTATGCCATGTCTAGATCTAAAGAAGTTTTATGCAAAAGGTATTGGCATACTTTAGGAAGATTAACACAAAATTATATAATGGAAAATAAAAACTAACACTTTTTTTACATGGAAAGCCAAAACTGGAATGAACAGTAAAATAGTGGTGGAAAGTAAGTATATGATATGGTTTATTAAGGAGAAATATTGTACAGCAGTGTAGTCAGTAAAGCAACAGATATCCATTTGGACACGATGCCTTCAGTCTTTCCATGGATTTGTAGTAGTTCTCCAACAAACAAAAATACCTCCATTTTAAAGCATTAGAGAGTAATAACATGAGCAAGCATTTTCTGAAAGATGATGGTTTATGAGAAATGGAGGTCTGTTTACAGATCAGTGCATAAACTTGTAGTAGAAAAGTGATCAATTCATATAGCAGGAAAAGAGACTGAAAGTTTTCCAAACAGCAAAAACAGTGACATCTTTGTGACGTGAAGATAAGTGGGGAAAAAAAAAACAAACCCAAAACCTCAAAGATAGCCAGAAACCAACAAGTTTAATGTTCTGCGCTAAAGAGTCTATATCGAATGTCTTCTTTTTTCCCATTATTGGAAGTAATTTTATTGTGTGCTAACGAGATAAATATATAATACACAAAGTTTGAAAACACTGTATAACTAAGAATTCTTCTAATAACAAATAGAATCAAAAGACTTCGGTTATTTCTGCACCACTTCTTGCATACGTGGATAGTGCATTTAAAATATGCATATTTCTCATATAGAATCATTTAACTGAAATAGAAATACATTGCTGTATATCTGCAGTAAGTCTGTAATTCTGTTTCAAAACAGGGGAAGATTGAGGAATGAGGAAAAACTTTTTCTTTCAAGCCACGGTCAAATACCATCCTGACTTATAATAGGTATTACCTGTGTAGTGTTTTGAAAGGAACAGTATGTCATGGGGATAATGAAGGTTGCAAATAGATAGAGTTGCTCCATATTTTTTTGCTGGTGATGTGCAGAAAAAGGAAAAATGTAGTTAGATGCACATATTATTATCAATTTGTTCACCAATTACTTGATTAAGGGGCTGAAATTTAGAGGCAAACAGCTGCTTCTAACATGAAATTATTGCTTTTTACATTAGAGGTTATTGGGGAAAAAAGTATGGAGTCCAGCAGTATAATGTATAGCATGTGACTAACAGTGGGCAATGGATCAAATACTAAGCAATAACGCTATTAAGAAATTTGATGTGGCAGTTTTGTTCACACATCATTTTGATATGTTATTTATAAGAGAAACTTTATAACTGTAACTCTTAGTGCTTTAATATGAACAACAGAAGTTGGCTCCATCAATTGAATACTCTTACAATGCAAATGTCTGGGAATTAGGATTCCTGTATATACTGAAGCTACTTTAAAAGTTCAAAATGTTGAGTAGTAGTCTGTGTTGAGGGGCTACATGCCAATATACAAGACTGGTTCAGAGAAGTAGGCAACCTTTAAATTTGAGTGTTATATTTGATCTGTTCCTACTTTCATTGTGTAAAGGGCTCCTGCTGTACCCATTTTATCAGGAGAACTATACTGATTTCGGAAGTGTAGTCGGTATTTTTCTTCTCAAAAGATGCAAAATTGAAACATGATGTAAAAAATTCTGTAAATAGAAGATTGTTGCTCCTGACTGAATTTTATGACTAATTCATGTCTTAGTTTGCTGAGTAACAGTGAATAGCTTGGAGTGTGTCTTCATCAATGATCTGGATGAGGGGATTGAGTGCACCCTCAGCAAGTTTGCAGATGATACCAAGCTGGGCGGGAGTGTCGATCTGCTCGAGGGAAGGAAGGCCCTGCAGAGGGATCTGGACAGACTGGATCAATGGGCCGAGGCCAATTGTGTGAGGTTTAACAAGGCCAAGTGCCGGGTCCTGCACTTTGGTCACAACAACCCCATGCAACGCTACAGGCTTGGGGAAGAGTGGCTGGAGAGCTGCCCGGCAGAAAAGGACCTGGGAGTGCTGGTCAACAGCCGGCTGAACATGAGCCGGCAGTGTGCCCAGGTGGCCAAGAAGGCCAACAGCATCCTGGCTTGTATTAGGAATAGTGTGGCCAGAAGGACTAGGGAAGTGATCGTGCCCCTGTACTCGGCACTGGTGAGGCCACACCTCGAATACTGTGTTCAGTTTTGGGCCCCTCAGTACAAGAAGGACATTGAGGTGCTGGAGTGTGTCCAGAGAAGGGCAACAAAGCTGGTGAAGGGTCTGGAACACAAGTCTTATGAGGAGCGGCTGAGGGAACTGGGGCTGTTTAGCTTGGAGAAGAGGAGGCTGAGGGGAGACCTTATCGCTCTCTACAACTACCTGAAAGGAGGTTGTAGTGAAGCGGGTGTTGGTCTCTTCTCCCAAGAAACTAGCGATAGGACGAGAGGAAATGGCCTCAAGTTGCGTCAGGGGAGGTTTAGCCTGGACATCAGGAGAAATTTCTTTACCGAAAGAGTGGTTAGGCATTGGAACAGGCTGCCCAGAGAGGTGGTGGAGTCATCATCCCTGGAGGCGTTCAAAAAAGGTGTAGACGTGGCACTCCAGGGCCTAGTTTAGGAGTCATGGTGGTGTTAGTTGATGGTTGGACTTGATGATCTTCAAGGTCTTTTCCAACCTTAATGATTCTATGAGTGTGTTACTGTGTTTTCTGAAAGGTACTGCATGACAATTTATATTTCACATAGTGCACGTATATTATCACAGATAGTTTTTTCAAATATTTGGCAGAAGAGAACTCCCCGCATTCATGAATCATTGAGACAGTTCCTCAGTTGCCTTGAACTTTTTTTCACTGAATATAGCTGAACATGTTAAATATTAGGACGCTTCTTGCTGGCTTAGGTGATAACAGGAGATTTTAAACTGATAGCAGTTGTTAGTGATGGCAGTAGAATTTAAGAGAGTCTTCAGGCAAGCTAAAATCTGCTCCATAGCACACACCAGCAGTAACACATGTAGCAGAATGAACTCTTGCGTGCATTGTTG
>WAAD01009986.1:0-34681 GCA_013389945.1 Fregata magnificens | reverse complement strand
CTATTTCTGCTTGTCATATGACTGTATCATTTAATAAAACACTTATATAGAGATATCCCAGCTGGAGTCCTCTTAAGTATAATAGGAAACATTTTGATGTTGCTATTGGCTTATCCATACTAATTGTAGACAATTCAGTTTGAAATTGGTCTGTTTCATTCATCCAAAAAATAAGTTACTGGAAACCATACTTCAACGAAGGGATTAGATCTTTGCCTTTGCCATGTCCATGATTATGCCATCTACATTAAAATGTATGGAGATTTTCAGCTGTAAATTACCATTTTGTTACTTCCATCTTTTCTGCAGTAGTATTAGGGTTTTATGTGCTTATGATTTTATAAGAACTGGTTGAACGAATTTTGCTGTAAGTTTTTGGACGAGAACTGGTCATGAAGCTACTCATGATAACAGGGCAGCTTACGTGGGCAGAAAAAGGTAAAGATTGATGAAGTTGTCTTGTGACCCTGCAAAGAAAATGGGGAAGAGTGCCAGATGGCCAAGGGGAAGATATAAGGAGTTTGCTTTGCTTAAGACAAGTGATCCAGAGGGTAATGTTTCCTTAAGGCATAATCAAGCATTCAGGAGGCAGATGGTGGAAAGAGTATGGAGTCAGGACAGTTCTAATTAGTCCAACACCATATGGAGCTGCTTCTTTTCTAGAACCTTCCAGACAGGCCTGTGGGTTTACCTACTGGACATGCCAGAGACCTTTGGAAGTGTTTAATGAGTACCAACCAACCCACTTGCCCAGATTTTTATTTTACAGAAATAAGTGGATGATGGTATGTGAAACCTGATGCTTAAATCTCCAATATGAAATGAAGATGTAGCTGGACAGTACTCGAGAACCAAGAAATTAGAAGGATTCCTAAGTCTGGTAATCTAGGCATGGTCAGAATCTATCAGGTGTCTCTGAAATATTACTCCCTTTTGTTTTCTTTCATAAAAACTCAGCTTCTTACTTCCAGCCACCAGGTAGGAGGAAGCACTGTAATTCTGCTGCCATGAGGTATGTGGGCTGTACTCCCACTTTGCATTTTCTTTTGGCCACAGAGATCACCATCTTTATTATTACTCCTGAAAAGTAGAAGACATCTTCTGCACCTTGATTGTCTTTATCTGTCCTTGTATCTTTTTGTTATTTTGTTTATCAATTCAACAAATCAAAATCCCACACCATCTGTACATGCTAGGAAAGACAGTGGGGGACAGTGGGAAAATAAGAAAGAGAAAGCCACAAAAGAGCATATCTACTATTTATGGTGGATTGCAGTGCAGACAGGTAGAGCCAGTAAGATGTGTGGAATCAGGACCTTCCAAATCACATCTGGAAACAGCATGGCCACAGCAGGCTGATTCAGTAGTGGAGTCCTCTTCAATGCCTTTACAATGAACCTGTCCTCTTCTGTATGCATCAAGAAAAAATGACAATAAAAAAAAGTTTCTTTTTTTTTCTTTCATACTACCCACAGCCATGAGAAACATTGGAAACATGTAGAAGATTTTCTTCAGAAACATAAAAGTAGATTTCTCCAACTACTTCTTTCCTGTATACGTGTGTGTGGTTGGTTGATTTTTAAATAAAACATTTAAATCTTGCAGCAACTGATGTGTAAGTTCCAACATGCCAAGAAAAGTTTCTTCTCATCACTGGCAAGTGGGCAAGTGCATTTCTCTAACCTTGTCTTCTAACAGAAGACATATATAGAGAATCCAGATTAGCTAGTATTCTAAGGCCAGAAAACACATTATTTGCCTTCACCCTTACATGTTTGGAATCTCAGTGTCTTTCAGGATAACTTTTTAGCTGACTCCTAGCACTTTTACACAAGACAAGACAGACTGCCTCCTATTGTCACCAATCACCTATTGCTTAATTTTTTCCTTCTTTTAATTTTTTTTAAAGAATAATTTTGATTTTTCCACATCCTATATTGAAAAAAAACATCCTCATCACCTTATTCTCATGATTTCCTAATATATTCATTAAATTTAATCTAAATGTTTATAAACCACTCATTTTAAAGACAGGAAATCGTTTTTAGTGGAGTCTTAGAGGCTCCTTTTCAATGTCAACTTTCTCTCTGTACTATAAGACATCAAACTCACCAGAAAAAAATGCATAACTTTTGGTGCTGACAGTTATCAACTGGCACCCAGAATGTGAGGCAGTACCTAGGTCATACATGCTACAAAGACAACACTCATAAGCTATGAGTGAAATTATTTTCTTTTGTTTCTTCTATTACCAAATTCAGAATTTAAGGAGCAATATAAGCTTTTCTTGTTTTCATCTCCAAGTCCAAAGCTTCACAGTCCCCTAAAACTCTCTATCTATTCAACTGCTCTGCAAAGCTGTTGAGAGAGGTAATGACTAACAAGAGCTAAAGTGCCAGTGTTATGCAGGTACCAGCATTATATAAAACCTAAACCCCAGTGTTTCTCAGAAATCACAGTACTTATCTGAAATCAATACTTGGCTGAAGAGCAATTAAAAGGCAGAACTAAAGAAAAGTTAAAATGATGGTCTTAAGAGAAGAATTTGTCCTCTGTCAGTCTATACATGATGAAGTTGACTTGCAGCTTTAATGTATTTGTCCATTATTTAGAATTTGATCTGGCCACTGTGACGTCTGTATTGACAAACTTTTTAATGGAATTAACTGGAAAGGAATAATCTCAATAACATTAGCCATTTTAAGTTAGGTGTGTACCTACGCTAATTGTCTAGGCTCCGTGTATATTTGGCAGGGACAAAGTCACCTCCAGAGTACAACTGATGCCATTCACATCTTGCTCAACACAGTACTTCAGATTCTGTACCTGATTTGTCTTTTCCACTATATTGTCACTTCCTCTCACTTAAAAATCTGTTTGGCTGGTTAAAAATACTGTGCTCCTCAACATGGATGTTAAGTACCTAAATAACCACACCATGGAAATAAATATCCTTTTTGTCTTTTTCTTTTCCCCTCATGCAAAACACTTCTGGCTCACCTGACCACAGATTCCAGCTGCTTTCTCTATGGATTTAGTTATTCATAATCCTCATTATGTAGCTGCCTCTTCAATAAGTCCTCTTCATTAGCAAACTCCTCAGTCTGTATCTGAAGATGACTGCCTTGGTGCTTATACAACCCCAAACACTTTGCTCGTGCTTATTACTAGGTGAGCAGTATCTGGTGGCAGCTCATCTTTCATTATGATGGACAGGAGTGAAGTGTTCTGGGACACAACAATTATAGCCTTGTAAGGTGGAGAAGAAAACAAACTCAGAAAATCTGTGACTGCTCGGGCTTGTTGAAAGTTTTTCTCTCAAGATGGGCAGGAAGGGGTTGAATATAAAAAGCCTGCGGAAAAGAAATTGAGGGGTGGTGCAGAGAGCAAGTGGAGAGGTTGTGCGCATATGTCCATGTTGTTGCCAGATGAAGAACTTTACAGCACCTAAACCCAATCCCAACACCTCAGATTGTTTTCATCCATTCATGTTTGAGATGGTGCATTTTATTTTATCCTATTATTCTTTCCTTTTGAGATATCTAGCCATTGGAGGTTTCATTGGTATTTCCCTTTTCCTGGATTCTGTTGTGTAAATAATATTTTATCGTATTTTTTGGTTTGTGTATTTTCTTGTTTTTAAATTAGTTATTCATTAAGCATTAATTTTGGGAGTGAGATTACTTTTAATATAAACTACAGTATAGAATCATATTTTTCATCATAATTACTAAGAGTAATGATAGCATGTAATTCTGAATGTTAAATCATGAAAACATTTTACTTCACATACCTAATATTTCATTTGTTTACAATTATTACTTAGGCCAGGTTTTATAGAGAGATTTTTTAAAAATTTTTTTTCAATAGTAGACTTCTGGGATTTTTATCCTACCTTTCCTTTTGGATTCCAGATGTAAGAAGAATTCACATGCAAAGAATGTAAGTTTTGAAAAGTTAATAAAAGAGAGTGGGGGAAAAAAAGAAAAAAAAATAGTTTATTTTTCAGGACTACACTAAATTACCATCAGGAGGAGTTTGTCTCAGTCTATTGACTACATTATTAACCCAAATTTCTTGTCTACAAATTCAGTCATCTCAGTTGCTTTTAAGTTAAAATCCTCATTTTTAAAATCAGATTCTTAGTCTGTGCATTACGCCTTGCATTTGATCATCCTCAAATTCCAATGAAGACATAAATGCACAGGATCATGGAAAATGAGCTCACTTTTTTAGCTGGCAAGTTAAGGAGGCTTATAGGTGAAAATATTTTGACATCTGTTTTTAGTTGCACCAGCTCTGCTTTATCAAGCAGAGGGGGCAATGATCTGGTGGATCTCCATTTCCACAGATGATGCCCCAGGAAAACCATTGCAGGGGCAATACAACTGATATCCTGGAGTGCACTGAGGCTCCTTTGTGGAGGTTTTGTTAAACCTGCTGAGAATGCCTCCTTCTTCTGTAAGCAACCGTTTTCTGAAGCATTTATCTGTCTGTATGTGCTAACACTTATTCATAAACTAAACCTGACTGCCAACCTTGCAGAAAGGAATTGTTACACAAAAATGAAATGTTTGATCTATGACAATGTGACTTGTGTAGAAAACGGGTTTTTTTCTGAGCGTATGAAGAGAAAGATGTTGATAAACTGTAGTGAGTTTGGAGGACAATGGTACAGACTGGAGCACTTGCCCTGCGAGTAGAGGGCAAGGGACCGGGGCTCGTGCAGTCTGGAGAAGAGGCAGCGGCAGGGGGACCTCACTGCAGTCCTCCAGTCAAAGGAAAAGGAAATTTCTCAAAAACATCAGTGAAGAAACAGTAGTGTATAATACCTCATGTAGTGTATAATACCTTCTAATCTCTGGTTTTGGGTTTTACAAAAGAATTTAGCTGGTCCAAATTCAGTGATTTCAATGCTAAAAATAAATTATTTTATTATCGTTACGAGAAACCTTCATGTTTGGTTTTGGCATAGGGAGGAAAAAAGAGAAGGGCTTAAAAAACATGTAAACCAGGGAAAATAAATTCTGTTGTTGAAAACATACTAAGTAGTAAAGCATTCAGTTTTGTCAGTCAACGAGATGTAAAGTTAAGTGTTCCAGTAATGTTCCTGCTTGCTGTCTCTGCATAACATTAATGTAAACTTACTTTGAGAGTACAATTTATTTTTAATCAGTGGCTTAATCGTGTGAGTTTTCCCACAGTGGTGTTTTCCATCTGCAATTACTGAGTTGTCTGCCAACGGTGTTGTCCACTTTTCCACTGCAGTTTCAGTTTCTTCATGAGATCACAACAAAAACTCATTTCAGGGGTATTAAAAGTACAGTTAGAAAGAAGTAGGTCTGGGTAAATGGTTTGGAAAAAATCCAAATCTTATCACGCATGAAAAGCACAGAGCACAGAAATAATGCAAAAAAAAAAATTTCTCATGCTATTTTAGCCATACTGCATGTCCAGATTTATCTGAATACCAGACCCAAATGTCTTGGGTGATTGACAATTGCTTCATGAAGCCTCTAGTTTGGATTTGGTTTGCCTTCACACAACCATGCAATGACACAAAATGTCATATATGATGGATATGGCTTTCCAAAAAACACAAAAACCAAAGAAACAGCATTATGAAGCCTTTTCTCCTTATGATTTTGATTCATTTCAGATCTGTTCTGAACCTTGTTGAAAATAACAGAAAATCCATTAAGGTCTCTGATCTTTGGAGGGAGATTTTGTGAAAAAGCAGCTTTATCAGGAATCACCTTCCTTTGTCTTTCCACCTCTCATTTTCTTGAACACATATCTAAGCTATAAGCCAATTTGAGATCTCGTGGACGCCTTGAATGAGATATATCAAGGTATCTTTCAAAGCTCTTGGGACCAAAATCTTGTGACCTGCTTAAAGCCCAAGGAAAGCAACATTACGTTGGGATATAAGAGATTAAATCCTCTGTTCAGTTCAGATCTTCTGTGTGGCACAGCTACTGAGTCACATTCACATGGCTGCTTTCTATTCAGCGCCACTGCAGCTTGGCTTGCAATGTGGCAAGAGCATTTCTATTACCATCACTGTGCTGTGATGGCACATGGTCTCCTTTCCATATTTGCAAAGTTCTGCCTTCGAGGTCCATTGCTAATTCAGGAAGACTATGGTTTATACTATGTCACAACATTTGTGTGTGTGAATTCTCTTGCACAGTGGAGTCACAATAGTTCTGCTGCATTTGACGAAAAGTATTCCTACATTCAATGGGACTGAAGATTTCCAACTTGGTGATTGTACCAAAAATTGTCTCTAAAATGTGCTTGAAAGTGCTTATGCGACAAGTCATCTTTCCATTATTATTTCCATCTTATACTTGTGAAATCTACTGTGAAAATTAGATGAAAGGTCATTCCAGGATCCTTTCCTGGATTTCATTCCTGAACTACAACCCTCAAAGGAAGATCATGCATGCGTATTACAAAGAAAACGATAAGGGTTAATGAGTTGGATAGGAGCAACTTAGTTACTAATAAGTCACAGAAATGGTAGCACTTGATTTAAGCCATACCTTAATTCCTTGAGTATGAAATCCCACGCTTTAAAATATGCTGATTTGTAATTTAAGACAAATAGCTATCTTTTTTCAAACATATTAAATGATTATATGTATATGAAGTTTTATGTACAGTTTATAACTATTTTACTTAGAAAGTGCTTAGTTATTCTGGTGATAAGCAGTTTACCAAACCACAAAATCTTTGCTTAGGTATTAGTAGAGTTGGTAAGAAAATAAAAATTACTATCTAATGAGAAATTCCTACAATTTGAAGAATTGTAATTCCTCATCAGAATAAAAGTCAATGTTTCAAGGCATTTTACGGAATCAAAGGGCTCAAATGTTTTGTTTTGGAAACACTGATGTAACCTTTCAAAATATTTTGTTCAGATGCCACTAGACCAATGCAATATACTTTTAAATATTAAGTGTAATGAATATTTATAACATATTAGATACGACAACTGAAATGAAAATACCTTATTTTGACTTTCAACCATACAGAATATATTCCCTCAGAAATTTCAAAGAAACTGAAACATTCCTGTCAAACCGTTTTATGTCATCAGAGCATTATTTTTTAATTCAACCATGGTCATTTTAAATTTTTTAATCAACTTGATCTCTTTATTTTTCTTTACTTTTTCCCTGTTAATTGCTGAAATTAGCCAGTCGTGTATTGAGCCTCATAATACGCTGGTGAAGGGGTTTTAGTATGCATAATAAGTGTAGAGGATATTCGAGCAAGTGGAAAATTAAAACAGGAGAAAATACTATTCAACATCACTTGGTTTGTCTCCCCCCAAAATAAGTACTATCCTGGCAACTATCAGAAGGGAGGTTTGTAGCAGAAAGGGTAACACATTAATGTGTTTTACAAGGCACTAGTAGTATCTGTCTGGAATACTATCCACAGTTCTGGTCATGTTCAGGAAATATGACTTCAGACTGATTACTAATATGATCAAAGGTTTGGGAAACCTTTTGCATTGGAGAAGACTTCAGCCTAGCAAAATGGAAGTGGAAGGAAGATTTGTTTTAGCTAAAGAATAAATTTCAACAGAATAAAAGGATATGCATTGTCAATTAATAACTTTTGTTCATAAAATACAAGAAGGTTCTTAATAGCCAAATGTTTCACTATTGCAACTGTGAGTCATGAGAACACAGGTGAGTGAGAACATATTTTTAAAATGTAGATTCCTAAACTTGGGATGAAATTGTGTGACAGAGTTGCTTACAACAGCAGGGAATAGAACTAAATAATCCATGGGCTTCTGGGAGGTGCTTCAATAGGGAGTCTGTGGTCTTTTTAGAGCAAGCTATACCTCTTGTCTGGCCTGCAAGTTTTCTTTACAGGAAAACTAGGGCAGAAGGGGCATTTCTGAAGGGGAGGGAAAGAGCTGCAGTGCACCTGCAACCATTAACTTAAAAGTACTCCCAGATCCAGTAATACAGAGATAGCCATTAAATGCTTTTCTGGTTCTATATGCTATGTTCTCATGTTGCTAAAGGATAGCATTTCTAAGCACGCCAGTTGAGGACTATTTTAAATGAACTCTTTAAACAGCAATGTGGTGAGAGGGCAGTCTGCTGTGTTGTTAACCCCTCTGTTGTTAAAAGGTAAGGTTATTTTTCTAATTGTGACTTTAATGGCCACTTCTTACTCTGTGTTTCTGCTCCCTGTGTGCTCTCCACTTATATCTGCTACTTTAATGACTACAGCAAATTTTTACTATGACCATTAGCACAGTAGAACAAATGCAGTGGCGGAAACACTACTAAATTGTTTCTTGATTCACGTACCACAAGCAAATTTGTTACTTGTTTTCTTATTACTTAGTCCATATCATTCAGCCAGAAAGCATAATTTCCAGTTTCCACCTTGTATTTATTTTATCTCAGAAATCCGACTGAGCTGGCCAACATGCCAACTGCTGCAGTGGTGGGCAAGTGTCAGGCCACCTCTCAAAGTCATAGATCTTTACTTTTTTATTATTATTGAGAATGGGGAAAACAGAAAGTAACACTTTTTTTTTACCCTTTTAAAGAAAGTAAAAAATTAAGGGGCATTTCTTGGTGGTGTTTTTTTTTCTTTATTGCAGTTATTGTTTTCTAGACTATTTGCTGTCACTGAGTTATTCTTTGCCTCTCAGTGTGCTCACGCTGAAATCAGATTCATATACTGTACGGATGGAAAGAACCATTATGATTATCTATTCCAACCACCTGTGTAACAGGCCATAAAATCTGAACCAATAATTCATGCATCAAGTTCATATCTTCTGCTTGAGGGACAATATATCTTTTAGAAAGACATCCGGTTTTGATTTAAAGTCTTGATTCTCTGTGACTAATGTTTACACCTTTCTAAACCATCCAGCAGGCCTGCAAAAGGGCTGTAGGGAAATGGTATCTTGAGGTTCTCTCTCCATTGACTTTCATGTTAGAACTGATCATTTAAAATTGACTTTTACAGTATTTTTTCCAGTACTCAAAAAAAAAAAAAAAAAGACTACTTAATCATATTTTCTTTTTCCCATAGACAAAACTTCAACAAAGATTCAATGAGAGACATGATTTGGAAAATAAAATCACTTGCAAGAACTTCACATTAGCAAAAAAATGTTAAGGAGTCAGTGATGATGTCTGCACAAAACAGAATATATATCATATTTTAAATAATCAGTTCCCATTGGACTTTCTGAAAACAAAAATAAAAAACCTTTACCTTATACTTCCAACTACTACAGAAACAAAGCCTGGCTGACAAATTACAAGGGAAAGCTGGTCAGAAAGCCCACCTTGATCTTTGTCCTGCTTCCATTGATTGCTAAATTGCATGAAGTAGATAAACACTTCCATCAGTCACACTAAATCTTCCTACAAGATTGTACTTATATAGTTTTTGTGACTAATCAAAGGAAACATCTGCAAACTTTGTGAAAGTGACCTTTTTTTCCTGTTCACTAAAAGGCATGGCAGAGGCTTATGAGTAGATTTCTGTTCTTCAGAGATAAAATAATTTACATCAAATAAAAACAAACATACAAACAAAAACTAAAATAAACTAAATAAACTTGAGAAAAATTCAGTTTGCCTTATGATGAACCTTATTTTAGAAAGCATACTTCTTTTCAGATCAAAGGAAGAACAAAGCTTGCTTTCATTCAGAATGAAATAAAAACTTTTACATTCAAGAGTCTTACTAAAGCTCTTTTGAAGAAAGAATCATTTTTTGTGTCTAACTACAAATCTAATGAGATATCCCCATTTTCTTTACCTGTCTAGAAAAAGGGGACATTAAGGGAGTGATTAGTCATAGAAAATGTTGCTAGAAGAAACTTTGAGAAGTCATCCAGCCCATTCCTCAGTCCCAAGCAGGATCAGCTACCAGTATGTCACTCCTGACTGATACTTCCTCAGTCTGATCTTAAATGCTTCCAAAGACAGGGTGTTTATGAGATCTTTAGGAAATCTATCTTAATGCTTCACTGTCCTTACGGTTACAAAATGTTTTCTGTATATTTGAATTACAGTTCACTTCCTACAATTGCCTCTCCAGTTGTGCTACCTCTAACTTGCCGGGCATGTTGCTGGCTACAGCATTTCAACTAAGGCTTGAGCAGTCCTGAGTAAGCAGAAGGATTACTGGATGTGTTTTGCAGAGGATGCTCTGCTTGTACATAGCAGTCTGATATTTGCTTTCTTTGTAACAACATGACACAGTTGACTCATGCTCANTGTATCTGTATCATCTTATTCCTTTTCTTCTACTGAGTCTGGCTTCTAAAGTAGTGAGTTCCACAGATTTGCTATATAATGAGTGGTGTATAACTTTTTAATTCACATTATGATGCCATGAAAATGCCAAAGAAGGTGTTTTGCTTTTGTCTCTACTGATGTATATCTACAACATACTTTGCTGGTTAACAGAAAGACATGAACAGACATGGAAGATCTGACAATCATAGTACTGTTCATAAGCTTTTTTAAATCATAAGTTGAGATACAATTACAGGACTAGGATCCTTGTCAGGAAGTGTGTGGCATTATTTTTAGTCATAGTTCATTTCCTTCTGCTTCAAAACTATTGATATTCATGTACATAGATGCAGAGTGAAAGACTCCAAATGTCACTGTCATGTAGACCTAGGGTCATTGCAACAGAATTGTGTGCAGCACAATCCAAGGGTTTTATTCATATACCATATTGAATATTTTACTGTGCTACACCAAGATATATGTATAGCATAAGGAAAAAAAAAATATTGCAGTGCATATATGACCAATTGATGTTTTTAACAAAGCCAGCTAGTTCTCAACGTAGCTCTGATATCAACATGTGTTTTACATGATACTGTGAAGAACTCAATGACTGTGCTAACCAGGACTCTATTTAAGAAAAAAGATGTTGCCTAGTAAATTTGAACTACTTTGTCTTCCAGCATCTATATAATTTTATATTTTATATATTTTATACTTATTTATATTTTTATATCAATTTCTATAACTAGTTTTAGCATTACAATAAGCATGCTAAAATGATATCTTTGGAAGACTGTAGATGATCCACCCAAATCCTGGGAGCTTTTATATAATAATGATAATAATAATAATAATAATCATCATCATCATCATCATCTTACTGTCTGACAAAAATGTCAAGGTGCATCAGTAAACTTAGTACAAGATCAAACCTTTGTGATGTGAAGAAAATATGAGTGTGAAGCAGGAGGATTAAGTGTTCTGTCAAGGATGGTGCTGCAGTTCTGAATTATTTACAAAACATGGAATCCAAAATAGTAAAATTCAGAGCTTCAGAGTCACAGTTTGTAAACTGCACATCTGAGAAATACACTTTTTGATGCTTCCCAACTTTGGGGCCAAAGTTAAACACAAGTCATTTCTCCAGTCATGAATACTTCTATTGATTTTGGACTCTGAGTAAAAGAAAACTCAGCTGAGGTCACAAAGTTTCTAGTGTGGCAGCCACAGTGCAAGTGATTAAAACCCTGTCTCTCACCTTAAGCGTTCCAATTCAGTCTTGTGAAGTTTAACACCTCACCTCAAGTCTCAGCCAAGTCTCAAGGGATTTTGAATTGACATCGCAAACACACCTCTAAGTTTAACAAAGAAGCCAAAAAAGACAAACAAGGAAAAGAAATACTTATATGCCAGGAGGAGCTATTCCACAGAGATTCAATCCAAAGGAAAGCTGGAAGAAAACACTGCAAAAGCACATTTTTTTTCCTTTCAAGGGCTGTAACTAGTCCCTGCTCCTACCATAGGAGGGCTCGAGAGTGTCCAGATAAAATACTCTCATCTTTTACCTTAATGAACTCTGAACTGACAAGTCTTTTATGACAAATTCAGTGTTCTAGCAGTAGCTTCAAAACTATATGAGATTTGGAGCCCCATTTAAAGCCATATCTGGTCTGTCTCGCCTCTGTGACAAGTTCTCTCAGTTCTCATCTGGGTCACTAAATGGAGATCCCATGATAGGGAAAACTGACATCCCATTCATCTTGCTTTGCATGAGTGCTTTGCCTGTCAGAAGAGCCACATCACAATGTTAGTTTTATATACTCTCATGAAATGCAGCCCCAAATTGGCTGCCAAAAACCAAGCAGGAACAGTGCAGACACGAGAATATAGCAAGATGAGGAAAAAAAATTGAAAATTTAGATGACTACAAATAAAAACAAAAGGGAGTTGTCATGCTTCCTTTTTTAACCAGAAAGACGAATTGCCTTCTTTTTCCCACATGCTAGTCAAAACCAGGTGCATGAAAAATGTCATAGAGTTTGAGGTCAGAAACGATGATCCAATTCATCCTCCCCTCAGGGTCTTATATCTGTTCCAGTACTCTTAAATTGAGCTCAGTGACCCTGGTTAAGATTAGGCATCCCCTTCAGCACCCCAGAACAACTGATATAGGTCTCCATTTTAGATAAATGTGGAAGAAAGTGAAACACACCAGGAACAGATCTGACCACTTCTGTGCAGAGGGATGAAGAATTCTTTCAGACCCCAGCATATGTCTGGCTGAAGGTAGTGGGGTGTGTGATTTGACTATAATTTTTCTTTATTCACAATGGTATGTGTTGAGGAGAGTGCTTTTTGTTCCCCAAAATCCTTTAAAAAAGGAAGTCAACCATAATTTTCAGAAAGCCACAAATTCCAGAGGCAGAAGAGGCCACCAGGCACTGTGCAAAGTTCAAGCTCAACAAAATAAGAACTAAGCTCAAAGTGGTTTTCAGTGGGAAATCATCATTAAAGGGGGATGTCGCAAGTGGCACTCAACAGGTTTTGAAGCTCATGGGTTTTTTTTTCCTTTTAATTTGAAATAAATATGTAATTAATTCTAAAATGTGTGAATATGTGATGTGAATTCACATTCAATGTGAATGACACGAGTGGAGTGGTAAATCACGTTGAGTATAATGCGGCTATACAGAGTTATTGCAAGAATTTGTTAAGCTGGGCCCACTAAATGTGTACATATGTCTAAGAACATTTCATTTTCAATAATGATCTTGACATGGTAAATCTGTTTATTTAGGAAATAGGAATGCATTCCCACTGAACAGAGAAAGTTGTTACTTTGAAAATGACTAAGGAATTTTAATACAAAGGCAACTCAGATGAGGTCTCAAAAGCAGAAAGATCAATATGCTCTTTGGGTATATAAATTGTAGGAGTACTACTACTGTGAGCAGGAGTAAGACAACAATGTGTCTCCTTCAGCGCTGTTTGGCATGTGTAATCTTAAAGATAATGAGTAAAGTTTTGCTGAGGTTCTTCTTGAAAGAACTGTTCAAAGCCTTGAAAGGCTGTGAAAAAATTATTCCTGGAGAGCAGAAAAAAAATATTTACTTTGAAAAGAGTTTAATCTGGTTAGTTTATCAAAAAGAAAATTGAGAGGTGGTTTGATTACAGTGTTTATATTGTGTTTTTTAACAAAACCATTGCACTAAAATATCAAAAGAATGAACAAATATTTTTGCTGTGTCATCATACTGAAACTGCACAACCATTTGGAAGATAAGCTTTTAGTCAAAAACAAATTATGGGAACAAACATGTTAGGAAAAACGTCAGTTTGTGATGTACAGCATGTTAAACAATAAATTATTGTGAACCCTTTACCTCTAAGTTCTATGTATGTATCCATGAAAAAGAAATTAGCTAAGACAAAAGTGGAAACCTCATCATTTGTGCAACAAAAAAACATTCAGTTATAGCCATTTTAATTCTTGTGGTGGTAGAGAGGGGAAAGGAGAGATGAGAGCAGGAAAGAAAAGCCTTTTTTGCTATTAATCAAGATGGAATAATTTTCACTTGAAGGCTACAGGATTCTTTCTCTTGTTGCATTATGATTATGGAAAGAAGGAGAATTGATTTTATTTGCATTTGCCTGAAGTATTTAATAGGAACTAAAATAAAACACTTCAGATTTTTGGCTACTTTGGCAAGATTTGACAGCATTTCAGCCGAGATAAAGTGAGTGGTTTACTGTGGAACATTAAGAAGACCTCATGCAACCCTTAATAAACAATGTCTTGCTTTAACTAGTGTCTAAATGATGTGCAAGTCAAATTAAAGATGGCATTTGTCATCTATACAAGTGACTCATGCACAAAACTAAAAAAAAAAAGAAATATGTCATCACAAAATCTTTTATTTGCTGCTTCATCTTTATATAGCACATGAGGAAAGAAGGGCAAAACCACTTAAACCCCGATGAAGTCTGAAACTAAGAAACAGATTATAAGCCAAATCTAGTCAACTGTAAATGCTTGTTAAAGATGAGTTTAAAAGGAATAGTAAAGTTACTAGGCTCAAAGATAACCAATAAAAAGAGTAATTGGAAGGGATACATGAATGGCAGGCTTCACTTTACAGGCAAAATAAATACAGACACAGACTTCAAATTTCAAAAGCTTATGTTTGCAAAATTTTGGTATATTTTCTACTGAGATTTACTCTGACTTATATCTCATTGCAATTCTTTCTAATCCTTTGACCATCATAATACTGACATCTATATAGGAAATTGTATACAACAGTTTCCTTCTTTCATATGAACAGACATGTTATATTTTCACTCTAGTTGTGCAAAGCCCAGAGGCAAAACTTTACGGTTGTTCCACAGTACCCCATATACCAAAATAAAATACATAAAAAAACCAATCATCTTCCCCACTTCTCTTGAAAACAGTGGAAATGAATTTCAAAACAGAGCATCTGAGACCTACTTAGGTTAGATGAAATGCAGGTATAAGTATAATCTTTCAGTAATTTCATTACAAGCTTCATAAACAGCATGGCTAGGGGCCAGTCATCAATGTACAAAATACTAAAGTGTTCTAAGATTTTCATATCTAGTCAAAGTATCTGGAATTCCCAAGGGACTGTTGGTTTCAGCCCCACACCTTTAGAAGGGCATCTGCTGGTGAACTCAGTGCAAACTGCTGCAGAAATGCTTGATTTCCTTTCATGTTTTCCAATTGTCATTATAATGGTGATATCACAGTGTTAAGTCAAAAGGACAGCATTACTGTTACAGCTAGTGTCATCAAATATTAACAGTGGCTCATTTACAGTTAGATATTTAATGTTGTCTGAATATTCCAAGTGTTCTTCTGTACTGGTGTGCTGGTTTTGGCTGGGATAAAGTTCGTTTTCTTCGTAGTAGCTAGTATAAGGCTACGTTTTGGGTTTGTGCTGAAAACAGTGTTGATTGATAATACAGGGATGTTTTCATTATTGCTAAGCAGTGCTTACACAGAGTCAAGGCCTTTTCTGCTTCTCACACCACCCCACCAGCGAGTAGGCTGGGGGTGCACAAGAAGCTGGGAGAGGACACAGCTGGGACAGCTGACCCCAACTGACCAAAGGCATATTCCATACCATATGACATCATGCTCAGCATATAAAGCTGGGGGAAGAAGAAGGAAGGGGGGATGTTTGGAGTGATGGCATTTGTCTCCCCAAGTAACCGTTCCGCACGATGGAGCCCTGCTTTCCTGGAGATGGCTGAACACCTGCCTGCCGATGGGAAGCAGAGAATGAATTCCTTGTTTTGCTTTGCTTGTGTGCACAGCTTTTGCTTTATCTCAACCCATGAGTTTTCTCACTTCTACTCTTCCAATTCTCTCCCCCATCCCACCAGGGGGGAGAGAGCAAGTGGTGCTTAGTTGCTGGCCGGGGTTAAACCATGACAACTGGTCTGGATTTTGGGTCTAAAATAAATTTTTTATGTCGTAAGGACTTCACAACACAATCATAAGCTGTTTTTTTCTATTTTTAGTCATATCAGTATACTTCTAGGCATGCCATTTTGTCTGTACATTTAATTCAGGTAATAGTACAGTGTTTGCAAAGAAATATCTCTTCTTTAAGTCATTCACTGAAAAGAAAAGCTTACACATCTAATAGTCTTGAAAAGAAAGAAAGAAAAAAAAATATGTCAAACCCCACAGGTTTCCTTAACAATCCTGTTATAGTAGCACTCAGAGCTACAGGTACAACCTGATAGCTTCAATGCAATAACCTTTTAGAATCTCCACCAGAAAAATGTGGGAAGTATTGGGATTATAGGACCTGATATTTTCATCACTGTCATCATCATCATCATTACATACATTTGTGTAAACATTTTCAGGACAATGAACCTTTGACCACTTTAAAAATGTTAGAAATTTGTGTTATGTCTCGTATTGTATGTGGAGTAGGGCATACATTATACGATAGTAAATAACAGTGGGATGATTAAAGTCAATAAACTTTTTAAAGGATGTGAGAAATTGAGGTAAAAAAATAAACAGCTAAAATATGAGTTGTTAATTTGCTTGGCTTTTGGAGGGGTTGGCAAGAGGAATAACAACTTTCCTGTTAGTTCTGCTGCAACTCTCATGAAAATGAATTTGTATGTTTGTTTAAATGTTTGCCAAGGGCACAGAGAATGACAAACAGGATTCTCTTAGTTATGTTAATATTACGAATGACAGTAGTTGTTAATGTAAGCCCCAAATTAGTTGCACTGAAGCTGGAAAGTCAAAACTTATTGCAAGTGTGAGTGAAGACAGTATTCTATGTCCAATACACGATGGTTCATTCTTGAATGATACCCATAGATCTGTTTTCATTTCATGTCAATTCATTTTTTGCCTTTGCTTTACATTAGTCATTCTGCAATAGCAAAAGTGCAGGAAGGTGGTAGATAGACTTGTGTATAAGAGATTTTCCCTGATATGGCATCTCATGGTCATATGTTGACCTGAAACCTCATAGCAATAATTCTGCTGAATGTTAAAGAAATTGCTTTCAAAGGTATAATCATAGAATCATAGAATCATAGAATCATTAAGGTTGGAAAAGACCTCTAAGATCATCAAGTCCAACCATCAGCTAACACCACCATGACTCCTAAACTAGGCCCTGGAGTGCCACGTCCATACCTTTTTTGAACGCCTCCAGGGTTGACGACTCCACCACCTCTCTGGGCAGCCTGTTCCAATGCCTAACCACTCTTTCAGTAAAGAAATTCTTCCTGATGTTCAATCTGAACCTCCCCTGATGCAACTTGAGGCCATTTCCTCTCGTCCTATCACTAGTTTCTTGGGAGAAGAGTCCAACACACACTTCACTACAACCTCCTTTCAGGTAGTTGTAGAGAGCGACAAGGTCTCCCCTCAGCCTCCTCTTCTCCAAGCTAAACAGCCCCAGTTCTCTCAGCCGCTCCTCATAAGACTTGTTTTCTAGACCCTTCATCAGCTTTGTTGCCCTTCTCTGGACACGCTCCAGCACCTCAATGTCTTTCTTGTAGCGAGGGGCCCAAAACTGAACACAGTATTCCAGGTGCGGCCTCACCAGTGCCAAGTACAGGGGCACGATCACTTCCCTACTCCTGCTGGTCACACTATTCCTGATACAACCCAGGATGCCGTTGGCCTTCTTGGCCACCTGGGCACACTGCCGGCTCATGTTCAGCCGGCTGTCAACCAGCACCCCCAGGTCCTTTTCCGCCGGGCAGCTCTCCAGCCACTCTTCCCCAAGCCTGTAGCGTTGCATGGGGTTGTTGTGACCCAAGTGCAGGACCCGGCACTTGGCCTTGTTAAACCTCATGCAGTTGGCCTCGGCCCATTTGATCCAGCCTATCAAGATCCCTCTGCAGGGCCTTCCTTCCCTCGAGCAGATCAACACTCCTGTCCCTAGGCACTTTACTCCAGGCCTGTGTTTCCTTCTTCTGTCTCTTGAAGGGAGCCTCAGCTCTACAGAGCTAAAGCTGGTCCCTCTCTGCATGGTATGTAGGTGTATATATCATACCAAGGTATCACAGGAACATAATACAGCTGAACCATGCAGTTCGTAATACTTTACCAAATGCTTCCACAGTTTTTAGGTGCAGACTGTGCAATCTTTTTGCCTCATGTCTTCTAGACTGTTTTTCTTAGAGTTAACTATGATATTCCAATGTCTCGGTAGTTTCCAAAAGCTGACATTATTTACAGTATTTTAAATGCTCTCCCCAAAATACTTTGTTCATTTCTTTAAATACAGAATACATCTTCTTTCTGACTCTACACAATTTCAGTCTAAACTGGAGATGAATGATGAATTTAAGGTTTTATGTTTTCCATTAAGGCTTTAAAAAGGAGCTTCATGCCACTGGGATATGGCCATTCCCACTTTTCAGGTAGCATTCAACATTTTTTGCTTTTGACAATGGTTTTGAAATTATGTTCCAGAAAAATCTTTTAAATATTATGGCTCCCTTAAACCTCATATACTTGTCTTGAGATAAATGAATGTAGAGTTTTACAGAGGAGAGAAAGTAACAATTGCTACTTACAGCTAACCTCCTTAATTCCCTAAGATATTTTTCAGAATGATTTTCAGTGGGCATGTGGAGAGGACATGATGATGTAAGTTTGGTTATGTTAGCAAAGATTACCCAGACGACTGTAACTCTTTTATGGCTTCACTGTCAGTTAATAATATGGCACGCCGATAAAATATTTTTACCACAACATCCTAGACTGTATTTCATACATATGAAAGTTTGAAGCTTACAGGAAAATATGAATTTATTGGTTATGCAATCTACCACTGTGACAATTCTGGAAAGAGTAGTCTTTTATATCTGCAGAATAGGTACAGAACAAGCAGTGCATCTGCAGACTTCTTGCCAACGTTCCTTAGTCTTGACATCAGGAGGCTGCTTCTTAAAATGAGAATGAATCTGTGCTCTTTCAGCATTTTTTTCCTTTGCCGAGACTGCCATTGAAGTGCCAGTTACTTTCTAATGTATGTAGTGTCTTCAGAAAACTATAATTTTAAAATGTATCTGAAACTCTTAGGCCAAAACTGTCCAACGTACAAAGCCAGTGAAGGAAAAGAAGTAAAGGAATCGCACCAGGTATGAACACAGTTCATTACCTTTTTAGTAGATTTTAGCTCTTTAACCTTGGTAAAAACATGGAGGCATACCGTACAATCTTTCTGTTTCTGAATAATGTACATTTTATGTTTTCCATGATAGCATCTTCAAAGTCAAACTCACTTGAAAGGGTAATAAATCAAATGTTTGGAAACAATACAGTTGTAGGCAGACATCCTACAACCACCCAGGCAAACTTTGTCATGCAAGTCCAAACAAGCCAAATGAGATTTATCTCACACCCAGACAGGTGACTGCGGATTTGTTCTTCAAGCAAAGAAAACCAACAAATTCCTTGGCTTTTTTCATCCTATTTATTTTCTAAAGTTTCAAAATAGGATTTATTTATATGTTGCATATTACATATTTACTTATTAACTTTGGCTTGTGCAGTTTGATGAGTTCAACTTGTTTTGTGAACAAAAAGCGCAGCAGTCCAGGTTTTTCTGTTCAGGGGAACTAGCATTTATTTAGGACCTGTTCAGTAGAATAAATGATTAATTCTATGCTCTTACTTAATTCTGTCTGCTTTGTAAGTTAGAGCAGCTTTAAGACTGCTCTGGTTTACTTTTAGCAAGCAAAACTTAATTGGTATTAAGAACTCATGGCTTTTTACATCACAAGCATTGCAGTCATTCACTGCTGTACTGGTTTTGTCTGGGATAGAGTTAATTTTCTTCATAGTAGCTTGGATGGTGCTGTGTTTTGGATTTGTGACGAAAATAGTGTTGATAACACACTGATGGTTTAGCTATTGCTGAGCAGTGCTTACACAGTGTCAAGGCTTTTTTGGTTTCTCACTTCGCCCCACCAGCGAGTAGGCTGGGGGCGCACAAAAAGTTGGGAGGGAACAGAACTGAGACAGCTGACCCACAACTGACCAAATAGATATCACAGACTGTATGATGTTGTGCTCAGCAACAAAAGCTAGGCTTTTCCTTCACCTATTAAACTGTCTTTATCTGAACCCACATGTTTTCTCACTTTTGCCCTTTCAATTCTCTCCAACCGTCCACTGTGGGGGGAGTAAATGATCAGCTGTGTGTGGCTGAGCTCCTTATCGGTGTTAATCTACAACAACTGCAAATGTTCAAGCCCATTTTAAATCTAGTAAGATTTTAAACCTAGTAGGATAGAAATAGGTACTCCACAATGGCTACGATGGTAAGTACAGAACTCTGTCCTAAATAAGGTAGATTTCTTGGGCCGCTCTACAGGTGTTTGTACTCTGATGACAGCAACAGCTAAGAGTGGTTCAAATTAAACACGTAAAGTAGAAGATCACTGTTAATGAAAAAGCAAATTCAATGTATAGTAGAGACCTTACAGAAAGCAAATCCTCTAGCCCACAGGAAGAGTTCTCTGTTCCACAGGCTCATGGATGCTTGTGCAAAGAGCAAGTAAAAAATGGCTGCTCATTTTCTGACATCAGATTGACCTTTACCCACCTTGTAGGGATTAAATGAGGTAATACAATATCCTGAATGGAAAATTTAGAATCATAGAACAGAATCATGGAACAGCTCAGGTTGGAAGGGACCTTGAAAGATTATCCGGTCCAATGTTTCATGCGAAAGGGAGCCTAGATGACATTATCCAGCACCCTGTTCAATTGCACCTTGAAAACCTCCAGTGATGGGGACTCTTACATGTCCCTGGGGGGGTTGTTCCAGCGTATGATTGTTTTCATTGTAAAAGATTTCTTTCTTATGTTGAGATGAAACCTCTCCCGGTGCAACTGGTACCCATTGCTTCTTGTCCTCTCCATGTGGCTCCTTGTGAAGAGAGAGCTTCTGTCCACTTTGTAGACATACTTTTAGTACTGGAATACTGTGATGAGGTCCCCCCCAAACCTTCTCTTCTCCAGGGAGAAAAGACGTAGCTCCTTCAGTCTTTCCTCATAGGGCAGGTTCTCCAGCACTTTGACCATTTTTGTGGCCCTCTTTGGACCCTTTCTAGTCTCCGCATCTGTCTTGAATTGAACTAGACACAGTACTCCAGGTGGGGCCTGACAAACGCTGAGTAGAGTGGGATGTTAATGTCTCTATCTCTGCTAGTAATGCCCCTGTGGATGCAGCCCAGGATCCAATTTGCCTTTGTTGCTGCAGTGGTACACTGCTGACTTGTGTTCAGCTTGTTGTCTACCAGGACCTCCAGGTCCCTTTCAGCAAGGCTGCTCCTCGGTCATGCAGATCCTAGCCTGTACTGGGTTCTTTGGTTATTCCATCCCAAGTGCAGGACTTTGCACTTGTCTTTGTTAAACTTTGTACTGTTCTTGCCAACCCACTCTTCCAGCCTATCCAGGTCTCTCTGTAATACAACTCTCCCTTCTGATGTGTTCATCTCACCACTCAGTTTGGTGTCAGCAAACTTGGTGAGAGTGCTTTCAATCCCATCACCCAGATCATTTATAAAGATGTTTAACAGCATGGAGCCCAGTATTGATCCCTGGGGGACTCCACTTGTGACAGGCTGCCAGCCTTAGTGAAAATCACTGATCACCCCCCTCTGTGCAACCTGTTAGCCAATTTCCTACCCATCTCACACACCACCCATCCAATCTGTGTCTTGCCAGTTTGTCCAGGAGAAGGCTTTGGGAAGCAGTGTTGAATGCCTTGCTGAAGTGCAGGTAAACAACATCCACTGCTCTCCCCAAGTTGACAGAAAGTGTTACTTTGTTAGAATCATAGAATCATAGAATGTCCTGAGTTGGAAGGGACCCACAAGGATCATCAAGTCCAGCTCCTGACCCTGTATAGGATGACCCCAAATTTCATGCCATGAGGGCGTTGTCCAAATGCTTCTTAAATATTGTCAGGCTCGGTGCCATGACTACCTCCCTGGGGAGCCTGTTCCAGTGCTCCACCACCCTCTGGGTGAAGAACCTTTTCCTAATATCCAATCTAAACCTTCCCTGGCACATCTTCCTGCCATTCCCTCGGGTCCTATCATTGGTCGCCAGGGAGAAGAGACCGGCACCTGCCCCTCCTCTTCCTCTTATGAGGAAGCTGTAGACCGTGGTGAGGTCTCCCCTCAGTCTCCTCTTCTCCAGACTGAACAGACCGAGTGACTTCAGCTGCTCCTCATACGGCTTCCCCTCTAAACCCTTCACCATCTTTGTGGCTCTCCTCTGGATACTCTCTAGTAGCTTCACATCCTTTTTATACTGTGGAGCCCAGAACTGCACACAGTACTCAAGATGAGGTCGCACCAGTGCAAAGTAGAGGGGGACAATCACCTCCCTCGACCGGCTAGCAATGCAGTGCTTGATGCACCCCAGGACACGGTTCGCCCTCTTGGCTGCCAGGGCACATTGTTGGCTCATGTTCAGCTTGCTGTCGACCAGAACCCCCAGATCCCTCTCCACGGGGCTGCTCTCTAGCCTCTTGTTCCCCAGTCTGTACGTACATCCAGGGTTGCCATGTCCCAAGTGTGAAACCTGGCACTTGCCCTTGTTAAACTTCATACAGTTGGTGATTGCCCAGCTCTCTAATTTGTCCAGATCTCTCTGCGGGGCCTCTAGAATCTTCTAGTTGTAGAAGGTGATGAAGTTAGTCAGGCATGATTTGCCTTTGGTAAATCTGTGCTGGCTTTTCCCAATCACCTGCTCCATTTGGCTTGCAATAGTTTCTAGGAGGACTCATTCCATTACTTTCCCAGGGATTGAAGTAAGACTAATGGGCCTGTAGTTTCCTGGGTCCTCTCTGAGGCCCTTCTGGTAGATGGGTATGACATTTGCCCTCTTCCAGTCATAAGGGATATCCCCTGATCTCCCAGACTTTTCAAATATTATAGACAGTGGCTTTGTGACTATGGCAACCACTTCTTTTAACACCTTGGAGTGGATTCCATCCAGACCCATAGATTTACGTGGGTTGAGCCCTTGCAAGAGGCTGTAGACCAGCCCTTCCTCCCCTCCTGGTGGGTTGACACATGCGTTATCATAGCTACTTGATCCTGTGATCTGGGGTCCAGCTACACTGGTAAAGACAGAGGCAAAGAAGGTATTGAGAACCTCTGCCTTGTTAGCATTACCAGTAACTAGCTTCCCTGCTCTGTTTAGTAATGGGCTGAAGTCTTCCCTGTGTTTTTGCTTACTGCTCATTTATCTAAAGAACCCTTTCTTGTTTTTGACATCCCTGGCCAATTCCAGTTCGAACTGAGCCTTAGCCTTCCTGACTGCATCTCTGCATGCCCTAGCAAGGTTCTTAGAGTTCTTGATGGCTATTTGGATGCCTTTGCATAGCCAGTATGTTTATTTTTTTGCTTTTAAGCACACCCAAAAGCTCTTTATTAAGCCAGGGTGGTCTCTTGTTCTGCCTTGTTCCTTTCCTTTTCTCTTCTTGTGCTTCCAGGAGGTTGTTCTTTAATAACTCCCAGCACTTCCAAGCTCCTTTGCCCTCCATGGATGCTTCCCATGGGACCCCTGGGCTCTGTGTGCATTGAAGTTGGCTTTCTAAAATCCAGGGTCTTTGTCCTACTATTGGTCTTCAGTATGCTCAGCAGGATCTTAAACTCCACAGTGTTGTGGCCATTATATCCAAGGCTACCATAGGTAGTTATGTTGTCAAGTAAGTCTTGGTTTGTGAGCAGTAAATCTAGCAATGCACTGTTCCCAGCTGGCATGTCCAGCATCTGTAGCAGGAAGCATTCCAGGAACCTGATGGACAACTCTTGCACTGCTGTCTCTTTTTCCTAACAAATGCCTGAGTAATTAAAGTCATCCATGAGGATCAGGTTCTGTTGGCCTGAAACTTCCTTGAGCAGCCAAAAAAAGATTTTCTTGACCTCATTATCCTGACTGAGAGGTTGGTAACAGATACTTAACATAAGATCCTCCTTGGTGATGATCCCTCTAATCTTGATCTAAAGGCATTTGATAAGAACTTTCATGATCCGCATAGCTCACCTCTATACACTCAAATTTCTCTTTTACATAAAGTACAACTCCACCTCCTCTTCTTCCCTTCCTATCTTTCCAAAAGGGTTTGTAGCCATCCATTGTAGTCTTCCAATCATGTGAGCCTTCCCACCAAGTTTCTGTGATTCCTGTGACATCATAACTCTCAAACTGGGCACAGAGCTCCAGTTCCTCCTGTTTGTTGCCCCAGACTACATGCGCTGGTATACATGAACTTGAGGTGGCTGGACTTACGGTTCTTGCCTTTGGAAAAGGTTGGGGAGCATTCCTCAGTAGTCTGGTATGTGTGCTCATCCACTATGTTTCTTATGAATATGCAGGAGCCACCGCTTTGGATACTACCTTGCAAGTTCGATGGATTAAAGCACAATTCACTAAGTCAGCCAATCTGCTAGCAAAGATTCTCCTGTCTCTTCTAGATAGGTTGACCCCACCTCCCCTGTAGGCTGTATTCTTCGAAGAACATCCTGTAATCGTAGAAACCAAAGTCCTGGTGATGAAACCAGCCACAAAGTCAGGTATTGATCTGCATGATGCGTTGACTTCTGCCTGCACCCCTATCTGTGACTGACAAGACAGAGGAGATTACTTGGGCACCTGTCCATTTCACTTGTGCCCCCAGGACTCTGAAGTCCTGCTTGATCTTGCCCAGGTTTTGCTTTACCATGTCTTTGATGCCCACATGGAAAAGAAGTAGGGGTTAGTAATCTGTGCTTTTAACCAGTTGCGGCAGTCTCTCTGAGACATCCCGGATCTTTGCTCCCAGTAAGCAGCAAGCTTCCCTTGGCTGTATATCAGGCTGGTAGATGGGCGTCTCAGTACCTCTCAGCAGAGAGTCATCCACTAGTAGCACTGGTCGCTTCCTTTTGCAGCTTTTAGTATGTGTTGTTGGTGCAGTTTCTTCCAGTGGATCTTGCTCATTGGTTTTGTCCACTGCCAAGGCTTCATATCTGTTGCTGGTTGGTACATACAAGGAAGGGGAGTTCAGTGGTATCTTGTTCCCATGGGTCACCAGAGACCATGGTGCCTCCTTCTCCAAGGTGCTGTCTGTTCACTGTTGAAGCTCTTTGCCTGGTAGTCCTTGGAGGTCACTGCCATGGGACCTTAGTATTTCTTCTTGCAAAGTCTCGAATAATAGTCTCTTGTTCACCCTCCTTAATACAGTGTAGCCTGCTAACTTCCTCCTGCAGCTCCTCCACCCTCTGCCTGAGTGACTCCACCAGCACACACCTTGTGCAGATGGAGCTTCCACCCTCCTCCATGCAGGAGGCAGGGGTGAGGTCTTTGCAGCCCTCCACCTGGACAGCAGCTTCCATCATAGGAAGCTCTGTCTGGGTGGCTGCCTCCACTCACCCCAGGCTAGCCTGGCTAGGCAAGTTATTCCTGTCTGCTGCAGAGTGCAGCCCTCACCTGGTCTCTACCACTGTGCTTCCAACAATCTCAAAGCACTGCCTAATAAGCCCTTCTAATTCTCTGGAGACCTCAAGTTGCTGGGTAGGCTTGCAGAGCCAGCAGCTACCTGGGGTGACCTTCAGAGCTGCAGCCTAAGCGTGCAGGTGAGCAGACCAGGCAGCAGCCTGACAACAGGCAGAGTGCACCACTCTTCCCATGTGCCCTTCCAACGTACTGCCGCACAAACTGCTGACACCACTCTGAACCAATGCTGCTCCCTGTTTGTACACCCTGTTTGTGCACCCTGTCTGTGGTGCTCCCTTGGGGCTAGTTATATGTGGTTTCCCACAGTTTGAAATGTCCATGGGGACAGCCAGCACCGCCCAACTCTTGCCTGCAGCTCTTGTGAGACCTGGCTGGTCCCTCCACATACACAGTCCAAGAGTGGTGGGGGCCCAGAAACCCCCTCAGCCACCCCCCGGGGACCTCACAGACTTCATACTCCTCTCAGCATGTGGGTATTGCTGCTACTGGTATGTCACCTTCCCGTGATTTGGTCTTCTCTTTTTGCATCTTCTGAGTATAAAAGCCAAAACCAATAGAAGCTGCACTCCAGAACACAGGTTAGGCTGCTGTATATCACCTCTGCAGAGAAGTCTCTGCAGAAAATACCAGCAAACAAAATAACAGAACTGAATCTTGATTTCAGTGCCATGTTAAGATCTGTAACAATTATCTTTATTGTTCTTTTCTTTTCTTCTCCTGAATCCTAGCAAAGGGTAACCATGCCATTCTGCAGGTATGTGGAATGAAGGATTATGTGACACTGTCTTTTCCAGAATACCTGCAGCCAAAATACAACTGATATAACTGACCTTATGAGAGAAAATTTATTTTTTATTTTAGCTTCCATGTCTTAAAGCTTTACTGGATTTATTAAACATTTTTATTATCAAGTCGGCAAGCATTATTGGTTGATAATTCATAATTTCCCTTTTGCTCTTCATGTTTTTATGATTCAGTTTTAGAATCTTCTTCATGCATCTGTTAGCTTTGTCTTCATTTCATAACTTCTGATACATTTTAACAGCTGTGCCTCTAGGTACTGATCATTATGTGCATTCTTTGTTTATTAAGTAGGAGTTTAAAAACATCTATGTTCATATGATTTCATTATCTTGAAAATAACTCAGTTTAATAACTTTCTGAAGTAGGTTACACATACCTACCTACGCAAAATAGTTTGTTCTGAACTTAAAACCAGACACGATTATTATTAATGAGATCCTCAACAGTTATACCTGGATGGGAAAAGTCAGCGTACAGTTTTATCTCTCAGGTTATGTATTTAAATTTCCAATATTTGCTTTTGAATACTTAATACTCTTACCTCCAAACTCAGGTGCCTATCTTTAGGTACCTAAAGCCACACTAAACATTACGCTGTGGGTAATCAACTATGAAAACGAAACCCCTTTGTTAATGGATTTCAGCTAAGTACTAGCTCTTATTTTGTCATTTCCTTCATCAAAATTCTGTCTGTGTGTGAGAAGCCTGTTTTGGATAAAATCTTCTCCTGCTGTTTTGCTTGCTTTCCCATAATTGCTCATCTTTTGGCTGTGCGTCAAATCCTGGTCCCATTGACTCGGTGGGAGTAGAGCTAATGATGACATCAATGGGACCTAGATTTGGCATCTTCTTCATTTATACTGTGTCTGATCAGCTCTGTTCAAAAGAAACATGTTCTGAATCAAATGAGAGGCCTGGCCAATTCTATCTGAACAAAATTGTGGCTTGTAAAACCTTGTCAGAAAGAGGGTGCTTCCCAGCAACATATGAGTCTGTTAGAAATCCTCACCAGACTTTTCCATCTGGAGCACACACAGGCCACATTAAGGCTCCATCAGGCAATATCTTGTATGCTGAACCCCACTAATTTCACTGAAATCTAAAGGACCATCAACAGGAGTATTTATTAGTCTCACTGTGACAGAAAAGTCCCTCCTGCTACAGCTTATGCAGCCAAGGTAAGCCTTGATTTTCCAAGGTGTTGGTTGGTGTCAAGTTTAACTCAGAACATCCTGCTCGGATCTGACATAGTCTGATAGAACAAAATTCCAAATTCTAGTCTTGTGGAAGTCAGTGGCAATAATCCCATTGACATCAATACAACCATGATTCAGCAGACTCAAGGTCTTGTGTCCATTATGTCATCATAATGACACATAATGACACATCTCTGGTTGTTACTGTGCAGTGAATAGTACACAATTATCCGGAACAACTGGTATCAGAACTAAGAAAGCATATTTTTCTACTTTTGTGAGTATTTGGACAAATTCTTGTCATGAACATCTGTGTATTTACAAAAAACCCAAAGAATTCAGACAGTTCATTCTCTGCAGACTGGTAATACACTAATCTATTGTACAGTATGTATAATTACAAAGTAGTACTAGTTAACAGAAGAAAAAAACAGTCAAATAGGGTATTACTATACTGATATTTCAGGGTTGCCTTGGTTTTGGGGAAAATAAGCTGTTAAAAAGGAAGAATGGATGCCATTCATTTAATTTTAGGCATCATGAAGTCCTATAAATCTAAGCTGGTAATCAGAGGACCTTTATATATAGTCAATGGAGGGATACTGACGTCTCCGAGGGTGATTTTCGATATTTGCTTTAGAAGGGAATGCAAGCACCTATTTCTCTTCCAAGAAAGGGAAATGAGATGACTAGCACAGACATAGATAATTACTTTTTTAGATGTCTGAAGGTATGTGAGATGAGTCCCATTCTATGAAGTTAATTAAAACACCTTACAAAATATGAGGCTGTCAAATTACTGTTTTCATACACATTTCCTCATCATCCTGTCTTCTAAGGGGTTGTCTTCACTCCTGAGAAGTCAAGCAAACAAACAAAAAGTTGTGTTTATTATAGCCTCAGGGAAACTAGCATGAGTAAGACGAGAATACCCTTAACACAAGGCATTCTACTTTTACTCTGAAATAAACTTGTCCAAATCAGCTTCAGGTAGAGTAAAAAGCTGACCTTAATGTGCTTGCACATCTCTAAACTTCCCATCCTTTCTGCGTCAGAGAGGGCTAATAGCTTCTTTATGCTTGTGAGACTCTTTATTATTACCCCTTTCATTTTGATATTCACTACCCCCTGCAGTAGGACAATTTCTTTTTGATTACACCTTTCAAAATGTCTATATGAATAGAGGATTCAAATAGATTTCCTAGGTAATTCACCCATATGTCTCCTGTGAATATTTACCAGATTTCAGGAAAACGCCTTTGCTGGGAGTGATTGTTTTACGGCAGTACAGAGAGCTATCACATTTGCATGTTAACTGTGGGGCCAGTCTCAGGCTCTGTCCTTTGGCCTCTAGCTAACCTCACTGTATTCACGCTGATGCATTACCGCTCTGCTAGTCAAACTCGTTTCTTTTAATGATTTAATTTTATAAATGGATAGATTCTGAGGCCTGAGGTGACAATTATGATGCTCTAATATGACTACATAGCATAGGATGAGAATCCAAACTGAAGCTCAGTGATTTTGCATGGGCAGCCCCCTCCCCTTTTGCTCCCCAAAAGTCATTTGACTTCACAGTCCCCAGAGATTGTTGTCTGTAATTTCATAATACAGCAAGAAGTTATGAAGTTCTACCGTGCGCATTTCAGAAAATTCACAATTTAGTGATATATGTTCTGCTGAGGTATATAAACAACTTCTCCTCTGATAGTCTGATAGGAACATTTATTTCAATATATCACAAACATTAAAATAACAATGTTCCGCTGATTCAGCATGTGAGTTTTGTAAGTTCTAATATGTAATTTTATTTATGACAATCAAAATGATGAGGCTCCATCTGCTTAAACAAACATCCCTGCTACCTAAATTACTAAAGAATAATCCTTGAAGAGACCTAGTACCAATTGTGTCTTTACTTACTCATTATCTTATACTAAATTAGAATATGTTATGAAAAATGCAATCTGTGTAGATAATTTATATTCTTTCAACCAAAGGTGGTGTCCTCTTATTGCAGCTTAGAAATAAGTACGATAAGCACCATGATTTTTACACCAAATCTTGGTCAGCTATAACAAATTCTGAGTAAGTGTCTCATTTTAGTGGAAATCCTCTATGTTTACACTGGCAAATAATGGAAAACAGAGCTTGACTAAGTATTTTTCTCCCTATTTTATGAATCTCCTTAATGAAGGCAATACTGGATTTATGTACTTGTCCACCTACTTTTTGATTCTCCTTAATTAAGGTTATAGAACTTGTAAAAATATTCATAGTTGTTCTTTTTATTTTTTTCCATTAAAAATAAGCTTAATATTAATTCAAGGGAAGGAGAAACAAAGAATCACAAATTCCTCCAAAAATGAAATACAGAGAGAAACTCCAAAATATCACAATGCAATTTGCCACCAGCACTAATTAGAGCTATCAAAACAGTTCAATATCACAGTTATAAGAAAAAACACCAATAAGAGTGTATTCTTGCCAGTGTCATAATTATAATTCTGCCACCTTCTGGAACCATTATGAGAAAAGTACTTGAGTCACCAGACAGTTCTGTCATAGTAGGAAAACAGACAATTTTCACTGTGTCCCACAACTTGCTATGAGACTCCTGTCATTATGGAATTCTTAATCAAATCTGGATTGGAAGATCATTCAAGTCTACTTGTCATTTTAAATCAAAATTTTTAAACTTGGGATGCAGCTGACAGTAGTATTGTTGTCATTCTTTCAATCAAGGAGATAAATTAGTAAAAAAAATATTTTTACAAAGTGTACCCAGATGTTAAATTGCAAATGGTTGGTCCTTTTTGTATGGCAAGAAGTTAAACCATTTTTATTGTATAACAGCCCAGGATTAAAAACAAAACGAAACAAAAGATAATGAATTGGTCTGTATCTATCACATAAAGCAGCAGCCAAATTAAATAATTTCTATTGTCCAAACCCTTATATAAAATGTTTTATTCTTATTTTGAACTGGTGAATTCAAATACAGACCATTTGCATGGTATCAAGATAAAGTAATATATCAGGAGAATTCTTTATTTCTTATGAAATATTAGTATATACATTTCTGATGTCTCCCTGGGGCCAGTGTCTTGCCCTCCTTCAACTGCAGAATACCAATGCAGTATTCAGAGAAAATATTGTGGTTTGTTTTATTTATGACTCATTCTTTTCCTGCCATATTTCAGCTTGGTTCAGACATACGTAAATGAAGAGAATGCAAGAAAACAATGTGGGCAATGTTGAAAAAATAGTGTTACAGTAAATGATTAAAAAATGAAAACTGATCTTTGAAAAACAAAAAGAGAAAATTAAACAATAAGGAGATTAAACAGGGGAGCTTAATATTGTACAACAACAGATGGAAGCTTTTGCCTACAACGTGAAGGAAATAAGGTAGTAAACAATAATACCTTTAATATGTATCTGCATTTACTTATCATGCTACATGAAGCCAGCTTTATTGCTGATGGCCTGGGGATAAACATCTATGTTCTCAGAGCCAATATTACCTTTAGCATTTATATTAGGGTTGAATTATGTGTAAAACGAGAGAGATTAGTGATTGCTGGGCATCTGCTTGTTTGGCCTTGAGTGGTTTTTTATGATAAACTTTTATCTGTTGATATTATTTTTAACTTTCTTTAATTAGCTTTTTGACAATATAACAGAGGTGTTTTAATTCTCCTTTTGTCTCTGCAAGAGATAAACATAGTAAGACAGAGAATAGAGCTAATAACAGTAGCTTTGCATCTTGTTTTCTGTATTTGTAAAGCAGAATCCAAATATTTCTGAAATAACAGCTGAAGAATAATATTTATGTGTGTGTATGTGTTGAGTGTGTGTGCTTGTGTAAGAGAGAGAGGAAATTACAGGATAAATCACTACATGACGCATACTAGCTGAGGTAGTCTGGTTTGTGTATGTGTCCATGTAGCTGGATTATTTGCATTGTTTTGAACATACAGAAAATAGCAGAAAAACCGTTCTTGCTTTCTCCACAGTGCTGTGTCTCTATCGACCATTTTCAAATGCAAAATTGAAGTCAACACAGTTTGCTTATACGTAACTTTTAACACAATATTCCCTAGTACATGAAATCCTTCATAGCTGAAGACTTCAAATCATACTTCACTGACTGTACCTGTTAGGCTGACAGCTCAAAGAGAAACATATTAAGGAAAAAAAAAAGCATCAGGAACAAAACCCTCTAGTTATCTCTGTGCAATCACCAGTATTCAGAAATACGGTTTTCAGACCATCCAAAAAAACACGTTGGTGGCTTAAAAATCTCAGATTTATGAAATGCTGAATGCTGACAACTTCGATTTACCTTTGTCTTCCTACTTGTGAGTAGAATTTTTTTTTTTCTCCTGAGAAGTCAGCAACTATAATCTTGACAGAGGAGACCAAAAGTATTTGCGGGGACAGAGGAGCATCACAGCTGCTAAGGGGGGGAAAAAAAGTGTGATAGGTTTTCTAAGGAAAACAAGAGATCTAACTAGACACGAGCAAAGGAAAGATTGTGCTAAGTGGGGGAGAGGAGCTGCTGCAAAGATGTTCTGGAAATGTTTTTGGGAATGACAGTTAATGGGGAGAAAAGCATAATGCTAACCCATTGGAATTCTTCCAAATCTTCTTTCTCTGTGCTCACCTCCCCATGATCCCAATATTGCAAGTGCCTGGGGATGTCTTACAGATTACTTGATTTTAGGGGTTGGGGGTAGTTTTAGAAGAACAGTTCTTGAGAATGGGTGTTCTCACTCAGCAGGTAAGCAAAAGGGCTGATGAAGAAACTGGCAGATGGGTTTGCCATTTCTCTTTCTTACTGTTACAGTACATTGGTAAGGGGGCAAAAGACAGGGCAAGAGTTTTAAAATTCTTTTGCTTCTGTTTCCTTCCTGCCCTGGAAAACGGGAAGACCCATAGAAAGAGCAGAGAAGAAGCTACAGGGAGGCAGAGCTATTTAAAAAATGGCACTATGCAGGCAGAAAGGTTTAATGACCAGAAGGGATGTGAATTCCGGAAAACAAAATAGATCTGGAGATTGAAACAGAATAAATTGACAGAAAGAGTATGGGCTAAAGAAAATGTAAACATGCTTTTTCTTCCAAAGGGCTAAAATTCCCTTTCCTAATATTGGAAGGAAGGTGGACAAGTCTATTTGTCTCATGAACATGCATACGCCCAGAAACTATTCAGAGTTAAAATGAGATATTAGAGAGGTATAGTATCTCTATAAAAATTATTTAGGCAACCAAGCTCATCATGTATCATCTATTAAGATTCATAGTACTGTTTTCTCCTCTTTCCTCCCCACTCCTCAACACAATCACCAATACAAACTAATCTTCATCCCTCAAACCTGTTGAGACTTCCTGGAAAAACCTTGTGAGGGAATTCTAGTCTCAATAATATACTTTCCACTAGGACTAACTCTCCCCAGTGTTTTCAAATCTGACATTTAAAGCTATGAGCAAATTATTTGTGACTGAGCAAATTAGCTAATTAAATAATTGGCTTAGGGCTTCATAAAATTTGGCTGCTATGGAAATGAGGCTGTCTGCTATCTTACAAGCTTCATCTAAGCATTAAAAGTACTTCATGTCTCTACTCCAGCTGAAATTGCAGTAGTAACAGATTTGTGTATAAAATAGTTGTTTATAGAGTTGTTCTTGCATAGTTTCCAAATCAATATGTAGTGGGATACTTCACCTGAGAAGCACTGTACCCAAATAAGACTGCAGTCTACCCTCCTCATACCATACATTTACACAACAATAACTTTACAGAACAATTTCAATTGGAATTCAAAATCACAGCTCTTTTTTGGTATTTGGTGTACTATATTGAGATTTGGGCCTCTAGATAATGCAGAATGAAAAAAGTAAGGAGTCAATTTTATTTGGAATGATACAAGATAAACATAACCATTCCATTCTTCCCAAAGGACCAGACCAAAGCAAGACTGTATAAAACCAAATTAATATATGTTTAGAACAAATTCAGGGTGATTTCACTTTACCTAGCCCTTCAGCCATCTGCCCTTCATCACTTCATTATGTTGTAAGGATAAGTATTACTTCTGTACACAAAAAGGAAATGTGTACTTTCATACATAATAAGACAGAATAATTAAATAGCCTGTTAGAATCAGAAACATATAAATAGTGAAACATAATTGGGTGGGGGCTTTTCTGTCTGTCACCTATTGAAGAACATGGCACTGATACAGCTAAGAAACAGACTGTATATAAAAATATTTTACTGTTGTTGGGATCCTCAAAACTCCAGCCCAGCACAGCTCTCCTGTGCCTTCATGTCTGTTATAGAGCACACAAAGCACCACATCCTCCCTGCCACCACTGAACAAGAGCTTTTGCCTACTGAATTTCTCAGACTGGTACTTATGGATGAATGTTGCCTGTTTTCCAAGATACAGCTACTTCTGTCCATTATACCTTAGAACATGTCAGAGTAGAAAAACAACAATCTACATGGGAGATAGATCGTCAGGATCTTCTCTGAGACTCAGCAGCTTGAAAAGCCTCCGCGCCCACCTGCAGTAGAGAAGCAGTGTCTACCCCCACTGTGAAGGTAAGTGAAACCTCTGGAAAAGGGGAAGGATGGAAGCTGGTGACTTCTGGCACAAAGCAGAAGGCTACTGCCAGACTTAACTGCTTACAATTGCAAAATAGGTTCACCATCCTCAAGATGAAGAGGAGCCAGACATGTCTTCAAGCAAAGAACCTGGTCCACCTAACCCTGAACTATGAAAGACTACTAAGAAGAAATGGCGAATCAGAGGCACGCACTTGCCAAACCAACCAGTCATCTGGAGAGATCTGCTGCCTGCCAGGGATCAGGATCTGGGATGTTGTGGAGGGATTGCCAAAACTCACCTGGCCCTATGACTGCTACACCCCCTGCTCTTATTCCATGTGCGCACAAATGATACTGCCAGGGGAAACCTGGACAGTATAAAAAATGACTACAGAGCTCTGGGGGTGATAATCAAGGGCATGTGGGCCCAGGCGGTGTTCTCCTCAATCCTGCCAGTAAGGGGAAAAGGTGTGAGGAGAAGGGGACTAATAAGACACGTCAATAATTAGCTGCAGATCTGCAATAACTGGCTGTTGGTGAGAAGGTTTTGGGTTCTATGGCTACGGCACCCTGTTTGCAGATTAGCATCTGCTTGAGAGAGGTGCAATCCACCTCACTAAGCAGGGTAAAGCTATTTTTGCCAATGGGATGGCTGACCTCATAAGGAGGGCTTTAAACTGAGAGTGAGAAGTGCCTACAAGGCACAATTATAGAGAAATCCC
>WAAD01009985.1:10097-21507 GCA_013389945.1 Fregata magnificens | reverse complement strand
CCACCCGCGCAGCCTGCGCGCTCTCCGCCTGCTCCCCATCGCGTCCCCGGGGCGGGGGGGGCAGGAGAAGCGCTGTCGCTCCCCCACCCCGGGCTTCGCTCGACACCAGCCCCTTCCGCAGGTGCTGTTCCCCCGCTCAAGCGTCCGCGGCAGCCAGGGATTCCCCGGTGCGGTGGCCCCAAGCTGCCTCCTGCGGCCAGAAACAGGCCCCGACATCAACGGTGTAAGGGAGAGCGCGGTGTAAACGTCACCTTGTGCACACCCAGGGTGCTTCCACCGTCACCCCCAATGTGACACTAAACCGGGGGCATGATTTTATCAGGCTGTTGTACAATTCATGAAGCCCACCTGGCTTTCAGAGATGGACCTTTTAGACTGCCCTAAGCAGTAGTATGAGTAAAAGGCTGGTGAAAGAGGGAAACTGAGGGCCCAGGTTAATACATCCATGTTGCTTTCTGACTCAGATGGTGTACACTATTTTCTTCTGCCTACTTTTTGGTGACCAGATTTGTCACATCATGCCTACTACTAAGTGGTGCCTTGATCCAAGACTGCATTTTCCCCTTCACAGTATTGTGGGAGCATATAGCATCTCATCATGAAGTACAACTGTGATGAGAGTCAGGGATGGGGAGAGGGACAGGGAAAGCAGCACTCTTGCTTCCTCGGCACCCCATATAGTTCTCTCTTGCAGAATCTGACTTATACCACTTGCAGGATAAGAGGACTAAAAAGACCTGAATTTTCAGTAGAATAGTCCCTCCTTAAGAAATTCTGCTTAAGTCTTGTACTGAATGAGTTGAGATGATCTTCATTGTTGCTAATATCTAGAATGAACAAAATACTATTTTACTTTTAAATTAATGAGGTTCTTCATACCTTCAGTATTTGGATTAGTCTGAGAGTAGTTAATTTTACTTCTTATCTCTCTCCCTGAGCTGGCTGTCTTGGTAGAGCCAGTTGCAGACTGGCAGGGCAAGGATCTAGCTGTGCATAAACTCATCTCACTCTGTCCTGCTAAAGGAGTGCCAGAATAGGATGCCACAGCAATTAACAATCCAGCATCTGAACATAAGTTTATTTTACCAGCCATTTAAGCTAATAAGGAGGCAACGGTCATTTCTAGCAGGGGCTGAGGTGGGTAACTGGTTAATCACTGCAGTTAAACCAGGGCTCACCTGTCAGAAACGTTACTGAGCAGCTGAGCAGATCCTGATGGCAACAAGATCTCAGTGGGTCCCAGAACACAACAGGTTTTCTAAGTCCACTTGCAGCACAAGTTAATGATCATTTTGCCTAATTATTAGTTTGGTATAGTTAGTTATCATTAGCTTGGCATAATCAGTTATGATTAGCCATACTTCTGCTTCCATTACTGCGCAAGCAAATGGTACATTACACACTTCAAAGTACTTATTAGCCACAAATCCCATTACACATATCCAGTGGACTTTAAGTTTAGCCTGTGCCTTCCTCTTCTAGCTGCACATATTTGTGTCCTTTCATTAACTCTTTCCTAAAATCTTAAGAGCTGGATTCATACATAAGTAGGGATAGAGCATGCTCAGAATTTTTACATTTATTTCCAGATACCATTAGAAATCCACAGGTCACAGGCACTTGTGGATCAAATATTCTCACATTAAAGCACTTCAGAATTCATGGCTGATTTGTGTGTAAACTGCACACAGAGCCGTACTGCCTTGTCAATGTTATCAAGCTGAGCGCAAATGACATTTTGTGCTTCGAAGACTGATAGCTCTTGTATCCCTTCTGTTACATCCCCCATCATCCCATTTAAATTAAGAACTTTATTGACCCCTAGGAACTCCACAACAGATTCTTTCCCTAGGCAAGACAAGGGATCCCAGCTGACCAAACAATGAGGTGAATGGTTTCTTCATTATTATTGTAAAAGTCTAAAGAATCCTGAGTGTGTTCCTTGATTCTTAGAATGTATCACTGCAGGAATCGCTCCTAATCACATTTAACTAGGAGTCATTTATTAGAGTCATCAAGGACTAGCAACTTGAAAGTCTATGGCAATTGCCCCAGCTTAGGATGTGGCCATACCAACTAGAAACATCTGTAACAAAATAAATTAGCTACAGAAATTTCACTTGTTGTTTTCCAGCAATCAAATAAAATAGCAAATAGACAATTTTTTTTTCTGCCATCACTACTTCTCTGTTTCCTTTTATTGAAGCTGCTGGAAATAAAATTAAACTATGAAACTAGTCATATGATCATTTCATAACCTGCTTAGGAGAAAAACTATATATATGCCTATACACACACGCATGCACATATGTATATATAAAAATTCTTTTTCTTGCCATGACAAAAGACCTTCTCCACTAGTCTTGTGTGTAACTGTATAAAAACTACATAGTGTATTATAATCCATTTAGGCTATAAGATGTTTATTACAGGTGAGCAGTTTATTAACCATTAGTAATGATAATAGATACATGAGTAATAATATCAACAGTAAAGGCTATTACTACCACATCTACCACAATTACAATAGAAATAACCACTTTCTCCTATGCTTTAAATTATATACCTTTGTTTTCTTCATTAATTCACAAATTAAATATTAATAAGAATACCTCAAAAGTATCTCTCAAATGTATGCTGACATATCATTAATAACCATTAATGCCTGTCTTTGCTTTTTGTATCTGTTGCAATCTGAAATACCAGACAAATTCAGTAGCTGGTGGGCTGGTATTCTTTATATGACTACACCAGAAATTAATTTGGCCCACATGCCAGCTTAATTCAACAAGTCCAAGCTGGGGCCTCACCTGTTCTCTTTACACTTTGATTGCCCCATATCACTGACATTTCCACTCTGCAACATGTGTCTTTCAGCCACTAATTTTTATCAATATGTATTAAAGATCTACTCAAGGTGTTTGCCTTTTCAACATTACATCTGTGTCCCCCAGGGTTTAGTTACACCTTCTGCTCTGTGGCAGAAAAGGCTATTACATCATTTACTTTTATCCATGCTCTTTTACCTGGGAGAGAGGGTTGTGGGAGGATCCTCACAGGGGTTCATACCCTCCTTCCATCGCTGCCTCATCAGTTCTGCTCCTGAGACAATTCCCTGGGCAAAACTCAGAGAGCAGCTCATGAAGAGGCAGCCTTTCCACAGGTGAGGGCAGGAACTAAGTGCAGCAGGCTAACCAGTGCTGAACAGGGAAGAAGTGACAAGAGCACTCTCATGATAGAGACACTGAGAAGGATGTGGTTTCATAAAAATCAAGAGGATCAGGCTAGTTACAAAGAAGCAGTGTGCGCTAAAGCCTAGAGCATCTGCTCTCCATGAAAAGTGCAAAGATGAGAAAAAAAAAGATTCCCTTTAACAAGCAGCAAACCTATTTGGGATAATACATCAAACCTAAGCTTAATACATGGCCATGTCTACATTTGTATCTATGGACATTACTATGAACATATGTTTTGCTACATTATAAGTTTTCTGGGCCAAGTACCATCTGTATTTGCACAGGCTTGGAGTCTGATCAGGGACTGCAGGAGTTACCACATCAGGCAAGCTAGGCAACTATCTTAGTGTGATTCAGGACACAAGAAATTACTTCCAACAAATCTGTGGACAGACAAAACAAAAACCAACACAGAAAAAGATTACAATCTTCTAGAAAAGTCTGCTCTATTGTGTGCCCAGTGACATACTTCTCAACACGCAGGAGAAGTGAGACACAGGTAGAATAAAATGAGAAAAAACACTGGAAAGTTTAACAGTTTGTAGACAGTCTAGATGTTTCTACACAAAAGAGAATCATCAATGTACCTCTAAAATTGCATAAAACTTAAACACCAAATAGCCACAAATAAATTTGATGAAGATTACTGCTGTATAAAAACAGTAGCTGTGCAAAGAAGGTAGCCCATGGTACCTGCACAGATTGTAGCTAATTCACAGGCAGTTTTAACACTGGAGACCTGTGAGGTAAGGCTTTCTCCTGGGCATACGTGAGCAAGAGCTTGTGAAACTCAAGTGAAAATTCAGTGAAGCTCCCACAATGTGTAACAAACTATTGCTAAGTATGATTCAGTAGCCTTAAATGTGGGGTAATCATTAAGCATGCCTGTTAAAACTGTTTAGTACAGAGTGGTCATGGTGTAAAAAAAAAAAACAACCTCTCAGTTTCTTCTTAGTAGCTATGCCAACTAGTGCAAATTAATTCCGTACGTTGTTTATGCAAGCAATCATTTTCATGGAAGCAGGGAAAATAGCTGTTCCTTAGGGTCAAGCCACTAAAGATGTATTACAACATAGATGAGTATTGAATCATTGAAGAAGATAACTAAAAGAGCTGGAATATGGTGCATCTGAGTGTAAAACTTTCCAGTAAGCATCTTTGTACAGTGCCACTTCAAGTCAAAGTCTATACAGGAAATAAAAAAGCACTATGGTGGGTTGACCCTGGCTGGACACCGGGTGCCACCAAGCCGCTCTGTCACTCCCCTCCTTAGCAGGGCAGGGGGAGAAAATGAGGTGGAAAGAAACCTCCTGGCTCAGGACAAAAGCAGTTTAATAAAACAAAGACCACGTGCGGAAACAAAAGGAAAAGGACAACACAGACCCCACTCCCCACCTCTCACCACAGCGACGTCCAGCCACCTCCCGGGCAGCAGGGCCCCAGCACGTGCCGCGGCTGCTCCCGAGGACAAACATCCCAAACCACAAATGCCCCCCCACTTCCTCCTTCCCCCCAGCTTTTATCCCTGAGCAGACGTCACATTGTATGGAATAGCCCCGGTCAGCCCGGGCCGGCTGTCCTGGCCGCCCCCTCCCAAGATCCCGCCCACCCCCAGCCCACAGCGGGGGTGGGGGGAAATGTTGGAGAGACAGCCCCGGGGCTGGGCAGGCACCGCCCGGCCACAGCCAAACACTGGTGCTGCCTCCAGCCACCAACACAAAGCACAGCAGGCTGGCATGGGGAAAACCAACTCCCCCTCAGCCAGACCCAGTACAAGCACCAAAGCAAGAAGACAGTGCTCTGAAACAGTAGTCTCCAAACTTTTTTGAGTACCCCCCCATATATGTATGTATATTTATTTATAAGTTATGTACATGTACCACTGAAGTTCTAATATTTTCTTCCTGCACCCCAATGGATCATCTTGTGCACCCCTTGGAGTGCATGCACCCCACTTTGGAGACCACTACTCTAAAAGAACTTCTTCTAATGTTATACACTATCCTAAGAAATATTTTGCAATATCTTATACAAGAAAGACCCTGTGGGTCACAAGTCCTGCCAGCAAACCTGCTGCAGCGTGGGCTCCTCTCTCCATGGGTCCACAGGTCCTGCCAGGAGCCTGCTCCAGCACATGCTTCCCACGGGGTCACAGCTCCCTTCAGGCACATCCACCTGCTCCAGTGTGGGGTCCTCCACAGGCTGCAGGTGGATATCTGCTCCACTGTGGACCTCCATGGGCTGCAGGGGGACAACCTGCCTCACCATAGTCTTCACCACAGGCTGCAGGGGAATCTCTGCTCCTGCACCTGGAGCACCTCCTCCCCCTCCTTCTTCACTGACCTCGGTGTCTGCACTCCTCTCTCTAGCTGCAGTTACGCAGGTTTCCCCCCCCCCTTCTTAAATATGTTATCCCAGAGGCGCTACCACCATCGCTGATTGGCTCAGCCTTGGCCAGCGGCGGGTCCGTCTTGGAGCCGGCTGGCATTGGCTCTATCGGACATAGGGGGAGCTTCTAGCAGCTTCTCACAGAAGCCACCCCTGTAGCCCCCCCCCACTACCAAAACCTTGCCACGCAAACTCAATACAATCTGTAAAGTCAAGGCTACTGTCCCACAGGACAATGTCTGTTTGGGTAAGGAAAATTCTACATTTTAAAGGAATAAGGGCAAATTCACAAATGAAAGTACACCCTTCATGAAGGGGGTTGAATTTATGTCCAAGATTTAACTGAAAAATATGGGAAAGTAACAAAGGAAGACAATGCCCTTAGTGAAGAAAAAAATCAGAGCGTGACCTCGTCAGGTCTAGCTCTATTATGAAACATAAAATGTCATGCCCCATTCACAGAATCATAATAAAAGTCTAGCTTGAAAGGGATGTCTGGAGGTGATAGTCCAAGTCCTGCCTGAGGCCAAGATAACTTCAAAGTGAGATGAGGTTGCTCAGGGCCTTGTCCAGCCAAGTACTGAAACTCTTCACGGATGGAGATTCCTATGAGGGACTCACCTTTCTAGTTCACTTTTTCTTTTACCTAGTTTTAAAAGATTATTTATCGAAATATTTTGGCATTGAGCTTCTCCTAAATATTTTTTTCAAAAGACTGTCATTTGAGATTTGCTTCAGAGGCCTCACAAATGTAAGCTGTTCATTTTATGTTTATGAAACCTGGCGGCAGAGAGATCTGTAGACTGACTGCATGTTCTGCTTCAGCAGCAGGAAGCTGAGTGCGTAAGCCCTGGTCTTGGCTTGGTAGCTCATCCCACCTTTTAAATAGTTCTTTTTCCCAAAGGACGGGTGTCAACAAGAAAAATTTTAAATGTCAAGGAAAAGTGTTTCAAATAATTATATTTCTTCTTGAGGAAGAAAAAAAATATGATAGCTGTCCTCATCCTGCAAATATTCCTATGTTTAAATCTCAACACAAGGAGTTCCACTACCCTTTGTAAGCAATTGATTGTGATGGGATTTCACATTTGTCTAAATCTAAGTGTGCTAGTAAGTGTTTGCAAAACCCAGGTATTAGTACTGAAGATTGTTGAACCCCCTTGTGCCTAGGTGCTCAGAGCTAGGGGAGACAGGTAGGAAGAGGCACACTGAGGGTCTGTGCCCAAAAGAGGCACCACAATTCTAAGCCTAAAGGGAGCCCAGTCCAAAAGCAGTGTTGTGTGTCATAGTCAGCGGAACCTGGATGTTCATCCAGGATTTCTGGGCACATTGCAGAGGTGCTGCTAATGCTCTGGGGTTGTAGAAACCTAAAAATGTTGTAGGGCCCTCAATGACATTTAAAAACAAGGAAGGGATAAAGAGTATAACAACTTTAGCCTGATGTTGTTCTCCGGTGGCACAAACTCCGCTGGTGTTCTCTGCAAGCCGTGACAGCTGTGCTGCTTCCCAGGATGCCAAGGAGCTGTAACAGACGATGCAGCATGATGCTGTTCTGTGTTGCTGATTTATATTCTAGAATGAAATATTTTAATTAAAGTATTGTGGAATGAAAATATGATAATTTTCAGTAGACAACAGAGTAATTGGACGTTAGAGGAGGAAAATGAACTGTGACTGGGGCAGCAGTTTAGTACTGCAGGAAAATTGCAGTAATCCTAATGAGGTGCTAAAAAGCAAAATGAAAGCAGTCCCAGTCAGATAGTTGATTTAAAACCCCAGTTGGTTTAAGGCTTTCATGTAAAATGTATGATCAACCTCGTTCTTATCTACAACACTTTATCTATTATTGTCAACCACTGTCTTGACAGTGTGAGCTTCACCAAATGAGCACAAAGATAAGGGGAAGTTGAAGTTTATTAAAAATGCAGTATTTTTAAAAAAATTTAAATCTTATTTAAGCCCTGGTCAAGTATAGACTCTGTTTTACTGTATTAGTTATGAAAGTAACATGAAAAATTTAAATAAACTCTGAAAGGCCTTGCTATTTCATAAACAAAATATGTATACACAGGATATCTTCCAGCATAGCTGCCTAACTCACAGAGAAATATTATACTAAATATTCACCAAAATAAATCCACTTGTACATCAAAATACATTTGCCTGGCATAATATATAGGGCATTCATACAGAGCTCTGGCTTAAATGCATTAAGGCATCCTAATTTTCAGCGTTTAGATCCACTCCATATATCGTTTCTTTCTTTGTATCTGCAGTGTTATCTGTTGGCTGATTTTAAAAAAGGTTTTCTCATGCAATAATATTCCTAGCTCCAGTCTGATCACTGAATTCACGCTAGACTCATGAACTAGCAAAGCACATAGGTATATGTTTAATTTTACCTATGCAGATAGACTCACTGAGGTCTTGTGTGGTTAGAGCTGGACACAGTCAGGAGTGTTCTACAGGATCTTCCTGAACCTCTGCTATTTCTGGCTGAGAAGGTGTAGGAAGATCGAGAGAATAGGGAGGTTGATGGTGTAGGACTCAGGAGTTTCAAGGAAGGGGCTTTGTTGCATTAATGACTCTGCAAATAGAAAGTGAGATGAAAGGTGTGTTCTACTAATTTACTATGTTTGGAAGAAAATTAAAATCAGGGCATGAGTCTGCACATTTTCCACACACTCCCTCTTTGTGTATAGAACATCCCCTGCAAAAATGAGTTTTTAATTAAAAAGAAGCACCAGTGAACTGTTGATATATTGTGAAGCTAAAGAAAGTTTGACAGCATAATATGTGGACCAATCAAGTGAGAAAGTTGCTGAACTTGGAAAGAAGATAAACACCAAATTGTCTCAACTGTCTCTCCCACCCAAAGATTACCTTACCTTCAGGAAGACAAAGAAAAGACCTGCCATAATGCTGAGTACAAACCTGTTGTAATGAATCACAGGCAAGCTGGCTTTTGGGAATTTTTATGGTACCCCTCGAGGCAAATTAAACACATGCTTGTGCTTAAATATAAAAGAAAAATTTAATGAACATTGCATTGGGCAGAGTCCTACCACCATAAACAGTTCTACATGGAGTCTGCAAAGATGCGTCACAAGCAGATTCCTTATATACTCTTGCACCAGCACCAGTCCTGTGAGCGGTTGCATGGCGCACCTCAGCCCAGCCCTGGGTCCATCCCCTGACCCAGTTCTGCTGCCCAAAGGTGGCCCCTGAGCTTGGGCCCTTGAGCTCTAGAACTCCAGGATGGCTACAAGACAATGCTGAGGCTGTTTCTTAACTTATCACCAAGGGAAACTTCACTCCCTTGCAAGGAGTCTTCTGTCTCTGGCATTCCTGCTTCCAGCCAGTTTAACCCCTTCTGCAGCTGGGCCTCCTTGCCCTCTGTGCCAATCATTCCTCAGTCAAATTACCACCGCTGAGCAGTTACAATTAGAATTTCCCCTTCACCAGCATTATGACTCAGCAGAGCATCTTATACAGTCTGCAGTTTCCACGGTGATGCTAGCCTGACATCTACTGCATGCTGCATCTCAGGAAGCAGCTGGCTATGCAGTGGCGAGTGCTTTCAAAAAGAAGATGCTCTTGAAGAAGCTATTGGTTTCAAACACCAAAAAACAAATTATATGTAACTATTTCCCTTCTCTCTTTTTTTTTTTTTTCCTCTGTCCCTTCTGAGCCAGTAATTATTTCTCAGGTAAACTATACATCAGTACTGAAGGGTTTATAATAATTTCTAATGTTATCATTACTCAGTAGCAATCTCATAGATATGAAGTATCTAAGGCAAAGGAACTTCCAAGCAAAGCCAAACATAACTTCAAATCCACAATTGCAAAAAAAAAAAAAAGTTATTTCAGTCTGCATAAAAGCTATTAACATCTATGACTCAGTGAGCCAGAGGATACAGTGACCCAAAAGAGCTGGCCCTGAACGCTGCCTGACCCTTGTGTTCTCCACTGGCTGAGGACCTAGAGCCAGCTAACAAGAAATACTAGACACTGGATTTAAGATGGAAGTGAAGCTGCCTGAACCCAGCTGGAGGTTTTGAAAATGCTGCTAATTCTCTGCCACATCTTCAGTAGAAAGATATTCAAATGCTTTTAAAAATTTAGGGCAGTGTCCAGCTCAGTTCCAAAAATAAACTGTAAGATAAAATTTGCAAAATCAAAGGCAGAGTTTAAAAAGCATTTAGGCACACAGAGGTAAATGTTGGGTTCAAGAGAGGTAAACCAGACTTGGATCCTAGCTCCTTTTGAAGCCTTTAAATTGTTTTAATTTATGTGATTAAGATGCCTAGATACAGTTGAAAACTTTATCTTCTTGATTAGTTTGCTAGGCATTCAACTCCCACCTGGAATTCAGTTGTATTCCCACCTGGAAACAGCTCTTAATCGGGGAAAAAAAATAGGCACCTCCAGAGGCTGACTCTTCCCCTTATATGTACATAGCTTAGGATGTCCCATAACAAGCCTCATAGATGTCTTTTAGAAAGACATATTCTTTGGATGAAATCTACAGGTAACTTCATCCCATTCCCAATGGTTACACCTGCTAAAAAAAATTGAGTGTGATTTTGCATACTGTTCATCTACTAGGGGCAAAATAATTTTGATCTTTGTCTGCCAGAATCATGAGTTGCCTTTTAGCAGATCTACTTCCCTCTCTTAGTATCTCAAACACTGCACAGAATGGGAAATAAGTGCTGTTCAGACTACTACAACCAGACATGATTTGTTTTCCCCTGGAAGGATTACTTGTCCAATTACTACTTTCAAACATGTTGCAGCTGATGTTATGGGACCATGTGGAGTTAATAACTATATTTATCAAACATATATAAATTTATACATATTCCTTTTCCGGGTTAAGTAAAGGTGGCCTGTCCACCTTGGTCAAATTGGTGAGAATTGTCTTTTGGCAGGTTTGATGATGCGTCATAACACCGAGCCCCATTACTTCCCTACAGACTATCGCCCTCCTAAGTCAAGCTTTTGTCGCCTGCGGCTTACAAGAGGGGCCTGGCTCCTGCCTCAGATAGAATAGAAAAGAAAGGTCACATTTATTAAAAAACTCCCCAACATCTTTCCCATCCGGTTCCCACAACAAGGACATGATGGATTCTTGTCCGGAACCTTTACCACCGGTGTGCCCTCGGCTGGCAAGTCAGTATGGGGACCCAGGATAGGTGTCGATGGCAATGGTGAGGATGGGGCCATGGCCCCTAGGGGTGAGAGTTCCCCCTCCTCTTCGCTCTCGGCCTCTCTTAGGCATGGGCTGATGGTAGTGCCTTCGAGATTTGGAGAGGTAGGTACCTCATACACCTCTGGAAACATGGCCAGCCTTTCAGACCAGGTGGAAGGATGGCACCATTCCAAACCAACAATCATTGAGTTAACAAACTCCAGTCCCTTTACATTCAATCCCTCTTCCACCAATTTTTCGTGGTCATGGATGTTTTTAGTGACCACTTCATCATGCCAATCCCTAGGACAAGTTTGTGTGGCCACTGATGCGAACATCACCTGCATCGGTCGGCCCATTTTGCCACAATAAAGTGAGGGTGAGCAAAAGCCAGACAGCACCACCCTCAAGGCTGTCGGACTGGGCCCAACTACGATCTGTGGGCACGGGCTCTGGGCAACGATACAATATCGATGCCGTAAATTTGTATCACCATTGGAATACTATTGAATGATCAGTGAAGCCAATCGATAGGGAGGAAGGAACCATAACTCCCTGAACACTGGGGCAGAGGTCAACTCAGTTACCCC
>WAAD01009983.1:0-25553 GCA_013389945.1 Fregata magnificens | reverse complement strand
GACACTGAGGTGCTGGAGCGTGTCCAGAGAAGGGCAACGAAGCTGGTGAGGGGTCTAGAAAGCAAGTCTTCTGAGGAGCAGCTGAGGGAACTGGGGTTGTTTAGTTTGGAGAAGAGGAGGCTGAGGGGAGACCTTATCGCTCTCTACAACTACCCGAAAGGAGGTTGTAGTGAAGCGGGTGTTGGACTCTTCTCCCAAGAAACTAGCAATAGGATGAGAGGAAATGGCCTCAGGTTGTGTCAGGGGAGGTTTAGATTGGATATCAGGAAAAACTTTTTTACCGAAAGAGTGATTAAGCATTGGAACAGGCTGCCCAGAGAGGTGGTGGAGTCATCATCCCTGGAGGCATTCAAAAAAGGTGTAGATGTGGCACTCCAGGGCCTAGTTTAGGAGGCATGGTGGTGTTGGGTTGATGGTTGGACTTGATGATCTTATAGGTCTTTTCCAACCTTAATGTTTCTATGATTCTATGATTCTATGACCATAATGGAACTTCAGCATCTCAGCCTCTAATTTCAAGGCACTTTGCTGCTAATATATTCTCTAGCCGTTACATACCACTGCAGTCTTTCCAGTTCTGTCCCTCCTAGACATGTGACATACAATGTACTGTCCGTCCATTTCCTTTTTTAACTTTGCAGCGCAAACTCTTCTCATTCATTATAGGGGGATGTAGTAGCCCCACTGTAATTAATTTGTGGTCATGTCATGGCTGTATTCATTCACATATGTGAAAGGCAAGGGTCAGCCTATGTCTTATGGCAGCTGGTATTAGAGTACTCTGTTCCGAGCCTACCACTCGGTGTGAGAAAATGCAGCAGACTCAGGACTCGTATGATAAGCTCAACAGTTTCTTTAGTAATTCCATCAGTCAATAAAAAACTGCATGATATAAATGTTCAATCTTCATATCACAAGACAAATTAATATTCGTTCAGAGTTTCAGTTCAAGTGTTATCTCTGTAGCAGCCCTTGGCAGCACTCCTCATTAGTCTCAATGAGTATATTATCTTTCTTAATTAGAAACTCTTAAACTTTTTAGTCATGGGAATTCAAGGGTAACAAAAGAAGAAGCAATATTGTGCGATTCATTTTAATTACAGATTTACATGCTCTTGGCTGGAATAGGAAACTGGAAGTTATGGTCTTAGTCTAGCATTAGACAGGTAGTCATGTCTCTATACCATTCAGGAAACAGAACTAGCCTAGGATGAACAGAAAAGAAACATTTCAGACTGCAAGAGAATGGGTATTTTATCACCCAGTGGGACTATGAATGATAATGATACAGACTTCTCTAAAATAACTGGGAATCTTTCTGTTCATGTGTGGAGCTTTAGCAAGGAACTGAATCCCACACCTGTGAGGTTAGTGGGGCGTCAAGAGGAGAAATGCTCCAAATGTAGAGGTTCTGGTGAAATCTTGGACACCTTTATAGTCAACAGCATAACTCACATTGACATCAGCTGGGTGATGCCATGCCATGCTCGGTGCAGGAGAAAAAAATTCGCTCCTACTGAGGGAAAGGGGTTTTGTCTTTGCCTTCCTTGGCTCTACCCACCGACTCTTACCTCTGTAGTCTCCTAACAAAAATTATGAATTTGGATGTTTAGCCATGAACACTTACAGGAAAAGTTGGGATGCAAATATATAATTATCTTATTAATGCCCCCTACCTCCCCAATGCCCCATTAACTCTTTTAGCATAGTGTGCAAAGGAACAGAGTGATTCAGAGAGCCAAAACTATAAACTTTTGCTACAAATGTTAGTGATGTAAATCATACCAAAAGATAAATACAAATAGATTGTTCAGATTTTTGCAGCTATGTTTTCTTGATCTGATGTGTATGCATCAGTTTGTCCTAAATTTATTCCTCCTTACTTTAGGCAAGGTTTTTTCCACCTAGCTGAAGGTCAGGGTCCATCTCGTCTACCTCCAGTCATCTAAAAAATTAGACACTTGCAAGGCTTAGTAATTAATCTGAACTTTCTCCATGATCTTAACATATGGAAAGACACCTTCAGAGAGTAATTCACCCTACAAATATAAAGGGTCCAAGAGAAGAGGCAGTGCCTTCTGGAGATATCTCTGTCTTTCTGTTGGCAGCAGGGGAAGCCAAGTGTCTTTACATTGTCTGGGCTTATCATGTAGATGGTTATGACTCACTGCGCTGTTAGCTTTACAACACTTCCAGTAATGGACATGCGGGAATATACAGCTGGAAGGAGAAGCTGGTACATCTCACAGATCGATTTCAGGTGTCATGTGGCCACCTGATTCTTTTCTCTGTGTTTTTCAGGGCAGGTCACATAGTCCAACCTCGACATAATCCAAATTGGGCTGTGTAACACAACTGTTGGGACAGGAGAGTGGGTCAATGCAGCAGGTGTGAACAGAGCACCCAAAGCTGCCTGGGAAGGTGTTTGTCCAAAACTGATCATGTTAAAGAGGAAGGCATCATCAGCTCGTTCAACAGTAACCTGGAAATTGCAGGGACTTTGGAAATAAAGGAGTCAGCTTGAAAAGGAGAACAAAGGCATGAAAATCTGTAATAGCAGGAAGGACGAGGGGGATAGAGAGAGCAATGCAGGCACAGAGCAACAGCGAACACCCACTTTGGTGGTGCCAGAAGTCACCCCATGGCATCACCACCCTGCCCAGGCTGGCCTGAGCATCCTCCCCTGTGACACTACAGGAAGTTGGCACACGGACAGTGATGGACAGACAGGGGCAGCAAGCAGGGAGCCACAAGTGCACTTGTGCAACCTCAGGGACGGTGACCAGGGACCGCCAGGTGCCATCTCACAGGAGTTTCTCCCCGATGTGAGCATCAGGGTTGGCAGGGAGCAACACAAGCTCTGCAAGTAGCGACTGCACCCCCTAGAGAGGTGCATGTGCCTGAAACCCACACAGCCTGTGGGAGGATGTGTCTCTGTGTGACTAAAGCTTTCTTTTTTAAATTAGTTATAGCAGGAAATTTCAAAATCTGTAGGTGTTTATTAACATTTTGTAAGTGTCTAACGTTGTGGTTTTTCTGTTTTAAATGTATAGTTCACTGGTTGCTGTTGATTAAGTGTTGTTAATAAACCAGTAAACTATTTTGATCATGATTTAGTTTAACCAAATGAACTGACTAGTTTTTCCCTGCATTGTTATGACCAGATGATATTAAGTTGCCATTAGTTTGAGGTCACTCATGCATCTATTCGCAACTCTGGTCCTCAGCAAGGAGGAGGGTCTCTCTCTTTCTAGCATGCAGAGCAGTAGCATAATTTTGAAATTCAGCTGCTCAGGCTCTGCTTGTCAATGTTTGTCAACATCTTGTTGTCTGATGTTAACTTCTCCCTAAATACAGGAAGGCTATTTATTAATTTTTTTTCTAGAGACACCTAAAACTTAATCATATTGTCAGTATATCGTATGGTAATGATGATTTCATTAAGATTAAGACAGACAGAAATAATCAGTCTTTTTGACACTTATCGTAAAAGCCAAGAAGTTCTATCCATCAGAAAACACAGAGAAAAAAAAAATATTCTGGGCTAAATTTACCTTAAATTTCAGTCTACTTAATGTCTTTCATCAATTTCTATTGTCTTAGTTTAACAAATGGAATCATAAATAATGCAATCTACATCAATTGCACTTATTTGCAATTAGAAATTTTTTTTGTACTCTGTTTTATGAATATTTAATAAACTGTGTAACCTTGATGGAAGGAGTGCAATTTAGAAGGCCATAATGAATATTTAGAAAGTCTTGCTTTGTGATCTCAACTTCTGATTTTAAATTAACATCCAGTAAGTCTTTCTGCACAATCCTCAGCTCAGCAAGTCTAATATTTCCCTGATCTAGAAATACGTGGATAATTTCAAGATATATTTTCTACTTCAAAGGAACTAGGTGGTTTTTTAAGCTTCTAATAAGTATGACAAAATTTTAGAGGAAAGAAAGCCTGAAAGTACATATTTTAGGGTAGGTATTGAAAAAAATAAAATTAAAAAAGAGAAAAAGTTACTCCTAAAATGTATATGTGGGATGTGTGATGCTAAAAAGAAATATTATATACACCAGAAGCTATTAGAATAGAAACAATGATTCACTGACAGTTCAGTCTTTGCTTCTTGAGGGACAGGAACAACTAGCCAAAAGTTTTGTTGGATTTTCTCCAGTCTGCCACAGTAAATTTATTTTAAAATATACTGTCACAGGGGGAATACTAACCTACCATTATGGATTTGCAGCATTCCCATTTACCAGTCATTTAAAATCCAGTAAAGAGAAATTTCAAGAAAATGATTGTCAAAAAACAGAAACACATATGAGGCATATTTTTTTGACAATAAGAAAAATCTCATGATCCAGTGGGCATTATTCAATCAAACTAAGGCTTATACTTCTGAAATGTTCATGAGATACAGGAGAACAGAAGCTCAAAACTGGGTAAATCTCTTTCTGGAGGTAATTACGTAGAGTGTTGTGACAGTTGGAAGTCTCTGCAAAGTGCTATGAATCAGTACATTGACAATGAAAAAAAAAGTGCAATGCAGGACTGTGAGATCTTAGACATCCCTCCGTCTGCCTTGCTTCAGAATTAGCTCAGAAACTGCTGGAAGAATTGTGCTGGACACATGGGAAATCTGTTAAAAATACGCCGCATTTCAGAGCCTACAGACACCTACTGTTCAGGCACCTGGAAGAAACTGGAGATGTGAATCTAGCTAAAGCACCAAATAAGCCAAATAAATACTTCCTTCAGCGAGAGGGTAATGCTGATTTTGTTCACATTACAGCCATGGAAATTGATTCAGTGCAGAATAAAACAGAGGCGATTCCCAGTGACCTCACTGGCAGTGGCACGTTGCCTGTCTGCAGGCAAAATGTGTTCCCTCTTCTGCTGACTGTGTTATTGTCCTGAGCACAGATCTTGGTGTTCTGTAAGCAGCTGCTCACAAGCTGCCTAAGTGTTATATAGTAGCAATTGCCTTCCTCCACATCGTCAGGACCGAAGGGAAGAAGGACAACATCAATCTGAATGAAGGTGTTGATCAAAAGTGAAACAGCTAGAGGGTGGCCATTTCTGACTTACTCATAGGAAAGATGAATCCGTCTTGCAAAAAGTTGATTTGCTGGCAGAAAATTTGCATTTTGCAAAAAGATAGTGCAAACTGATGTAGGAGAAAGCTAATAGTCAGCTGTAATAACAGCTCCCTTTAGCAGAACAGAGCAGGGAGCAGGGATGGGACTCTACTGTGCACTCTACTGGGGGAGTCTGGTTTCCCCTATGCACTCCATCTTCATGATCAGCCTATAATTACATGGCCACGTGGGCAGCTCCGGTGCTATCTGACCGGAGTAGGCTTCACCATCACAGTGCTAACATCCTTTCTTCAGCACAGTCCCCCAAAACTGGTATCGTATCTGTGAGCCTGTAAGCACCACCGTTCATAGCAGAGTGCCTGAATTCTGGTGTGGGCAATAAAACAACGCAAGAATTTGATTCCCGACAGCTTTTCTTTTTATGTTAGAATAATGCACAAATACCAGTATAGCTGCAGAGCCTAGAGTGAAATAGCTGCTTCAAACATGGGTTCATTTGGAATCTGATTATTAAATTACTTGAGTTTGGTATTTGATTATAAAATAGTTTTGAGCTTGTTGGCATTTTATCTGCTATTCTTATCAAAGTGACACGAGAAACATTTATCTTAGCTGTGAGAATGGAAATTATCTTGTGGAATATGAACATTACTGCTTAATACATGGGTTTCAACGTCTTCCTAAGCAAGCTATTACTATGTTTATCTTTCATTTGAGAGTCAAGATAAAGCATAAACAGAAATGAGCTTGTTTCCCTGAAGCTGGAACTGTTTTTAAGAATGTTCTGACTGCAAAGATGGAAACAAGACTTCAAGTATTTGCACTGTAACTGTCTTCAACAAGTGTTGGATCAAAAAAGGAAAAAAAAAAAAAAGATTGATTTGGCTGAATGCTATTGTATATTCCTCTTTCAAATGGAAATTTTTCCATGAGGAAAGAGAAATAGTTGATCCCACAAAGCAATCACGCACAGAAGGTGCTTTAAAAGAGAAAGAACAAGTTGTTAAAGCTCAAGTTGAAAAAGTCGAGAGCTGTGATTCATAGGTCCCGGGTTACCACTCACAGTCTACGCACACAACTGCTGACTTACACTGCTGTTATTGCAGAGTGATGTGAATGATGAAGTCTCTGTTGCTGCATGTTTGGAACAGGAATTTTTACTTCTTTGTTCTGCTTTTAAAAGATAAAACACTGTTAACAAGGGAACCAAATCAGACCACCAGGGAAACCGTAAACAGAGACTTCATTCATTTCCAGCCTTCCTGTAGTCAAATAAGATGTTGGCCCTGCATGTACAGAATTTACATTTCCAATGTAATTTGGTGTTCCCTGAAAAAATCTGAAGGTATATAACCCTATGATTTTTATTTCAAGGAAAAAACCCAGCTTTCAAAAGGAACTGTCTTGCAAGGAAAGGTTGTCTAACCAGCAAGTTGTATGAACAAGCCCCATTTTTTTCTGGTCTCAGCATACGTATACATATCAGATATATAACAGTCTATAAAAGAGTAGTGCCTGAGGCATTTGTTTTTCATAAAAATGAAACAGCATTTCAGTTCACTGATTAAAGCCCTGTGGATTTTTTTTCTGCAAAATTATAACTAAACAATTTATATGCTTATAAGCTGTAAATTCTGATCTAAAAATTCTCCCTCTTGTGGCTAAGATTACTTTAGTTATTGAAGAATCAGGTAATGATTTTTGGTTAGCTGCTTCTTTTATTGGAAAAATTCTAAAGGGAAAGAAAACAAATAAATACTCTAAGTTGCTTCCTTAGAAGCTCTAACTATATTCCAATAAGACATTACAAATGATTGGCATAATTCAAAGAAACAAATAAAATCAGAACTTAAGAAATAAATAGTGCAGACAATTTAACTTAGTGCTGCAAACAGGCAGTTTCTCTTAGGTTTTTACTTCTGTTGCAGTCTGGAAAAACTGGCATTGACATCAATAGGGATGAAACTATGAAGTTTTGTGGCTATGAAGGCACAAAAAAGTTAATAGCAATATCTCTTTGATTTTAAAAGCATTGGGATATTATTCTAGGTCTTCCAGCCTAGGCACACTGATCAGGTATATGATGCCATGACTGCTGCTTGTAGAGCCAGCTTGGACCAGCTTGGCATTAGTTAAATTGCAGGAGCTTAGAGAAGACAAGATGGACTTTATGCCCTGATCTGGTTTCAGTACACCTACAACTGGGCTTCTACCTGATCTAGTCACTGGAGTTATGGAGCTCTAACCCACACAGAGACACCAGAGGCAGTAGCATCTCCAGAACCCTGAGCAGAACTGCTGGTTCAGCCTGTGCTGCACCCACGTAACCTGTGCCGCTCACCCAGGCACAGCACTGACATGCCTCCAGTGCCCTGCAAGCCTCCCTGTTTTCCTCACACTCTCTGCCACCAAGACAGCATGAGTAGCACTAGCTCGTTGATCTTTCACAGAAGCCTATTGTGCTCTCACAGCTGTCAACTCCTGAACAGCCTGCAGGAGCAACAGTTAATATAATATTTTTGATGTGCTAAGACTTTCCTGTGGAGGTGGCAAATGTCAATACAATTTTATCTAATATTCCCTCTGAAGACAGCAGTGTGATTCCTACCGGTTTCAATCAGTACATCTGCACCACTGGACAAGCGCACTTTGAAAGATGGCCATGGACCTTAGCTATACAGAACTTACTAGACTACAGAGACTAGAGCTATACAGGACTTACTAGAAAAGTCCATAGTTTTCTCACTGCTCATACATCCAGATATATTCCAAAACAAATTAGGACACACTGTTGGATGGTGACACTCAGGTATCATCCTCACATACAGTTGGAATAGTGCCAGGTTGCAAAGCTAGGTACCAGAGCCAATGGAGATGCAATGAGGCATATCTGCCCAACTTTACTGACACAGCCAAAGTGCTCATGACATTGCTTACAGTAACAACTATAATTTCTGGACAAAGGCTCGCAGCATAGAGGTGAATTTCACTCTTTTTGTTATTACAGTTTTCATGTATCGTGGTCAACCACTGTTCTTTTTTGTCACTTTAGCACTAAGAGTCAATAGGATGTTGGATGGGCCAAATGGACATTAATCAGGTAAGTCAAGAAAATGTGAAGTCTAATAGTTACCTAGAAATTGCTTGCAACTAAAGCAAGTGCACAGAACCTTATGATGGCATAAAATTACTGTAAAAGATTTACTTTGTATATAAGTTCTTGTAGGGCACAAACAGTCTGGAAACAGCAACAAAAGCAATGCAGAGAGGACCAGCCAGCAAAGTAAGTCATGCTGACAGACCTAATGTAATAACACTTTTCAAACTGTGCAAACATGTGGAATACAAATGGTCTATTCCCTTCCTTTAAACACAGCACGTTTTGCTCTACAAATATCTTGAGCTTTGATTTAGCAAAGCGTTCAGCCATATGCTTGCCCCTAAACACATCGTTAAATTCTACTTGCCACATCCTAGATTTACTATATTGCAGGTCTGGAAATTCATGGTGTTTGACAGTGAAATAGAAAGCTTCCCTTTGCCCTTGAGAAGTCTATCGTTCATCCATCAGTCAAGAAAGTTTCACATTTTCATTTTTTGCACTGATTGAGAACGATGCACTTCTAGGGGAAAAAAAGCCCTAGGTGGTAGGAAAGAGCCACCCCACTAAAATAAAATCAGTCATGTACCAAGCTTATAGTAACATGATGGGTTGGCAAAACCTATTTCAAATTGGTGAATGTGGTACTCCTCTGCTTTGGTCTGTGCAGAGGAGGTTTCAGCTTGCCAATGTAGTTCAATCAAAAATGAAGGTCTCTATGCATAAACCTGCGGACTAAAGTGGAACAGAAACCATACAAGGCAAAATATTTCCTGGTCTAATATAGCAAACACCAAAGAGGAATAAAGAAAAATTAAAATCACAATCTGAACAAGCCTTAGAAACTGGCTCTGAGAAAAGAGGGGGGGATTTGGATACTAGCCTTGACTAAAAAGATCCTGTAGCAGTGTACTCACTTTACTAACATGCTGTCTCTTGTTTCATTCACAGTGCATTCAGAAGAAAAGGGACTTTGCATTTTTTTCACAATTAACATCAAAGAGTCATCCTGAACAACTGAAACAACCCTAAGTCCCTGCATTTTTGGTTAAGTGCTTAGATCATAAGCAATCATTTTAAAGACCTCTGACTACGTTCTTGTTCCGTATCCTTGTCTGCCTCTGAACTGACTGCACAATACCTCTGCATTTAGGCTTATAATCAATAGATTTATATTTAAAATACTTTTGCCCTCCCTAGTCTCATTGCATTTTAATATTTTAAAGCCATTAAATTGACCGTGGTGGAATCTCTCATCATAAAATACTCATTGCTTTAAATACGTGTATTTCATTTAGCATTTTAGAGCATCTTCCATCTCCTGATTTTTCACTGGCATCTTTTTCATTATCTGCATCCCTTTCCCTGCAGGCTACTGTATAACCTTCTAAAATACATTTGAAGAACAAAAATGTCCTAGGTTTTGATTTCATTCCCATCATTGAAGTTAGAGTCATTAGATGTCCAGTTTCTCCTTCACTAAGCCTGTTTACCACAGATTATGAAACACTTCACCAGTAAAAGTGACATTATCATTAAATGCTGCGTTCTGTGCCATCCCATTACTCTGTGTCATAAATCTTGTCTTCTTTTGAACATCCATTAATCTCTTATTAAACCTCATTGAAAATAATGACAGGCCAGAATTCCATACTATTTGCCTGTCTTCTAAGTTTTGTACTTTCTAAAACTTCCTGAATCTAATATACTACATAATGCAGTTCAGGATCCCAATTCATGCAAGATTTAAAAGTAGTAGTTGCTTTAGAACAAGGTGTCATGTCTATTGGGACTCATGATACCTGAAAACTATTGAGCAGGGCTGTGGCAGAGGTCACTAAGCAAGATGTGTTTAGCATGTGAAAGTAAAGGCAACAGTGGGTTTGATGCTCTCTGGGTTACCAAGGCAGATTGAATTTGAAGACTGAGACTGCAGTTCCACATGATTCTTTTCTTTCCCCACAGCTCTTCTCACTTTGAAGTACTAATCAAATGGTAAACCCTTTCAAGTATTTTTGCATTAGGAGAAGGAATGTTTCATGTACTATAAACAGTATGCCTATCCCTAAATTAATCTTCTAACCTCTTCCTTTGTTATTTTTAAAGAGACAACACCATAATTGCAGGCATGCTTTTTAGTTTTTAAGGGTTTTGACTTGAGTATGAGATGGATAGTTTCAGGAGTTTTAATCAGTGAAAACAGAGTTGAGGGAAATAAATCATGTTCATAAATATTGACAGAGAAAGCGTAGTTTATTAGACTAGAACTTGACCTTGGCCTTAAAAAGAAATCTTTGTCAAATTTCTGTGTGAACACTGAATATCATCCAAGTAGACCTTAGCATAGTGGGTGACCTGGTGTTACTCCACAGGCAACAATTGTGTATTACAGACCAGGCTGGCAAACTTACTTGTTTTCCACTTTCAGCAGAAAATTATGCATTTAGTCCACTGGAAATTCTTTATGATTTAAACTTTCCAACCAATATCTTAAGGGTTTGTCGTGTTGAATGTCTAGACTGTCCTAAGTGTTATTGCTCAACCAATGGACATTATTATTCCTATGTATGCTGAAGCTATTTTTAAAATGTTTTCGGTAAGACGGGTCAATCATTTCTAGAACATCAGGGACTGCACTGTTCTTTAGGGCTCTCACAGGCTCTCTGGCAGTGCTGGAACTGGGGCAGAAGTTTAATTGATGGCCCACTCATATTTTTGACAGGTACAGTTCATTTGATACATTAACAAATATTTTGGGTTTGGTAGCTTATTTAAGGCAGTTGCTATTAAATTGTCATAATTTATCATTGATTGTCACACAGTGTTATCTACAGTCTGGAAATATGCCCTGGCTTTGGAATTAAAGCTAAAATCCACAGGATAACAGCTGACCTTTTGACCCTGCCTTTAGCCTAAGACTTATTCTAAAGACATTTCCACCATTAAAATGCCACTTCACCTCCACTGTTGCAGCAAGATGGGGAGTGCTGGAATGGGATTCCTTCTGCCTAACTTAGCTACTTGGACTTAGACATCTAGTGAAATCCAGTCATCAGGTTCTCTCTAAAGCTGCTATATAGAACTCAGAAACTCCAGAGAACAATGCACCGCTTCCCAATGCACTTGTGCACACTGGTATACCGAGTTACCTTGCGGAGGTATATACATAGCTGAGACTGAACACCTAACTTTAATGCTACTATTTTATGTGAGATGAATCACTTCTGTAATGGAGAGTCTCCTCCTGAACTTCAAATGCTATGGCCAAAAATTTAGAGATATAGGACACAGTTCTATAAAAACACTTGCATGTTGTGCTGCAGTATACCATTTTCCATTGCCTTTCCCTCAAACAGAATCTACAGGCTTGACAGACACTTTTGTTTTTTATTTTGTGTGTTTGTTTAAGTAGCTAACTGAAGGTTGATCTCATCAGCCAGAAGATGGAGCTTACACAAAGCAGAATGCTGAAGCTTGGAAGAAGGTAGAATATTGGCTTGGCCATTAGATCTGATGAGCCCATGAAAACTCAAGCCTTTCATGCTGTAAGATCAGCAATAGTTGGCATTACAGCACCATATACACCTGGGTTTTCCTTTTTTCTGTTCATATTCTCCAAAGAAACATTTCTAAGTAGTACCGCCTCTATTCTTTTTCTCTTCTTAGAAACAGATTCTAAATCAGGTCATTTGACTGGAATTTATTTCATCCTGTCTTCTGCAAAACAAGTGGGATTAGTGTTCATGTATGTACAAGCTAGATGCCTTTGAATGCACTGAACAAACAGAGCAGGCTGACATAGCTCACTCACTCAGATACTTGTGAAAAGTGACTGATGGTTTTAAAAGCCACATTTGTCATCCACTAGTCCTGTTATTTAAATGGTCTTTTCTCTTTCATATCAAGCAGATTGAATAAGATATCATGATAGAAAAATTAAGCATCTCCTGCAAGGCCTGCAGAGTACAGGAGGAAAAGGACTCTGTAATTGCAGTGCTGAACCAGCGGCTCAGCAAATTTAAACTCCAGAAAATATGCACATGAATGCAAGTGAGTTCACACAAACTGGGTGCAACGTAATTTTACTGAGTGGTTATCTCTGTAGAGACCTTTTGAGAAGGCTGTGATATTATTTATTCCACAGGGACACTAAATATCCAACAATACTTCCATTCTTAAGCTGATGTGTGCTCTGAAAATCCCTGACCACACTCTTCCTTCCCCCCACCATCTCAACATACAGTGTATTAGTTGTGTGCTGGTGGCTCTGCCCTGCCCCTGACACAATGTGCGTCTCAGGGCCTGTCAAAAAACAGCAGCTGTCCTAAAAGTAAAGTATTAGTACTTAATTAAGGCTTTATGAAAGACTCTGCTAAGCAGAGCTAACAGGTATTTGAAACGTGCTAAAACAGCTCCTGCCTTCTGCTCCTCAAACCTGGCCTTCTCTGCATCTTCAGCCAAAAGTTTCAGCAGGCTGTTTGGACCTTTCTGTGGGGCTAGGATGTGTGCATAGGAGCAGACCGCTACATGACAGTCCTGCTCCACGTAGGTGCATTTTGTCAAGAGCAAGTTTCTGCCACATGCCAGGCAGCACATGGAGAAACACCTCCAGAGCCCTCCATGCATATAACCCCCAGTATGCTAGCTGTGCCTGCCACCAGCCTCCCATTCCCGTATCTCTTGCTGGAGTTCCCAATGTGTTTGGCACAGCATACCCGCCGTTGTCCCTGACCTTCGCCTGCACCCCTGGACTCTAGGAAAGAAACCTCCACGTGGCCCCTGGGGCACCCTGCCTTCCCTGCACCCAGAGTGAGTGTTGGTGGCTCACTGCAACTAGGATAGGAGTCTGCAAGTGTCCCCACGTGATTTTCTGCCACTTCTTTTCTTCCTGTTCTTTCCTTCCTTCCTTTGGGAAAACTGAGATACCAAAATTCAGCGTTAACAAAATAATCTTGTTCTACAGCAAACAAATTAATCAACCAGCAACTGCCCTCAAGTATGTCAGTTTGGCATGTACATCTTTCATTACCAGTAGGAACAAATGTGACTATTTGAGAATGGCTTTGCATCAGGCCTGGAAAAATGCTAAGAAAAACAGCTATAGAGAAAAAAGAATGGAGAAAAACCTGTGCTCTTTGAATCACCAATAAAAAAAGTATACCAAATTATAGCATTCACTGCAGTATAAATGCAGGGGCAAAGGGTCAAACAAGAGGGTATCTTCCCAAGCTTCTTTCTGGGAAGGGCCTCTAATAGTTGCACACACGTCCAAGGCTGGCTGACTGCTGCTTCTGCCACCTGAGAGGAATGTTTATGGAAACTAAAAGAGGCCAAAATATGGGGAATAAGGGATGTTCAGAGTGAGACAGTGTTAAGCACCAAAAATATTTCCCTGCAGTTCTGCAGGAATGGACCAAAATGGCACAATTGCCCTTGATATATGTCTGGGCAGGGAGCTAAAAAGAGAACACATAGTGGAGATTCCAGATACTTCTGTCAGGAAGGAGAAAATTAAGAATACAAAACCTGTGCTCTGCTACCCACTAACCAGTGCTCTGTGACAGTTATTTCAGTTAAAGCCTCTGCTCTTTCCTGTCCCTGGCAATCAGATTATAGCAGCAAAGAAAATAATGAAGAGGAAAAGGGACTGTATAACTACTTGCCATAAATTGTATATTGCTTTTTTCTGTACAGAATTATCTAGCATTTTAATTGCTTCTGTGAGCAGCAGAAGTCTCAATAAAGGTTGCTGGTTTGCAAAATCTTAACAACCAATAAATGCATTCAGTTTTTTAGCCTAACTTGGACTCTGCTCTCAGGCTAGAGATTGGCTGAAAATGTGCAGGAAATGGAGAAGCAGCACCTTGTACTGACCAGAGGGACACTGGAGAGTCATAGTCTAGAAAAGGATTGCTAGATACTTTATCTCCTGACAGACAGGGAAGGAAGCCAAAACAAACTGAAACTAATGTTCTTTCATGGGCTGAGGCATCTGTCTTCTGAGAAGAAAGGATATGCTTTTATTAAAGGGTCCTCAGAGCTGTGGATCAGTACTAAGTGTTGTAGCTGAAACCATGACATCATTATCTACCCAAAATATAATTATGTAAGACACTACCATTTTGCAGTGGGATATAGTATCTTCTACTAGACCATAGGTGGATTTCCATGTCAAACTAGAACTTTGAAATTATTGTCTGCTGGGGATTTCCTCATGTCAAGAGATGTTTAGGCTCACAGCACAGTCACTGTAGTCTACAGATGTATTCCTCTGACCCAAGATAAGGGTGAGATTCAGTTGCCTAAACATAGCTGAATAGCGTCACTTCAGACACTGCAAGAGTATCCAGGGCATGCAATGTCCCATAAGTCCTGTGCATTTCTTCCAGCCCTTAGCAGACATTTTGGAAGCCTGAAGACATCACAAACGGCAGTAGGTGCCTAAGTTTAGGCATCTTTCTTATTTAGGATGAGCTGGACAGACTTCCAGACTCCACCCACAGTATTGGCTGGGTGTCCACTGAGTACTCAACACTAGCTCATGTGCAAGCACGTACACGTAAATACCTGAAGTCAGATACATTATTCTGAAGCTAAATCCCATCCCAGTTTTAGATCAGATCAAAAACCCGAGGTCATAGCAAGAACTGCACCTTAGATTCAGTTTTAAATATGTTGGAGTCAACAGTAGCTGTGGCTATTGAGTCTTCTTGCTGACATGCCCTTTTCATTTTGATTGACTTAATCTGCCTCCATGGCTTGCTAGGAGCAGAGCTGAGCTTTGAGGCCCACACTTGACCTTGAACACCAGCAAGGAAAGTGACATTTTTGCTGCTTCCATAGCTTTCATAACACAGTACCTGAGAATCCCGAAGTCCTTTTTTAACAAAATTGTTTCAGAGGCACCTTGCAAGAGAGCAGTACTGTTGTTATTGTTATTATTTCCATTTTAGAGAAAAGTGGGCTGCTGAGAGGCCATATTTTTAGGGTATCACTGTCACTATAGACACACATAGCCCAAGTGAGATTTTTAAAGCACCTCAGACTCTAATTTTGGCTGAAAAATCAGACACTTTGTGTCTAAGTGCTTCTGAAAGTCCCACCAGGGTCCCATTTGCTAGTTCATTGCCTAACTATCTTGTAAATTCTGCTGTGACTTGTTCAAGGTGACACACAACTTTTGGATGCTACTTCTTATCTCATTCTCTCCTCAGCTCGCTTTTGTTTTGGTCACTAATCTTTTTCCTCCCTGACCCCAATCCCAAACTCACTCCTAAGGCCATCCGGCACAAATGCACCACGGTGGGATGGGGTTCATCTGGTCAGTTCATCTGCTGTTTTCCTCTACATACAGCAAAACCCAAGGGGCTTTTGCTCATAGTCCTGCACTCACCTTGCATTTTTCCTATTAAAAATCTTCCCACAGTCTTAGTACTGTGCTGTGAGTTACTGATATTTAAGTTAGCCACTTAAACACATCCAATGAAACAGATACCACAACCTTTCTAGGTAGCTGCTCTACCACAGCTTCACAGGAAAGCTAAGGAAAAAAGTAAGTTTATTAATATCTAGGATAAATCTTTGCTGCAAATACAGCCAATTCCTGTTTTCTTCTAGCAGCGGGAGACGTGGAAAATAATCTATCATTGTTTCCTTTGTAACCACTTTTTCCAGACATGGAAACTGTGAAGAACATTCTTTTCTCTAAAGAAAATAAATCCATTTCCTCATAGTTTATATCTGTTAAAGGGTTTGTAAGACTTTTATGTCCTCTGTAGTCTTTGATTTGTCAATACCATTTTTAAGTGGATTCCTCTGTAACTTACAAAATTGCTGTTAATTGACACATCCCCCATTTAATATGGGGGATGAATTTAAAATAATGTAGCTAAATTGGGGGTGCAGTTATAATTGAGCAAAAAAGTTTTCTGAGAGACTCTTATTTTGATAAAATTCGAGTTAGGAAAATGAGGTATTCATCAACAAACTACTTTTAGTCTAAAATTATAATATTAAATTGAAGAAGTGAACAAATCCTTTTATTTTCAAACTAATTCAGTTTGCTTTATGACACAGTGACATGCAGATTTGAGAACATGTAATAGAAGATGGCACTAATAAATAAGAAATGGTTTCACCCACCAATTAGATAACAGTTTCTCCCAGGTTATCTCAGGAGAGGTTGGCCTGTTGCCTGTAAGCTCCTTCTCAAACACCTTGTACGCCTACGACAATATATACAGAATGATGAAGCTTTCAAAAAAGAAATCTGTTCTGAATGTCAGAAGTGACTAATTTCCTCGGTATCTTGTATGATTTTCCAAAGCTATAAAGTAATATACAGGAGAACTAGCTTATAGCTGTGCTGTAATTTCCCTAGCTAGTAAATTCAAGCTCTATCTCTGCATTTAAATATGTTTTATAATAGGAAGTGAACTTTGTAATTCATCATCCCTCTCTCTCTTTGTATGAGTTTAAAATTCAGCTCCTGATCTTGGGTGATGTAGATAAGCAACAATGAAATTAAGAGTAAAAGAGGATTTTGTACTATTTGTAAGAATCGTATCCTTAGAAGAATTATCCAACAAACAAACAAACAAAAGCTTGTCGGTTACAAATGGTTTAGATATCACAATGCAATCCTCATACCCAAAAGAAAAGTGATATAACATATAAATGACAAATGTCTGTTGAGAAACTATTAAGGCCAGTGCAGCCACACCAACAAGGCACTAGCTGAAGAAAAAAGCATATCCAAAAACTTGCTGGCTTGAAGGACTTGGAAGAGGGTGTAAAAATGTGATTCTGATAGTTTTTGCCACTCTGTCAGTAATGTTGACTTGTTTTCTTTGCAACTGCATGTGAGACAAGGATCAGAGAAGAACATGTGGCTTCTGTGGTGTGAATGATTATTCATTTCATATTAACTGAGTCGCAAATGTGATTTTCTTGTGAAAAAAATTAAAACCCCAAAAAGCCAGAAAGACAAAACATGACTTTTTATTTTTATTTTGTATGGAAACAAGTTTCAGAACAAAATATCTGATCAAAAGGGAAAATGAAACAAAACTTTCTGCCTTTTTAAAAAAAAAGAGAGAAAAAAAAAAAGGCAAATGTATTCTACATTATTTCCCGAGCAGCTGTGATTGATTCAGATATATAGATCTTGGTGAATAAAGTAACAGATGGCATTACTTTATGGAATGCATTACTTTCAGGAATGATAGAAGGACCTTGATAAGCCTTTTTAACAGATATTTTAAAAAAATATATGCTATTATATCATTTAATATTAGATATATCCTTTCTCTTTGTCATAAGTTGTTTGTCATAGGACTTCTGTCTTAAAATTTTATCTAGTTTTCTTTAAGCTTAACAAAAGATTTGTCAACAATTATATTCAAGAAAACTAAAAGGAACAGTTAAGCTTCTGTAATTCATGGGACCTTCCCCCTGGGTCTGCTTCTGAGACAATGCAATGCTACCAGAATAAAATAAATCATATTGCCAAATTCATGCAACTACAGTTTTTTTCAGCATACATTTCTTGTTTGCCCTGCGCATTTACGTCAAAAGATATTTCAGAAATTGAGAGTTTTAGGGTAGTTCAAGGGAAGGGATAAAGCAGGAGTACAGTTTCCTGTGGAAACAGGCTTTATGCAAACCCATTTGTCTGCCAACCCTCCACCTTACCTCCCCAAAATGAATTCTGAACCAGTTACTGTAGATCTCATATGCCATCCCATGCTTACTACAAGTTTTATCAATAATTAAGCACTACTAGGTGGAATGGCAAGACCCATTAAAGCCTGAGATCATATTACTGTCATGTACTAGGCACATAAACAATAGATACAGTCCTAATTTCACTTTTATATATGCTCCCAAAATGCTATGAGATTTTTGCAAATACAAAGTTCATGGTATTGCTGTTAATACGCAGCTCAGTAGATCCCAATGGGCAGTCTAGTCAGTATCTGGAATCTACAGAATATGGCCAAAAAATTGTCAAACCTGAAAAATGCTCTTCAGCTTATGTAAATCATATAGCTCCAGTTTACAAACTTACATCAAGTTACACTTGTCAACCAGCTGATCCATAAGGCTTACCCATAAGCTGTATACATCCTCTAAAAAGAAGGTGATGTGCAGAGAAATGCTCTAAGCAGTTAATAACTTCTGTTCTTTGACAGATGTTTTCTTCTTATACATAATGTCCAAATAAATAGCAATATAAGAGTTTTATTTTCTCCGGGATTTTCCATGCAGACATAAGAAAGATATATGTTACTTTAGCTGTTCAGGACATCTGACAGTTCTGCTGCACGCCAGCTAAGCCCAGCTCATATAGCTGATTCAGTGAGCATTAATATTCATTAAAAGCAATAATGAAGTGATATTGCCCTGATTTAGAGCACTGACAGGAGGCTGGTGGCAACAGACAAAGCTGGGCCAGCATGCCCTGTCTTGCTCTTAATTCAAGCATGCATGCACGCCAGCTCACGGCTCATTAGGTCCTGCTGTTAATCTAGGGCTATTCAACCAAGAACAATGAAGTAAGGGTGAAGTTCCACTTCAGTCCTGATGCCTTTGTGCTATAACACAAAGTTGTGGCTTGCCATGGACTAGCTAAGCTGCTTCACTGCCACACTGGGGCCAAAGATTTAAAATGTCAATGCTTAAACATATATTTGAATTACAAATAAATAGTCTAATATTCTGTGGTGGTTTTGCATCAAGCAGCTCCAAATAAGTCGAGGGACATCTAAGATTTGTTGGTATATTTTGTCATCCAAAACTAGAAATGGTCTTTCCAGCCATTTCAGAATACTTCAATCTTTAATTAAAATGGTGTTAAAAAGGATTTCACACAACTGGAATTAGCAAAGGACCTGAAAAGGCCCAAACAGACCTTTTCTATTCAAAGCTGAAAATGAAAGGCAGTTAGGATGATCAATGCTGATTTTATGCAAGAATTTATTACTTACTGTGGGCAATCAGAGACCCAAGGGGGGAAAAACTAGCATTTAACACTTTTATCAAGCGACCAATGCCAAGAGCAAGAGTTTCTGGTTCAAGAGTGAAGATGACTTACACCTCAGTTTTGTGCATGATACACATAGTTTGCTTATCAGATGCATCCCATCCCTTCTCTTGAAGGTTTCCACCCTTCCTGATTGCAAAGAAGCTCCCGAGAGGCCTCACACTGACTGGTGCTGGCTTGCCTCGCTGCAGGGGGTTGTCAGCTGCAGCAGTCAGCGCGTGCTCCACGAATAGCAAAGACTGCTGAGGACCAGTGCCTGCAGCCAGAGCCCCAGCTATCGCCTAGCATAATAAACCCAGATTAGCCAAAGGACAAGATGCTTCCTGCATGACTCTGACAGATCACTATGGCTATGTTTAAAAGAATAAATTAAACAGTGCAAGGGAATGTTCCCAAGCAGAGGAACTTAACTCTACATGGCTAAGCTGTTAGAATGACCCAAACTGGCACTTAAGTCTCCCAGACAGTCCTGTGCTTTGTAAACCAGCATGGGCTCGTGGCTGCTCCCAACAGTCACTTTTGCTGTAAGCACCCTATTCTGAAAGGTAAAAGCGCTGAACAGCAATAAGGCAGGCAATACTCTCACCGTTGGCCTCCATGCCAGAGAACAGCCCTGCCTAGACATAACACCAAGTATAGATGTCGGTATTGGCACCCAGGAGGGCAGGCATAGGTCCTTGGCTCTTGGCAAGAAAGGTTCAGCCTTGAGCTGGGCACACAAACTCCTTATTACATACCAGGGGAGAGTTATCAGCCTGGGTTATTGCCACATCACCCTTTTCCCAGCAAAGAGTCAAGCTAGAAATGGCAAGCTAGAAATCATTTCTCTGTAAGGGTGCCCTGAATTTCTGCAGAAAAGAGTTTAAGATTAGCTAGGCCAGTCAGTGACAGCAAAGCTCTCTGCCTTGGAGATTAAGTCACAGGTTCCCGTCCCAGTTCTCAAGCATGTTTGTTTATTTTATTCACTGGCTGTTTAACATTTAATACATAAACACTTCTTGGGACAAGAACAGGAATCCACAACTCACCCTTTTTAGGCAAATTTCCTGATAGCAGTATTAAAGACTTGTGCTTTTTCTTGTGTTTTCTGTCTGGTCCAGTGGCTCTTCAGTTCTTTGCTGCACAACAAAAAGGCTTCAAGGAAAAGGGAAAATGTCTGACAGATGCTAAGTTCACCTCTAATTTGCATAGTTTCCTGATGAATGGTTTTGAACTTCTTCAGCATAAGGTGCTCATGGGGGGGTGTTACCTGTCCCCAGGGTGAATTACCCCTAACATCTGACCCACGTGGACTACAAATTAAGTGATTTCTCATTCTCTTTCCTGTTAATTAATCAGCTAGTCTCATAAAAGTAGTTGATGCTTTTGTGCTCGTTCCCACAGGTACACCATAGGTATATTCTGAATACCTTGGATTGAGTCTGTCAAGGAACTAGGTAGCAAAGCAAATTAAAGGATCCCAATTTGGACTCAGGTAAGACATAGCATTGCAGGAACGAGCATTTGCAGGGCATAACTTTAGGCACCTTTGCAATTTCACCAGTGATAACAAGGCATTTACAGACCTGAGGGTTTCAGATTTTTCCTCCTCAGCTGACATCCTAAATTCTAACTACATTCCTTTTAAAAATTCAGTTGAGAAGTCTATATGCTTCAGTGATGCCATGTTTCTCTGTCTCAGTTTTTCTTGTTATGTATAGCTAGCACCATTTCCTTGCTTATGGGTGAGGTTTTAAGAACAGTTACTGAAAACTAGGAAGTTTTTGTGCTGTTAAAGATATCCTTGGATGCAGTTTTCTTCAAGACTGCTGAAGTCTGACTCTTGCTGCTGCTAAGTTAGATCAGTATCAGGGTAGAGACCCAGTGGGAAACTGAGAATGAAGTTATCTTTCAACCAGGAAGGAAGAAGGCGAGAAAATAAAGCAAAGGACAAAGAAGAATGTAGAAGACCAAAGTGAAGGAAGAAATGGGAGGGACAGCTTTGTCCTTCAGAACCGTAGAAGCTCATATCCACGGCAATAACTCGTTATTGTAATGCTTGATTTGAATAGATGGCAAAAAACAGTTTCCTGCAAAATTTACATTTGCATGTTGCTGCTTGGAGTCCTTAATTTCAATTGGAAGTATAAACACTTATTTCAGTGATTGCGTTGGAATGACAAATTGAAAGAAACGCAAGATTCATAAACCACAATGTGTATGTTGGGAATGTTTAGGTTGAACTGAGAAAACAAAGGTAGCATGCCTCCACAAGAGACCACCCTCTCAGTATCTCAGTCCTTAGTGCTGGCAAGATACTGAAAGGGTTTGAAAGCAAATTCCTCCAACTCATTCTGGCTGGGTGACCAAAGAAAGATAGCATGCATAGAAGGTAGATTTTACTATTTCTCATTAAAGGACTTGAAATTAAGAATAAGGCTTAGGTCCTACATTTGAAAAACAAACTTGAGAAATGTCTCCCATGTGGAAAACGGCCTGTAAGAATAGTGCTTTGAAGAAAAAAATCTCGTCTAAACTAAACTTTGGACCTGTCAGTCCAGTCCTGTTCTAATCTGAAGTTAGACCAATATTCTGTAAAATTAAGATGTGCACTTCTCAGAGTTACATTACTTCTAGGATTCTTTCCCCTTTTTAAGTAAGGAAAGCTGGAAGACAGTCCATCTGATTTAAGCTATTTTACTGGGAGTTTCTGCCATATTTTGAGCATGTTCCAAGTGGCAGTTGAGTTATAAATAGCAGAATAAACAAACAGCTGTGCAAGCAAAGTTGAAAAATCAGAGACCAACAAGATTATCGGTTGTTTCTGCAGTACTTCCAGCCTGCCCACATGCCAAAGGTGACATCATGTGACAAAAAAATTCTTTATAGCCAGCAGCTAGATTTGGGGTTTCTTCATTCCCCACTTGCTCATTCTGAAGTATTTTTCCAGTATTTTCAGAATGAAAACAGAGAAAATTATATTAAAGCCACCAGCAATGAAAGTCCCATGGTTTCAGTCAAAAATCCCAGGTTATGTGTTGCATTTCACTGTGCTTTTATGGTGTCTTTATAAACATAAGGGCAGCTATATGTTTAAGAATTAAATTCCAGAGGTAAAATAAAATGTTCCTCCTGCTGTAAACCTACTCTTATTCAAGGCTCTGAAGCAGGAAGATGTTTTTTATCCAATATTTGTGTGCAAATAATATTTATGATAAACTAATGATCAGGCATAAGCCTCTCTGTATATCATATTTGATTATGAATACTACTCATTTGGCACCTCTTCCTGACTATAAGCACAAAGAAATAGACAATCCTGCATAATGAAAACAACTAGAATAATGAGAGTGTTGTTAGAATGCCAGTCTTTTAATGCTCTCTAACAAATGCAAACAAGTTAAAATGTATTTACTGATTGCTGAATAAATACCTGTCTTCACTGGGGTTTGATTTGAGGTTATGCCTTCCAGTTCATAGGATAATTTTTTTCTTATTAAACTGAGTCAAAGACTTTTTTTTTTTGATGGGCTTTAGTGTATGTGACCAAAATGTTTAGATCTGCAACATGTTCCAGAGCTCTGGTGCAGAAGATGGTTTATGATTCTTGACTACAAGGACCATAGTCTCCACTGAAAGTACTGTGAAGAATCACATTCACTTTAATGCCTTGAAATTAAGCAGAAAATTGAGCTTCTTTCATTTATTTTATTGCTGGTTTCAATAGTGTAGTAGCAACATTTGAATGTATTGCATTGGTATTCTGTCACTAATGTGCAAAGGAGGTTAAAGTGTGTTTTACAGACTCACTGCCCAGAAGTCATTTTTAAGCTACTCTGAAATTCTTCTTCCTATTTTGACATTATTTATGTGTTTTGACTTATTTATTTCAGTGGGAATCACAATTTTTCCTTTAAATGTGCTGGTCCTTTTTAGAGTCCTTGCAGTTCATTTTCAGACTTGGATGTAGGTCTGCTCTTTTTCAGGTTCTCATGTCAACATTGAAGTGATTCCTTTTTAAAACTCTGATCTTTCATTGTTGCTTTCTTGAGTGATGGTTGCATTTGTGAATCCTGTAAGTGTGATTGCAGTCTGAAATTGGAGACAGTTAATCTAGGAACACTTATTCTGCTACCATTTAACCACAGTCTCGTGGGATGAGCTGAGAGGAAAGTATGGGATGCCCAAAACATTTACTATATTGGACAAGAAATTGGAGCCTCTTGAGCTCTTTCCAAGTACTTGTGATGTTTGACCTATCCATTAGTCATATTTGGTCTATGATCTCTGGAGTATCTTTTTAGGAGGTGAGCTAATAGCCACAAAAGATGGATAGTCAGCTAAAACACTTAAAGGGATACAGCATATCAAAACAAGATGGAGTTGCTCTATATTAATAGTTAAAGTAATACACTAATATGCCAATTACCAGTCTCAAGGTACTGTAGAGGAGGAACTGGTATCATCATTCCCATCTGACAAATAATGAGATCCAACTTGCCATGGTCACCCACACAGTATGTGGCAGAGTTAAGAATAAAACAAAGGTCTAAGATAACACTGCTTGTGATAAGCCAACAACAGCCCCTGTAACAAACTGCTTACTATCTAAATATATAAGGTGGGGGGGAGGAGAGAAGCAGAGCAGTGCAGTGAAGGGACAGAGGAGAAGTAGACGTGAAGTGACTTCCCCAAGGAAGTTCAGTGACCAAACCAAACTCAGAGTTCACGCACCCACTGTTGGAGTCATGTTCACTCCATCTGTAGGACTCTCATGGTATAGTGCGGAGGGCTGTTTTTTCTTGAATGATCCAGTTAACATTTATGGCACTGAATATCCAGCCCACTAGATATTTTAAAGGACTCGCCTCAGATAGTATTAAGAGCTGGAAGAGGTCACCATTACTTTCTTTAAGGTCCTGTAGATGTCACTGTTTATACCCCATCTCTCTGTGCTAATTGCCATCCCCATTTCATTGTCAAGAACATTCCTCTCTCCTTAGACAACACTGCCAGCTGTCGTCATCCAGTTAAGTTCTCGGTTCAGTATCCTTCAGATTTCTCCGTGCCCCTTTTCTTGTGTAGAAATACCTTTATACAGCTGCGAAACTCCCCTCTAAGCTTTTCTTTGCCAGAATGCTTTACAGTGGTTAAGAAGCTGCTATTCTGAAGCCTTATTGCACAAGTAAGTAACTGTATGATTACTTACCTTCTGTCTGTATCTAGCTGTGGCCTCTAGATTTATAAGCACTTAATACAGAACAATCCAGGTTAAGCAAAAGGGTATCCATGCGCTATTGAAATATGAATATGCATTTGTTTGTGTTTCTCTCTTTTTAAATCTGTTTAACCTAGAAGATGATCCTTGTATGTGGCCAGTTAGACATGAGAAAAGATTTATGTCAAAAACACTGATTTTCAAAATTCTTCCTCAGCTTTTACTGGGCAGGGTATGTCAATGAGAAATGGAAAAAGACTTCGAGAATAGCTAGTTTTCTTGGGTAACAAAAATTTTGCAGAAGGAAGCAGTATGGATCTGCTTACACCTGTCAGGAGAGTATTCTTTTCTCAGTGTAGGAATGATAAGATTAACAGGAAATGTGGAATACTGCTGGGACGTTACTCCTGATACTGGTACTAGCAATTGGTAGAATTAAGAAGAAATGCAGTTCTCTTGAATATTTTTAAATTATTTCAAATATTTTTTTGCCTTCTATATATCAATGTGCACTGTGTTTTTTTTATTTTATTTGCAGCAGCCAACATAATCTATCTTCAAGATGATGATTCTTATCATAATACCATATGTTCCAGGACTTTTGCTTTGTAGCCAGGGATTAGGTTAAAACTTGTAAATGCAAATTTTTTTTTGGTCTTCAATGTATAATTCAAGTCCTAAATACTGAAAAAACCTGCCACGTTGACCTCTTAGTATAAAAATAAGCTTAGAAAAAGAAAATTGCAGTGGACCTCTTTCTCTAATGAAATGATTACTGTTATCAGGCAGAGAAATATTTCTAGCAGTGTGGATGGCTCTTGTCCCTCTCACAGCTCAAGTCCATTTATAGAAGTTTCCTTTAGTTTAAGATAGGTACAACAGTACGGAGAATCTGACACCTAGTGTAGACTTTTAATGCTTCATGCAGAAGTAGAGCAAAAATCTGAGATTTCCTTACCAAAATATTTTCTTATCTTCCGTAATTTAAAATGTTTATTACTGTGATTTTTTTACTTTTGTCTATTCCACCTGAATGTCTGAAGCTCACATATCTGTATGGGAGACGCACTTGATGATCATAGAATCATTAAGGTTGGAAAAGGCCTATAA
>WAAD01009982.1:24326-46315 GCA_013389945.1 Fregata magnificens | reverse complement strand
CTTTTCCAACCTTAATGATTCTATGATTTTATGAACTGCAGTGAAAGCCAAGCTGTTTTCAAGGAAGAATGAAATAAGGGCAACGACATAGACTAGTGTAGTCATGGTGTACTGAAAGTTATGATAAGAAAAAAAGTAATGTTTTAGCTATGGATTGTGTTGTGCTTATGTATTTAGTATCACACAAGGTCTTCCTACTGGTGTGTTTTACACTATCATCACAGCATTTGTGATACATTAATGTACAATACTAAAAAATGACATATAAGTTAATACCTTTTCAATTTGTTCTGGCTGTAGTAATTCACTGGGATCGCTAAGATTTGGCCGGAATGCTTCAGGCTCCAGGTCTGTTTTGATATTTGTTGCCTGTTTTGAATTGATGTCTTCTCTTGTTGTTATCTACAAAAAGAACAAGAAGAAAATAAGTATTCGTAATTGTATTAGCGGGGAAGATAAACTTTGCAGGTTTAAGATCATGCAGTTACCGATTTACAGTTACGCAACTCCTTCAAAAGTTAAGAAGTCCATTGGATTTGATCTGATCAAGATTTCCACTGCTTCCAACAGCAAGCCAGTACTCAACTACATGTTAACAATAAATTACACAGACACCTGCTTAGAAGAAAGCTGTAGTTCTATGCTTAAAAAAAAAAAAACCCAACGAAAACCAAAAAAACCTCCCCAAAAAACCAACAAAAACCCCAAACAAATCCCCCCCAAAACAAAAAAAACCAAAACCACACCACACCAAAAAAACTAAAAGGAGTCCTCATACACAGCTGAAGGACTTCAAATGCTTTTCAGAGGTCAGCTTACAGAGTGCTTGCATTTTAATACTAACATAGCATTCATATTAAATGTAATTAAAAAAAAAAGACAAAAAGGAATTGAAACTTCAACATCGACATTTCTCAGTAGTTTCTGCATCAATATTCTTTTAGAGTACTTGTGAAAGTTTTCAGATATGTAGTAGACATGTTGAAAGACTGCTGTCAAGTGTTTTGAGTAAAGCATCTGAACGGAGCCCTAGGAATATGGCTGCTCCATAAGCTGATCTGCTGGAATACTTATGGGAATCAAAGAAAAAAGGATTGAGAGGGTGGGGAGGGGAAAGAAGCAGTAATACTTATGCTGCATAGTGAGCTTTGGGGTCTGGCAAAGATGCACTATGCATGAAGATCCTGTAGTAGTTTAAAATAACTGCCCCATACATCCACCCTACTGAGTTGTAGATTACCATTTAGTGGAGGCAGCAGAAGGTCACAAAACTCCTCATCAGACATCATAGTTTACGACAGCTTCTTATCTCAGTCCACATTCATTGGCACCTTAAGCTAAAGTGCCATGTGTTGAGAAATAGACTAGCTGAGACCTAAACAGGTTTCCTTCTATAAATCTTGGTGCAGGCATAGTTAAAACTTGCTGTGGGGATAGTGAAATCTGACAGAGGAGTCAAGTGAAGTGATGGAAGTTAGTAACTTAAGCCACTGCAGCAAGACTCATTAAAATGTTGAGAGATTTGCTAAAGAAAAAAAATCTTAACAAGAATGAGTGCATCTGAACTGTATAAGGCTGAACCAAGTTTCACTGAAAGTCAACAGACCATCCAAATTATTTAAAGCCTGAATCCTGAGAATTTCAATAAAATGTGCCAAAACCACCTGCCAACTCCAGAATAATAACCAGTGTTTGCCACATACCTCATACTCTAAACATACAGGACACAACTAGGGTATTTAACATACCACCATGATAAACTTTGCCAAGCTTTTGCAGAGAGCTTTCTTAGTCAACAAAAGAAAAGCAAAATCAAAGAAAACTCTGAAATACAGGTAAGATGATTTAAATAAATACAGCCACCTGAGCTGAAAAAAAAAGGATATCCCTTTCCTCTCCCTCAAGAACTATGAAAAAAGTTACTATCACAAACTCCTGTTACTTAAACGTAGGCTTATAAAGTCGAAGTATCAAAGTATATTCATACAATAACTTAATTACAATGTTAATTCTTAACTCAAGAAAAGGTGTGCTTAAAGAAAGTGAGTATCAAGCAAGCAAAAAGCTCAAGCCTTCCATTTTTCAATGGGAGGTAACAAGCATTTCCAATGTAAACTATACACTAATTTCCATATCACAACAAAAAAAAATTATATGCATTTATCCATACAGTTTCATGTACAAAAAGATGACCTATAGACTGCCATTACAGAGCGCTATCTATACAACATGTTATTTGGTAGTCCAACTCTTTTCCATCTCAAATGCCTTTCATACATCATACACTACTTCTTCAACTCCATAAAAGTTCAGCATTGTTCAGTGTACAGCAGAAAGCTTATTCCCTTTGTTATTCTTTAATTTTGATTAAAGTGCACCATGCAAAACATTAATAATTTGAAGGGGGGTGGGGGGTGGGTTTTTGGTGTTTTTTTTGTTGGTTGGATTTTTTGCCTTTTAAAAATTATTATTATTATTATTACAGTAAAGCAACTTACTTCTAGGAAGAACACTGCTTTGTAGAAGCGGACAAAGACATGTGTCTGTTCAAAGGTATCTGTTTGACAAAACGCAGTGTAGTTTCGAAACTTGCAAATTTATTTCCTGCCAAACTTTGACAGAGTAGACTGACCTGTACTCAGATTCCACGGGCTTCCAAGGTTAGTAACTGCCACGCAGTCTACACCACAAACACTTAAATGGCCTCAGAGCAGAGAGTTTATAGGCTCCAGCCCATCACATCAGATTTTTCAAGTCAGCCTAAACCCTGAGTTTGGGCATTCCAGGTGAAAGGTATTTGGAAAGAGCTCTTGCACTTCCAGGATATTAATACAAGGATTCTGCACCACCACTTGCCAGAAACAGAATTGTTTTGTTCTCAAGTGGGAATGAAATTTTTTTCTGCAAATTTTTGGTTTTCTCACAGAAGTAGAACTGCAGCTTTTGGGTTCATGCTCATTATTAATTTATGCAACTAAACTACTTACAAAACATTTTAAAGCAATTTATTACTGATTATTAAAGAAGCAGAAATAAAGGTGTAAGAAAATGTTTTCTTACGTGTAATTACATAATAGGTGAAAAAAAGCCAAGATCAAAGTACAAAAAACAGAACTGAAACTTTTTGCAGTTTCAGCAGCAAATTACTACAAGAAAACAAAATACTCAATGCTTCTAAAGAGTTCTAAGCTATGCTTTCTATCAGTAAGTTACGTATGATGTACACAGCAGCTAACAATTTTATAATTGCCAAAGAACTAAGAAACACCTAAAGAGAATGCAAATATCACTTTAAGTCCATATCAGTAAACGGTCAAAAATTCAAACCGAAGTACTGTTTTCGAAGTACTGTTTTTGGAACAGACAGTTCCATTACCAGCTCTGTGTGTATGACCTTTGCTGTGTCAAACTGCCTCAGTTATCTGCTTGCATAATGGGAAAAATACTTACCTATTCCACAGAAGTTGTGAAGCTTCATACTTGCCAAGTACTGTGAGATTCTTGATGAAAGATTCCTATACAAAATTAAACACCCATGCAACAAGGTTTTGGATTCTTCACCTGGTTTGCATTCTTTTTAGGAAAACTTCTATCTAACACAACACACCAGTCTAAAGTGGAAGGTAAAACACATCACTCCAAATCAAGCAGTACTGAGAACAAATTTTCAAATTCTGACAGAAAATTCCTGTTTGAAAATGTTGGAAGTAATAATTCCATCATAAAATTACTGATTCCATCATAGCATTGCACAATTAAATACATCCAAAACAAAGGAATTTTCTGCTGGATCCTTGTAGTGCTGCAGACAAGACAAACCCACTGAGTGTGGGACTTGCCCTGATCAAAGACACTACAAAGAGAGATGTTTTAGTATCTGGAGATGGGCTTTAAACTACTGAAGAGGGCACCTGGAGACGTCTGCAGAGTGTGCGCAGTTCTTCGCTATTTAGAGCATCGATCCTGCGGTGATACTCAGCCACTGACACTACCTGAATATGGAGACAGGAAGACAATAATTCCACTGACAGTTGAAGAAAAGTAAAAAGGTAAGAAAGAAAAAAGCGGAGGAGAGTAATGAAGGGAAAATGTGCAATGATAACAAACAAACAAGTGTTAAAAGATGTTTGTTTCTGCAAGGACAATGTGCATGTAGGTGATTTCAGACATATGAGTAGACACAGCAAAGTTACAAATTAAACACTAATGGCACTAGCAGTCAGATATATCTCACTGCTCTAGGATGAATATAGAACTGCATAGAGGCACATAAAGTTACCAGTATCAAGATGCTAAATTAGAAGTCATTCTGAGTTGCATGCCTTAACCCAAACTTTTCAGCCCAAAGTCCTCTCAAACACTCTTTCCACCCAGATTAATGAAACCTGCGAACCTGGTTTGCGTTCTGGGATAAAGACTAGAAGCAAACCTCAGGCTCCTCCGTAGGTTCTGACTCTTCTATCTGGCCGTGAAGATACAGTTAAAGACAAGGTAGCAGGACTAAAGTTTAATAACTCCCCAACACCACCCCACAAGATCTTTATCCTGTACTTTCTATTCACCTCCAAAGCTTCAGGAGCTGCTCATCTGTCAACACATTAATTCCAAATGGTACCTCCACTTTGGCAGGAGGTGGACAGCCAGTAAGCCTTTAGTCAGAAAGCTCTAGAACATGCTGCTCTGGTGCAACAAGCTGGCTAAAAGACTACAACAGTCATTTTGATGTAACTACAGCAAATAATGTGATTTTGAGAAATTACTCAAAATCATCATTTGTATGAAAGCATCTTAAAACAGCTGGTGGAGAGATTAAATGGATGTCCCATGTAGTAAGAGCATATTAAAAACTTCTAGAGCCTACCACGGTGCAAAGGAAGACAACCACAAGTCCAGCCGCTCCCCATCTACCTGCCCCTACTACAAGGAGTTTGGCCAGATACTCGCCACTGTCCTGAGTACAGAGCCCACAGTCATGCATGACTGGCTCTTGAGCAGCGATGGTTCACTCTACCCCATGCAACTGCAAGGCAAGGAAAAAGGAATACTTGTGACATCCAGTTTTATTACTGAATAATCAGTAATTATTAGCACTCGATTTATTTCTACCATTTTCTACTGTTCTCTTAAAAAAAAAATCAAGAAAATTGTTGTAAATTGTATTGGTTTGTGCATTCTCAGAGTCAAGTAGCTACATGCAAAGCTTTACCAGTATTCCACTCAAGCATATAAGTGATAGCATAGTTTTAGCCTTTTATTTGCTATAGCAGTTCACTGTAAATTACATTGTTCATGCCAGCACCTTATGAATGTAATCCTGAAAAGCAATAATGTGAGGACTCTTCAGCCTTTTTGCTTCTTTAAGCTCAGCTCCTATCATTAGAGGCAGTAGTTAACTTACAACGGGCCACAAATGTGTGGTTACTTAACGAGATTCTTGCAAAACCTCGTCATCCCCGACACCACTATATAGTTGCTGTTTCACATACTGGAATGCAAACAATTTTATAGGCAATGCCATTTTGCCTTCGACTTGTCAAACACATACTCTATCAACATCCTGCACCTGGGAACTGCTTATCAACCCTTTCGCTTAGTAATCAAGATCTGACAACAACTTTTCATATGTCATGGGGATGTCTGCATCCTCAGAACAGTGTGCACAAGGTATTTTGATAAATTTCTCACCCGAGAGAAACATGAATACTTATCCAAGTATGTACACAATAATAGCTCCTTGGCATCCTGAACCTGTTGCACACCATCACATTACATCTTTACATCTGTTTTGTGAACAAAAGTCTGCATAGTGGCAGACCATTGGTATGCAATGACAAACATCATAAACAGCATGTCACAGGATGTCAAACTATCAACAGGAAAATTAAGGGCAAGGAATCCACCCTCTCAAACCCAGTGCTTATTTCAAGTACACAGTCCATACCAAATTCTGTAAGTAAACCACAAGACAAACTGTCTCAAAGTTATCCACTCATCACTGAACTAGGCTTTAAATGAGTACATTAAAATACCTTAACAGTTTAGCTACAGTAGCCGACCTTCTATAAAATACTTAACGTTTAGGTCAACATGCTCTATTTTTGCTTTGTGGTGGACAAGATTATGTACTTCAGGATTCTGTAGCTCACTTAATCATGAAGTCATGTATGTCTAAGCCTACTGGCAACTACCTTCTACAACTTTAATCAGGAAGTGGTTGAGATATATCTTGAAAACAGCTAGCATTTTGTCCCTGCAAGGCCCGAGAGGGCTGTTTTGAAGTGTTAGTAGTATCATCAGTTAGAAGTTTATTCTGTTTTATAATCTGGTTTAATTCATAGTCCGTTTATACTGTTTCCTCTTCCATCAAGATTTCCTCACTTTCCTTCCTTTTAGTTATATGAATCCTCTATTCTGTTTCAACAAGCTAAATAAACCAGTTTTCTTCCCTTCCCCCTGGCCCCTACATCAACTGTCTGTTCTCCTGATCATTCCAGGAGCTACTTTCTACCTCATTCCACTTTGAACTTTCATTCTTAAACACAGCACTTCATTAGTTTTTCACACAGTGTTAGAAATACCTGGAAAGCAATGTTGTTCATTCATGAAAGACAAATGCAGTTTTGCATGCATCATACTGGACTGCGGTTTTCAGTACAGTTCTTTGTAATAAAATTCTTTCATTTTTGGGCAGGTAGCAGCGGATGCCATTTATCTGTATTTCACCAAGGCTGTTAATGCTATCCTATAGCAGGCTTGCAATCAAATCAGTTTTGTATCAAATGCATGAAAAACAAGGCTGAAAAAGCAGCTGGACCACTGGGCTCATAGGGTTGATGTTATTGATGATTAAGGACTGGAACAGGCTTCCCAGGGAGGCTGCAGAACCTCCATCCTTGGAGGCTTTCAAAGTTTGACTGAGTCAACCTGGACAAGTTCTTACATTTAAGTCCTTAAGGTACAGGACAAGGCTTTCCAAATTCCAATACAGTCCATGTCCTTACACAGAAATTGCCAAATCACCCAAAATTGTAGCCAGCTAAGTATTCTGCCCAAGATTAAAGTGCTGGCTTACCTATATGAGTTTGCTATATGCTTTATTTGTTGTGCCCTCTTCACTATGCCAGATCAGCATCCAGTTTCCTTGATACCCAAAGCTACTTTTTGAGGATCAGGAAGTGTTCCTGAAGGACCCTCTGTTCTCCCTCTAGTTATTTTCTGCTTCAAAAAGAATGCAGGAAGAAAGAAGAACAGCTAAACCTCTTCTGGTTAACCTGGGCACTGGTTGGAATAGACTGAAACAAATAACGTGTATAGCCAGGAGATTAGTGTGCTTCAGGGCAAAAATGATTCTGCTTAGGGACTTGGAACAGTCTACCACAGGACAATTCCAAGGGCTAATCAAGTTTGAAATGATGTGGGAGATATCATTAGAGATCTAATACTACCTGCTCTATTCATAAAAGCAACATTGATGAGAAAACCTGGGATGAGTCATACGACTCTTGTAGCATGAATGCCTTTCAGCTTGACTCTCCACACCATGTATATGTGATTTAACCACTTAGCAGAACACACAACAGTTTTAATACCTAATGCAGTAAGTCAAATTGAGGGTTTGCATACTAATGATTCAGCCAATCAAGAGGCTTAGAATTCTACTTTTGGAGAAACTCATGTTTCTAAACCTTGTTTTCCTGAAAGTATGTCAGAGCACCTAACTCTTGCAAGGTACGCTGGCATACGTAGTGAGCAAACCAGAAATTGAAATTCCTAATATGGAACTTATTTGCCCTTCAACAATACACATGAAGACACAGTTACAATTCTTTGAACATCCATGAAGGGCAGTTTGCCATGCAGGCAGCAAGACATCAGCCCTTCCAGCCACTGGTCATAACAATCTGCTATACGCAGCTGTAAACATGAAAACTGCTTACACCAATGAGGCGTTCCTCTGACAGTTTAACAAAGCTGAACAATTTTACTTTGAATCTTAATACATCCGTGTAAAATCAGGTGAACTGCAAGCTTCATGAACGTTATTTCTTGAGAGTCAAAAAAGAGTTTCACCTTTAAAGTCCCAGGATATTTAATTGAAAAAATAAATGCCAATGTAATTTTATCAGGCCATTTACAAAGTTACTCCAAAATATCAGTCCATCTCCAATTCATCAGTAAATGGGGAGGGGAAAGAAAGGATCAAACCCTTTCTAAAGGCTGTAAGTATCTTCCCAATGAAAATAAAAGGTGCATTTGTGAACTGAATGCTGTTATGAATATTTTAAAAGAAAACACTAACTTTGTTTTTCAGACCAATTTAGTTTCTTCCCAAAATGTTAGACACTGCTTGAGAGAAAGCAATATTGAAGAAGCAGTCTCCTCCATCACAAATATGATTATTTGAGACATATTGATTACACCACAATAATGCATTAATACATAGGGTTTACCACATCAGATAAACAGTTATAAGGTATCATTCTGAAAAAAGCTAAGACTAATTTAATTTGATTCATTTTTAGTGAGAACGAAAAAAATCCATGCATAACGTTTCCATGTGCCTCCTTGCAAATATAAGCCTCAGTTTAACAAAATAGGTAATATGAAGAGTTCAGCTGCATCTATCATAGACTATTTACATGCTCATACCATCAGAAGTGTTCCTAGATGTATTTTGAGCTAGGACCCAAAAATACAAATTATAGATGGAAGTGACTGTAGATGCAAGTCCAGCCCTCCGCTACATGAAGAGTTTAGGAAAACAGATCAATTGAGGGAACTAATATTTATTTGAATTCCAACAGCATCTAAGAATTCAAAACCTAGACCCCATTCTTTTAGATGGGCACTGCCTAAAACAAGACCACCCAAAACACCACCCCCCCTACCCCCACGCCCCCCAAAAAGACCAACCCTCTGTGTTCAAGCTGGTCCAAGAAAAAAAGTGAAATACAAACGGATGAGAAAGCAATCAGGCAGTATTGGTCATTCTGACAGCATTAACAAAATTACTGCAAGTCTTCGGAGACACACAAGAGCAGGAATTAGCACTGAAGCAACGTATGCTACAATGAAACCCAGGGATACGATCCTAATGCAGCTTTGCAGGACCACAGTGTGTGCTGGCTCTTGGGGTTCTGGACCCTCCTTATGGCCAGGAATGCAGTTCATGCGAGTCTGCTCAGGATGCTGGTGTGGCTGCAAAGCTAAGCATTTTCTGTCTTGTGTGGTTTTCACCCAATTCAGCTCCTTGCCACTCTACTGGTGACAAGGAAAGGAAGGTACAAGAGCTAGCCATTTTAAGCAGAGGAGAAGGACTGCAGAATCACAGCAGTCCCCTGAATTGGCTGGTACTGCGGTTCTTTCTCTTTCAGTTCCTTTAAAACTGGCCACCTCAGAACTGTTCTGCACACCAAGGTGTTTTCCAGAGCAGGGACAGAAGAGCTAAATTACATGACAGCAACATTCTCCCTGTGATCAGTATTATCCCCACAGCTTTGCAGGATGGACTGTTAAGTATCTGCCTCAAAGTACTCTAAGCCCACAGCAACTGTACTAAGCCATAATTAACATATACTGAAGATAAATTAAAAATATCTGCAATAACCATAATTAGTAGATGAACTTGAGAAGAAAGCAATCAAAGCCTGCAGCACACAGAAACTGTTACACCGAGTCTGGAAACCTTCATAACAAGCTATTTTTTCAAGATATGAGAAATCACTAATTTGAGAGATATGATAATGCCAGTAAGAGAACTAAGTTTAACATGGTCCAACATTAAACATAGTTTAGGATGTTTGTGCAAAGAACTAAGAATTAGATTTACGAAAATGACTTTCTTAAAGAGGTAGGTCAGGCAACTTGACTCATTTCATCAAAAGAAAGATCTGTAGCAGCATTACCAATAAAACCCAGCTGTCTAGGCCCAGTTGATTTATCTTGCAAAATAATTTAAGGAAGTTTCAGCACTAGCAAGCAAAGAAACTAGAGGTTCAGTTGCCAAAACCACAGCACCTGGTGCCTGACCTCAAGCTGCTACCCCAGGAGAAGGCACGCTGAGCAAGGTTACATCTCAGTTCTGAGAGTGCCATGTAGAGATCCTCCCCGGTATGACAAGAAAGTACTGTATATGCTTAGAAGTAGGTAACTGAATCACAGCCCAGTATGGAAACATCTTTTCCATCAGAAAAAGGATCAACTTCAGATTGCACAGACCATTAAAAACATACAGAGAAAATATAAGCCTCTACTACTCATTTGCTTTCTTTCAACTTATAATCAACCTTTTCAAATGTTCATCTGCCACTGTACTTGGACTGCATTTGTAGTGAGGCCTAATATTTCACAATTATTAAAGATGTAAGCAATCTAACACCTAATAATTAAATGGAAAATCTAGTCGAGGTATGATGCATAATCCCCCTAATTTTTTAGGACAGTGGGTATGGCAAATATCTGTCATCAAGGAAAAGTTCTAGGCTTAGTGATCAATGTAAGAAAGTACTGGATTGCACTCTGCTTTTTTAATTTTTATTTTTAAAGAAACTCAGATCATCAGTTCACTCTTTATTACTCTAAGACAAAACTTAGTTTGGAAAGCTGACTTTAAAAGATCTTTGTAGCAGTATTATTGGATTGATGCAACCTTGCAGTTCTGATATCCACAGGGAGGAAGTACTAAATTCTCATCTTTCACATGTAAGCCCCTATTATTGTATCTCCACAATAGCCAAAGAACTACAGCCATTAGCTTACCAACTACAGTTAACAAATAAATCAAGAACCTCAGTAGTTGTGCTCGTCTCAAACCATTCAAGCTATTAAAAACAACACCACTTTAATTCCCTTTGCATAATATCTTAAGAATATAAAAGCCAAAGATAAGTTTTCATTGTTTTTTGTCCCCTTTGGCTAAGCTGCCTGTCAAAGCTCTGCAAAGCATTGGGGCAGGACAAGCATTCCCAAAGAAGGCAATCCACCTTTTGTTCTCCTGCATTGTCTGATGTCTTTTGTCTAAAGTGCTTTGACAGAAGAATGGTTGCCAGCATTTTTGACATTCTAGAAACTGACTGGCATCTCCTCTGTTGCAGTACAATAAAGGGACACAGTAAATACCAAACAGATTTACTAAAAAAAGTGGGAAACCAACTTTACTGGCTTTTTGAAGGGGGAGCATAATATCTTGGTTAGTTACTATGATTTTGATTTTTTTATTCTGGGAAAGTATCGAACCCTTACAATGTTCAGCCCAAATTTACTCTATCACCACCAAAATAGCAAAGGCCTTTCAGGTAAATAATCCAGGGCGACTTAGTTGCTTGAAGCAAGCATTCTTGTTTTATTATATCACTCCATTTGGTCCAGCAATTCTGTTATTTCATGTCAGATAGGTTTTCATCCAAATTTCAGAACAACCACTAATGAAACATTCAGGCAAAAACCTGTACTTCATATATGCTGCCAGTCTCTTTCATATGCTTCCCACTTTGTCTTGCATGCCACAGAAGTAATGGTATCAATACTCCTTCCCTCTTTTCTGTAAGAGGGTTACACTTGCACATTAGCTTTACGATCGTTCATTGAAGGATCAATTCAATTCAATCAATTGATCAGGAATTCAATTCCAACTTCAAGAACAGAGCATGTCTTGTCAACATAGCAACATTTTAAAAATATTCCCATCTGTAGACACTTCTATACCCTTTTTTCTGATTTGACTTGTTTTACACATTAAAATAACCTGTTCTCTACCTCTCTCACAGCAAAGAAGATTCTCATACAGTCTTCTTCAGCTCAACCTCTCTGTAAGCGCTGATGACTATTGCTTTCATTAGCGTAGTTGGACTCTGGCTAAAATGAAGTGATCGTCCTAAGGGAAATAATTATAACAAGGGATACTACTACTTTTTTAATTAGCTGGGGAAGATGTATCTATGTATCTTCATATATAGATATATATTAAAGAACACATTCTTGGTAAACTTCAGATACCTTTTACACTGCTATGGGGTATGCTCAAATTACATTTGAGTTAATTTAGGAATTACATCTCCATTCTACATTCCACTGCCACAGAAGAAAATTAAGATCCTACTATTTGAAAAGTATTTTGTTAGTTAGGAACACGTGTTTACAGAACCAGTTGTTGCCCCATGACAACTTCATAGTCTTCAAGTAACCTGGCTACAAATAAAGATCAAAATAAAAACCAAAGTCAACAGCACCTCCGAAAGAAGTATGCACCAAAAGCCAGAGATCTGTAACTCTTAAAAAGACAGTAAAAAGCCTGTTGCAGGCAGAGTCTGAATGAAAAATATCTTCCAGATCGACCAGCTGCTAAAAGCACAAGTATATTGTCAAGATCACTTCCTCCCTACCCCCAAGATGTTACTGTTTTGCAAGGCTCACTGAGAACCATTTCCTTTACATACTACTACAAATTCAAGTCTTTTTGGGGAAAATAACACTGAAAAAACACCACAATTACTTTCATAAATCTAATAAACTGTAAAAACCACTGTATTGGTCCCCTCCTTCATTATAAATATGAGAATGGGACAAAAGCATACTCATCACCATCGATTTAGAAGTATTATCAGACCTTCAAATGGTTGAATGACTTCTGAGAAGGTATAATCAAATGGTAACTCAGGAGATTTACACTTTTCTAATTAAATGCCGATGCAAGCTACTGTTCACTGTATTTAGCTATAAATCCCATCTTTGTTGAAAAAAATGCATTACTCCAAAGGAAAAAAAAAAAAACCACCCTAAAATTGTTGAACCTCTTAATGGTCAAAGTAGTTTCTCTTATCTAATGCCAATGGAAAAACAGCAATTAGGTTATGCACCTAAAAGTAATGAAAATTTGTGACTTAGCGTTCTGTTCACACATTCAAAATTTAAGCTTCCAGAAACTGTCTCTGCACCACAACATTACAAGAATGCAATAACAGAAATGAACATACTACACTGAAAATTACCAGAGCGTATTTATGATTAACTGGCTGGTGCTTTCTTCCCTTCTTCCCATACCAGAGACGAGACATTTCCCTTCTAAAAATAAAATGAGACAAAAAAAAAAAAAAAGAAAAAAAAAATCATTCAAGGCTGTTTGAAAGCATTCTCTGTACCTGCTGTCAGTTCCAGGCACAGGCAGAGCCCCACGACGGTGACAGGATAGTTTGCTAGATACACACATTTGACTGACATGGCAGGGAACAAATGAATGAGTGTACAGTAGGGGGATGTATCGCAAATGGTGACGGTACAGAAGAAGAAAGGTTTCCTGTATTCAAGTGTGGTTGCAGAGCACTAGTTTGTTAAAAAGGCTAGAATATTTAAAGATACAGAACAACTTAATTTTTCTTATACAATACTGAAGAATACAAAAAAAACCCCCCAAGAACTGCTTGCAATATTCTGTGACACTATAATTGTTCATAAACAAGTTCTAATGGTAACAAATTTGCACTCAATATTAAAATAATAGTTTGTCTTAGCTTATGTTGACAACTGTATATAAACCTTGCCAGTTATTTCTTAAGAGTCCGGAATCAGTTAAAAAAGTGGTCAGTAAAGTTTTTTTTAAAAAATTCTTTTTAAAAAAGGTTTTAAAGCATTCAGAAACTGTTAGCCTCGCAGCATTTTCAGTTTTGTAAGCTACAAGAAGAAAACGAATCCTTTTGTCTGTAAGCTAAACTTGCTGTATGGGTTAAATGCTAGTCCCAGCAATAAAGTATTTTTGGAATAATGATCTAATTTTTTTTTTTTAAGGAAGGATGTTTATTTCAACAGGCGTGTGCAACAGTAACACGCACAGCAAGCCTTTGAGAATTTCCTTGTAGTAGCACTTGGAGGCTTCTCCCCACCCCCCCAACCCCCTTCCAAAACCACACAGTGCTCCAAGTCCTGGGTAAAAGTATTAAATAGGCAAGGGCAGCAGCAGGCAGCATCACAACAGCATTAAAACGTTGCTCATTCACGCTGTTCCACTGTGATCTAAAAGTCAGGATGCCCAAGCACAGAAAAACAGTACGAGAATTTGTACTTAACTGTGCTGCAGACTGTGCACTGGAATGCCTGACCTTGCATTACTATCTAACTCAATGTAATTCAGATGGATAAAATGCTTTTCTTTTCCGTAAAAGCTTCCTCATGAGCTGGTAACTCTAAAAATCAATTTGTTCCAACTTATGAGAATTATTAAAGTGACGAGTAAGAACATTTTTATCACTGGGACATTGAAAGCTAGGATTTAGGAAACTCAAATATACAATAATACACTAGATACACAATCAAATGGTGTAAGTTTCAAACAATAAACCATATGCCCCTTTATCTGATTTTTTTTTTTTTTAAATAATAAGCGAGCTAATACTGAGGTAAAACAAGAACAAAAAATGGACATCCTTAAAACTGTTTCAAACTATAAAATTACAATCAATATAAAAACCAAAATACAAGCTACAACCTCCCCCCTCCAAGGTCTGGCAAATCTTAAAGGGATGGAGAGTATGAGAAAAACTATTTCAAATTACCTCTGGACATGCGACTTCTAAGCCAAAAAGCAAAAGCTAGCCATACAACTAACTCCCCCACAGCCTATTTCAGCAGTCTTCTCCTCCCCACTTTTTTCCCCCTCAGAAAAAAAAGTTCTTCCCTAACAATATCCAACACACTGTTTCTCCAAAACTGGGGGAGGAAGAAAAGAATCTGGGCCACCACACAATTTTTTATTCTACAGCATTTAATCTTAAACAATTCAAACAACTTACTTGGATGGTTTTAGCTTCTCTCTAAATAAAACTGGCTCCTCCCAGAGCTCCTCAAAAGGATTTAAAAAACTTGCTCAAAAGTAAAAAAGAGAGCAATAAGCTGCTTTGTTAGATCTGACAACTCACTTTTTCACGTAATTGTAGCTGCAAAGTTTAACGGGAATAAATGCACTGGTATTCACTCTATCAGACCTCCTGTCAGTCTGTTTTGATGTTCAGCCTTCCAGCAGCAGCAACCCCCACCAGCTGGTAGCTGCCCTGCAGCTGGGAGCATCTGCTGGAGGGGGAGGTCGGGTGGAAAGCAGGTCAGGAGAGCCGGAGCACCATCATGAAATGCGCAGTCCTAAAGGTGGCAAAAGCTTTCTCTCGTGACCGACCTCCACCCCAGGCCTTTAACAGTCTTTTTTCCAAACTGGTGGAAGATATATTTCTATTAGCCAGAGAAAGCAGCCCACACAAGAAGCTTGACCCCAGCAACATCCCCTCATTAAAGATAAATAAAATAAACTGCCCTTTTATTCTTTTGTGCATTTGCAGGTGATATTACTGATCTGTTAATTTGAATCAGAACCTCCTATCTTGTTGCTAGTTAATATATGCCTTGCCATAAAAGTTCTTAATTAAAAAAAATTTTAGAGAGGAGTACTGGTTCAGACCGGACATACGTGCAGAACAGCAGCACACACTTAAGAGCATCCACCTATTTGCTACCTAGACAACAGAGCAAAACAAAATGTATCTAATTACACGGAATGATAATCTTGTTATTGTCATTGTTAGTTTGTAACCAAGCTAAATATCGCCAGACAATCAATGTTCAAGGCAGAAGTGCATAGTCCTTTCAGTAATTGTTATTCACGATGTTGTTTTTTCTAATAAACTAAGTTGTCTTAAAAAATATTAAAAAGTAGCAGCAGAGAAAAAGGAGAGTGCCAACAAATACAGCTACAACTTATGAAATGTCTTATTTTCACTCCAAATCAATTATCTAGTTTACACCTTTTCCCATACCACATTTAACGTTATCAGCCGACAAGATCTCATAACCTAGAAAAAGAGCAGTAAGTATGATGACTCTCTATAAACTTGCATAGGAAGACTGGATGCTGGGTGTGAAAGAACATCTTTGCAGTTTGATTAGATGGCATTACTCTGTTTCCCCTGGTAGCTAACACAACATCCTGATACCACAGCGACAGAAAAGTTGTGATGTTGAGTTCTACAATCCCTATATTTAATATGCATGCTTTTTGATTGATATTACATTAGTAAAAAGTAATTTATTTCCCCTGCTCCTTCCCTCTTAAGGGAGGGAGGATAGCCCAGAGAAACACTGGGTGGGGGAGAGGGGGCATAATTACTCAGTTTATTGAGAACTCGCTGTTGATTCCACAGGAAGTGGCCATGTAGGTGACCAGGTTTTGTGATGAAAAGCCACAAATACAGTGCACTGAAGATAAGCATCCCCAAGCATCTCCTGAAAAGATTATGAGGCATACGTAAAAATAAGATTGTTCTCAGAATTTAATACTCCAATTCCAGAAGCAGCCCTGAAAATTGAGAAAAACATATACAATCTGGTTCCTGTGATTTATAACTTGAGTGCCTCAGTGCAATTCATAAGTCATTTGCATTTTTGACTGACGAGAAGAAAGCTCATTTTTATGCTGTTGTATTGGTTTGCCTGGGAACAAACAAATCAATAAGCAATGACATTAGTTTCACTTTCAGCAGCCTATCTACTTGTTAGAACACACTTTTAAAGAGATGAGATTGCTATTTAATTACATCTAATGGGCATGTTTCACAGATTATAATAAAAACTCCCATCACCAAAGAGCCCAAAAGAAAAAAACCTGAAAGCTGCCTGCAATAGTGTTTAAAATAGTACAGTTTCAACACACATTAGTATAATATGACAGAAAACAATTCTAGAATTATAAACTCTTGCAGTCTTATATTATTTTAAAATTTAGAATAGCATTTTACAGCTCTGTTATGAGATGTACATCCTGTATGTTTACACCTTGTATTATAGTTTTAGGATATAAGTTGCCAAGATCTTCAAAATTAGGAAGACACCTAATTTAGATGCTCAGGCCACCTAAATGGTCATCTTTGGAAGGAATCCCACTAGGTGAAAGAAAGGCAGTTTTGTATTTTGATGACATAAGGCATAAAAAAAGTCAGCTGAATTAAGGTCTGGTTTATCTTTAATAAGAGGCAGACAAGTTCTATTTGGTACAAAAAGCCTTTCAGATGACTAAGGAATGAGTGCCAAGTTCAGGAGTAATGAAGTCAGAATGCAATTAAAAAATAAAAAAAATAAAGGTCAGGTACTGGCTCCTAAGCAAAACTACCACTTTGTCTTCTAAAACAACTGGGCCTTTGTAAAAATTGTTGCAGGTGAAGCTAACGTGGGATTACAGTTAACTGAGGTCTGATCCCTTCCCCCTTTCCTGCTACAGGGAACACACTAAACAGTACAAAAGCCACCTCCTGTGGTATCCAGTACAACACAACTGGCATAGCTGCTTAGTTGGCTGACAATGTTTCCATAAGAAAGCAAGTCTAATTGGAGAAGTCATCCTTTGTTTCCTTTCAACAGTTTAGGGAAAGGGGAAAAAAAAGCAGCATTTTTCCATTCACAAAATTTTCCTCTGGATTTTGCAAAGGTATGCTGAAAGCTATTAAGAGTCTCAAAGCATAAGCTTTTTAGTTGAATGATTCTGCTTCAACTTTTAGCAGAGGGATTGCCCCACTTCCCTCTATTAGATACATGAAATAACCATCAATTACAATTCCACATTCATGATTCCAACTACAGGACAGCTCCAACTAGTAAAAACATCCGAATCTTCACTTACAAGTTATAAATAGATTCCAAACAGATTAAGTAGAGAAAATAAATAGAGCAAAGCAAGAAATATCCCATGCATGAAGTTGAGAGAGAGTACAGTATTTGCTCAAGTTAATTGCAAAAGCAAGAAGGAAAGTTATCAGTCTGTGCAAAGGACATTGCATTATATTAATGGGCACCTGAGTCTCTCTTCGATCACAATAAATTTATTTAACAGAAATATTTCTAGTATTGCACATGACTGCTGAAATTCAAGAGACTCATCCTCCAGTACAAGAGCAAAGCCTATGAAACATGCTTGTTAATGCACAGCAACACATACATAGTGACACATCTAATTTCTTAACAGACAATGCATGATGTACAAACCAAACAACTATCTAGCCTGTATATCCAATATACTATCATAAAGAGACAACCTTTCAAGAAACATACTGGAAAAATATTCTTATTTTGAGGACTGTTAAGGTGGTGCATCTTTACACATTGTGTGCACTGTTTCATTCAAGAAACCTAGAACTTCCAGGCTCCCTCTTCTCTCTGCTGATCCAGTACTATCCAGCTTGTCATACAGCATTATGATCATACCACTTTAAAATGTAAGACACAACAAGCTGTTTCACCAGCATCCAAGCACTGAAGTGTAGAGTAGGGAATAGAAGCAAATTTATAGAAAAAACATGATTAAGAATACAAAAACTTAAGACTGGAGTGCATACCGAAACACCCATTTTAATATAGAAATATTGTAAGTTACAGTCCAGATCCAATAAAGAACTTAAGCACCTATGTCCAATACTCCAAACTTGAAAAACCTTCTTCAGATGTTACCTGACCAGGAGATATAATCACCGTTTGTGACCTTCATGTTTCTACAAATACACAGAAATAGAATTTCGAGACACTCCAGAAGTTAGTTTTGTTAACGTTGAAATGGTGTCTAACTCTAATACCGTTTCACGAAGGCAGAACTTAATTTGCAAGTAACGGCTTGATCTAGTAAACATTTTCAAACCATGTCTAAAGTTTCAACTGAATTCAGTTTGACAAGTGAATTATTACAAAGTACTGCTTTCCAGAAGGATTGTATCTATATTTGACAGAAATTTAATATGCAAAACCAAAGGTAATGATTATGAAATGCAAGTCCAGAACATGACCCAGTGAATCTGGGGAAAAATAATTTGCAAATATTTATCAACTCATGCTTCGTTTTGGAAGTTAACTTCAAGACAGCTTTAAATCAAACTGATTTTCTGTATTTTCCAAACAACTGAAAAGCTAATAGTAACGATAAAACAGATGAGCTTCCAACTACTTTAAGATCAGCTTGCAGGTCCTAGGACAAGAAATTTCCTGTTTTCAAATATCTTGTGGATGAGTATTAAGATTTATGTGGACCTGAAGTATGACTCACTCCTGAATAATAGGAATAAATAAGATCAAATGACAGGGGGAAGTGGAGGGGAAGGAAGAATCAACACTTTAAATAATTAAGAATTATTCTAGTACAGAGCAATTCTGTTTCCTTAACAGATTTCAGGTTTAAATAGGAACTGATTTCCTTAATTGATGTCTTCACAAGTGCCCAAGATGAAATTTCTTTAATGCCTCTGAGACATTTAGCTGTGGCCACACTCAGTTATTATATTTTTTGCATCAATACTCTGTCTGATGACCAGAGATCTGATCCATGCAGCATAAATCCTGTACTTCCAATACTGCATGATGATAAAGACGCTTAACAGCTGTAGTACCTTACATAGATATTGTTTTCATTGTTCTAGATTCAAATCCAGAATCTAAAGCTAGATTAGCAGTTTATGTCAATAAGTCATTATCACATACAGAAATAAAAAGTGCATTTATACACATACAGTCAAGCTAACGGTGCATCCCAGTTTTCCAGCTCCCTATCAAAAAAGTTAACTACTTAAAGAATACAACAGACCCAGTCCCTTTATTGCTCAAGGAATGTCATTAACTTTGGAATTAGCTTCACAGACCAACAGATGAAGCATTAAATAAGCTAATTAAGGCATTCTGATCTCTATGATTTCTTTTCATTCTTCCCCTCCCCCCCAGGAGACCAACTAGTCATTTAGTCAGATACAAATAGAAGGTGCAAAAATTTTATAAAAAAACTCACATGGGAAAGCACAAATCATGTCGTTTCCCCTTTATGCACTAATGTTTCTTACGCAAGTAGTCATTTCCATTGTTACCCCCTCTAATGCCCTCCTCCCTGTGCTGAATTGTTAGAGCACAGCAATTTCCTTTGTATCTAGCATTATTAAAACTGTAAAAATCTTGCTTGGAAAATTAGTTTCAGTTGTCCTTCCTCTCCAGATATAGTAAACTGATTCTCTAAAGATTTTAACGGATTATTTACATGTGCATGCCAACTTCTGTAGAAAAATATTTGAGCTTATCAGCACACTTTATGTGCACAGAAGGTCAGTGGAAAGCTGATTTACTTCAGTTAACTCTATACTAGATCCCCGATATAGTTAATGACGTGTTACGTGAGTACTTGTTTTCCATGTCTTTTTCCTTCAGTGGTCAACTTCAAAATGCCACCTGCCACTTCATTTAGCAACAGCAGTGGAAAGAAGCCCATCAAGGTTTTACAATCCATTTTAGGAAAACAATAGTAGAATAACTGGGTAATTGGAATTTCTGAATTTCTGGGATTGATGAATCACAGAGATATCCCCTCCCCCGCCCCCCTTTTTTTTTTTTTTCTCTTTTTAAAGAGTGCAGATGTTTTTTCTGAATTAAAAAAGTTCAAGAGTCTGCAAGAAAGGTTATAGAAAATAATGCATACTGGGCAGCACTTCTTATAATCTTTCTTCAAGTTGTTCTATAACCAAGTGTGGTTCATAATTTGTGCTCTGACCTGTTGGGGGTTTTTTTGTTTGTTTTTGGTTTCTTAAAATATACAATGTATATGCAATGGCATAGCATTTACATAGAAATAGGAAATAGTTGTGTTACTTGAAAACTTTTCTCAACTAGGATTTGGAGACTGTAGGAAAATTCAAGCAGTTTTTCCTTTTCCCTCATCTTAAAATTTCTTCAAGCATAAGACCAATCCTATTAGCAGAGCTTGAGGACCCATCCCCACTTTCAAATATTGTGGTACCATGCCTTTACCAACACCAGGTGACAACTCCTTAATGCTTTCAATCTGTGGTATTAATTGGCACCAAAATGATGTTAATGCATCAGCAGCTATCTAACAGCAAGCACCTTAACCCTATGTCATTGATTATACACATTACTATATACACAACTTCAACTTAAAAAGGAAACAAAATTAGACTATAAAGTGCCAATGGAAGTTGTTTCCGAGGCACTGCACAACAGAAACAGTCAGTTTGCTGTCAAATCTTGCCATGTTTAGATGCAAGTACAGAATATGCTTTGGAGAAAGCATTTGTTTATCAACACGCAGGTTTCTAAACAGTATTAATTATTTGTGCTAACAGATACAGAAAGCCATTAGCACTTGAACTTATATACGCTAAGTAAAACAAACAAACAAAAACCCCAAAACATGACACGGAACAAAACCCCCCAAAACCCACACACAACCCAAAACACCCTCTTCTTTGGTTTATGCCCATTCACTTAAGTACAAGAAGGTAAGAGAGATATTTGAGGAACACCACCAAGAACCTAGAAGCACAGTTTCATTTCTTACATAATATATAAAATAAAATTCTTGTCTATCCGTTTCTAGTGGACACCAGAGACAAGTTTTTAGCATGGACTGATCTTAAGTGAAAAAAGTATCCTTTTTAAGAGAGCTTTGCCAATGGGACAGGCAGAGATCTCTCAGGAATGCAGATACTGAGGAACAACATCATCAGCAACAGGAGCTACGAGGTGCCCCACACAGAGTTTGTTTTAAACTCTAAGTAACTGATCACTATGAATTAGTCACCTTTACTGATGGTAATGCTAGATAGTAGTAGATTCATGGTTATTTCTAATAAGTCAGTTCTCTANATAGTAGTAGATTCATGGTTATTTCTAATAAGTCAGTTCTCTATTAAGTGTGTAGCATATATTACAAAAAGAGTCAGCTAAAGGATTCCCTGGATTTTATTTTTTTTGGACGCTTCATACAGTGCAGTATTTGATCAAACCAGCATTTAATATGACAGGAGTCTTGATCTCTTTGCCACTAGATCAGTTGAGGTTACATCTACTGGATTACTTCAGGGAAAGGCTGATAGGAAATAGGCAGAAGAAGAAAGCATAAGCAGATGAAAAACTGGAGTCAGTTCAGAGTAAGAGTTCAGTCCTACTCATTGATCCATTTAATAAATGTATAAACCAAC
>WAAD01009982.1:0-21176 GCA_013389945.1 Fregata magnificens | reverse complement strand
AGAACAGCAAGAGATACAGAGCAGCAAAGTCTCTCAAAACCGCAGCTATAATTTTCATGTGCCTCTGTCTAAAAGGATGCAGCACACAGGTATGTAATAATAGTCTCTGAACAGGGTCAGTTATTCAAAGTCACCCTTGTTAAAATTAAGGTTCCTGGATAACCTTGACGAAAGGAAAAAAAAAGAAAAGACAAATCTTTCTCTAACAATATGAAAGAATAAAACATTTCAGATGCATAAGGCTAGATAAGTTCTATGACAAAGTCAGAACAGGAAGCTGCAGACTCCCCATACACTGAACAAGGTATCAATTCTAAAAAGCCTTACAAGTAGGAAAATAATAATAAAAAAAAAATCCTGATTTTAACTTTTTAAGAACTTGAAGTTGTGTATAATTATAACAGTTAAAAAAAGTAAATAAAACTTGATGTTTACGGAACTCTAAGACACTCCTTCCCAGACTGGCTCATTTGAGATTAAGAACACTGAAATAATGCAGGTTTGTCAGATACCTACTTTTTTCTCTTTCTTACCACTAGGTGACAAAGACAACTGGGTTGACACTAAATATTTTGACCTATGCAGAGTAGCACTCAGCAAGGTTACCACTGAATTAAGAAAACAAACTACCACCACATGTGACTTTTTGTGTACAAAAACGTAGGACGCATTGAATGGATAAAGAACAGATTACTAATTCCCCATGCAGTTAGAGAAACCCTTCATAGCTGGAGTAGTTTCCAAGATCAGATACAGACTGTAAACTAAGAACTATTTCTTCTGAAATAGGTGATAAATTCTGCTTTATGCTGAAGATAAGTACTTGCTCTGCTGTATTAGAAAGTGAACCAAAGAGACAGTAATCATTTTAATTAGCTGACCTAGACATCATTGCCATACATGAAACATTTATCTATTTTCAACTTAAATATGATATGAAGAGAAAAAGAAAATCTGAGTTGACTGTAACCACAAAAGGTCACCTAGCCCAGACAGGATAAGCTATACCAGAATCAGTGCCATGGACATTTATCTCAAGAAATTGCATAACCTCCACCACTCAGAGGTAGTGGGGGTGATGTTTAAAAGCAGGTTAGTTATGCACTAGCATAGACTCAATTCTCCCTTTTGGAAAACTCAAATATTTTGATGTAATTTCAGTCCATTACAGATCTCCATTCACATTGGACATGGGGAAAAAAAAAAAAAAAAAAAGACTACTGCCTTTCTTGTTGCAGCCAACTTTTAAGTATGAAATGATTTTATGTTTGTAATCAACCTTTTCTCCTTTAGATTAAAGAACCCCACTTACTTCTAATTTTCTTTATATGTTACACTTTCTAGGCATTAATTAGTCTTGCTGCTTTCCTCTGGACTCTCTCCAATTGATCCATATCTGTCCTCAACTGCAGTGCCCCAACTGGACATTCTATGCCATTCAGCTCAAAAGAAAAGATGGAAAAGTGACTTGATCATTGTGTGTAGGTATTTATACAAGATGATAGCTGATAGTTTGTTGTTGTTGTCTCTTTCTTTTTTCCCCCCGGCTTCTGACAATGATATAATAATCTCCAATACCCCAAAAATCACATTCAACTTGAAAATAAGGCACAGTTTCCTAGCAGTGAAGATCATTTAAGAATTCAAGACTTCACCAGTGATTGAGCATGGACATCTCATGTCTTTGAATCACTGCAACAGATTTAGAGATTTTTCCGGTAGATATGTTTAAGTTGCTTCCTGGAAAAGTTTTATGTTCCATATACAAAGATAAGACAAAAGAACCCCAGCTAGCTCTTCTAAACTCAGAGCTCTATGAAGTAGAGAGAATTTTTAGAAAGTTTCCAAAAAATGGGAAGCACAGAAAATGACATTAAAAACTTTCTTGCAGAACTCACTTCCTTCACCAGACACCACTTACCTGAATCTTTCTTTCATTATTTACTTGCTAGAAACACAAGCTTAAATAATACCATGAGAAACTATTGGCTGAATCTACAAGTAACTCAACTAAATCAGTAAAACTTCAGTATGGTAATGAGGTATTCCAGTGTTAAGTACAAGCCAATCATGAATATCCTCAGTTGTTGACCCTTTTTTGTGTTGCTTTATAGACACAGTCACTGAAAAATTTTAAACGGTGCAGAAAAAGAAAAGCTCAAAGACCTATTGGAAAGTGTTGATTTTTACAGTCTACCTCCTTCTTACCTTTCTTGTGGAACAGCAAACCAGTACTCATGTTTTTTATCCCTCTGTGCATACTGTTGCATTGATGCACTTGCTTGCGAAACAAATGTTTTTCTCATGGGTTTTCCAACCCTGAGAAGCAGAAACTTGTGAGATCGATGCCGTCTTTTTTCTTTTGTAAGAGAAGAACCTATTAGTAAAGAAAAGTAAGCTATCCACAATGTACAAAAGACCTTAATAAAATTATTAGCCAATTTTGTATTAGACAATACAGGTATATAGGATATACATATAAATAAGTAATAGAAGATGAGGTAACATAGGTAGTAATAATTACCTGTCCTTTTTTTTTTTGTTACGTAAATTGCATCAGCAGAATTAACTGAAGAGTACAACACATTTGAATAATTCTGACATTCGTTTCTACTTCCAACCCCAGACCACATTGTGATAGTCTTTCATCCATGCCTGAAAGCATTTCAGAAGGTATTCTCAATGCATATCCCTCAACACTGAATCAGACAACCCTCCCACTGTTAAAAAGATATTCCATATACCTGGAAAAGATACAGCATTAAGTAAGTACTTAGGATTGATTCACATATGTCAAAGCTGTTCATTAGTTACTTTCATTTAAAAAAGAAAAGTTCTAGCGCTACTAATAGAGGATTGAGATGAATTTTAGTTTGTTAGCTATATCAAACACTTCAAAAGGTATAAACACCACTTCAGGATGAAGTATACTGGATGTTGTGGTACGGCATTTTTCCCTCCAGTAGTATATTTAATTGAACTAATAGAATTATATTATTACCCTCAAGGTCTGGATTGTCAAGTCAGCACAAGGTAAAGGAAGAAGCCTTCTCCAAATTGTTTCTTTGCTAGATTAATTGCCCAAATCCTAGAACATGAGCTCCAGCCACAAGAGACTTTTTAAAGCAAGGAAAGAGAATGTAAATTTAGGAGTTCTTATGATCAGCTATGACAACAAAGGATTTATCCTGCCTCTGGTGTTACATGTACATACAGGTATCTTCCAGTTTTCTAGAACACTCATCTTTTCTTTACAGCTGAAGTTCTCCTTCAGTGTCTATGCAAGACTAGAGATACACTAAGCACAGAAGACATCACCCTCTTGATCTATAAACATCTCTCCTGTATGTTTTCCTCAATCAGATTTTCACCATAAAGTTTACAATAGTATTATTCCACAAAAGAATTTTTTTTTCAGTAAATATTTAAATGCGCACCTCGAAATTTTCAGTTACGTTTTAGAATTATACTGGCAGTATACAGTATAGTAGAATAGTCATAATATGCATGATTTGGAAATATTTTATAAACCTGTAAGCTCAAAGGTAAATTGTCAGATAAAAACAACCCAAACCAAAAAGAACCCAAAATAAACAAAAAACCCTGTTTCATAGGACTGGCACATGAGCTTTGTGGCAGTGTTAGAGAGAAGTACTCTTAAAATGATCTGATATTTGGGATTTTGGACCTTCAGATGCAACAGTTTAGAACTTCTCTGACCTAGAGCTCAGAGAAGTGGGATTTGTACCACACCTGAAAAAAGTAAAACAAGTGAGATTATAATCCCAGCTAGCAGAGAGAATGAAAACAAACAATTTAGCCCTGCCCTCAAATCTCAAAAGGAGTATTTAAGATGCTATTTTTTGGTGTGTTCTCCAATATATTTTTGTACATTTGACACAGAATTCATCAGAAAAAAAAGATTTTAGTGATGGCTATTGTGTGTCTCATGCTTTTTTTTTTTTTTTCCTTTCAATCTCTGCCAATACCCAGCTAACTAAGCAGCAGACATGTTATCTTTAATGAGATTTTCAGCTTCTTTATACACAGACAAAACTAGAGACCATTACAATTTCTCCAAAGTATCAACTACATCTAGCTTTTACTTCAGTCCAGTGGTTAACATAAGTGTGTCTAAAAATAGACTAGAATATAAGAGAGTCCTGGGTAATTAAAAAAAAAAAAATCCAAGGGAAACCTTTCTAGCTATTCTACTCTACTCAGTTATCAACTCGCATTGCATCACCTGTTCAACATTCAGAACAAATAGATCATTAATTTCAAACTCAGAAACATTTGACCTCTGTGAAGATCAAGAAATGGTAGTTCCCAAAAACCTAGATGCTCAAAACTCCTACAAAAAGGGAAGAAATTCAACTAAGTCCTTGCTACACGCAGGAGATAAAAAGACTATCTAGGTAACTTAATGATACAAAACTCATAGTATGACTACTTCAGAGTTTTAGTCTGATAGACAGGATATTAGAAAGTGTTTATAGTGTTTCAATTTTTTAATGACCCAGTGTTTTTAGTGAGCTACTGTTACCAGACCTGTCATATTTAGTCTTTGATGATCTTCAAGAGTTAAGCAATAGATCTATGCTTTTACCTTGGCTCTATTTAAATTTGCCTGTAGACAAAGCCAGTAGGAGTTTCACCACATCTATGTAGATTGAGAAGTATTAATTCATAATTTACTGTTTTATTTGCATTCTGCTAATACAATGTGCAAGAATAAGAGACATACAATAATTCCAACTGAAGTTGGACTGAAGTCATTGGCACAAATCTCCAAAGAATAACTGTGTATTGGGTTTGTGTGGCAAGGTTTTGGGAGCAGGGAGCCTACAGGAGTGGCTTCTGTGAGAAGCTCCTAGAAGCTTCACCCATGTCTGATAGAGCCAATGCCAGCCGGCTCCAAGACAGACCCACTGCTGGCCAAGGCTGAGCCAAGCAGCAATGGTGATAGCGGCTCTGGAATAACATATTTAAGAAGGGGGAACAAAAAAGAAAAAAACTGCGTAATTGCATCTGGAGAGAGGAGGGAGAATATGTTAGGGGAACAACTCTGCAGACACCAAGGTCAGTGAAGAAGGAGGGGGAGGAGGTGCTCCAGGTGCTGGAGCAGAGATTCCACTGCAGCCCATGGGGAAGACCATGGTGAGGCAGGCTGTCTCCCTGCAGCCCATGGAGGTCCATGGTGGAGCAGATATCCACCTGCAGCCCATGGAGGACCCCACACCAGAGCAAGTGGATGCCTGAAGGAGGCTGTGACCCCGTGGGAAACCCGCGCTGGAGCAGGATCCTGGCAGGACCTTGCGGATCTGTAGAAAGAGGATCCCACGCTGAAGCAGGTTTGCTGGCAGGAATTGTGACTCCACGAGGGACCTACGCTGGAGCAGTCTGTTCCTGAAGGACTGCAACCCATGGAAGGGACCCACACTGGAGCAGTTTGTGAAGAACTTTAGCCCGTGGGAAGGACCCACATTGGACAAGTTCATGGAGGACTGTCTCTCGTGGGAGGGACCCCACACTGGAGCAGGGGAAGAGTGTGAGGAGTCCTCCCCCGGAAGAGGAAGGAGTGGCAGAGTGAATGTGTGATGAACTGACCACATTCCCCACTCCCCGTCACCCTGCGCCACTCAGAGGGGAGGAGGTAGAGAATAATCGGGAGTGAAGTTAAGCCCGGGAAGAAGGGAGGGGTGGGGGGGAAGGTGTTTTAAGATTTGGTTTTATTTCTCATTACCCTACTCTGACTGGATTGTTAATAAATTAAGCTAATTTCCCCAAGTTGAGTCTGTTTTGCCCCTCATGGTAACTGCTGAGTGATCTCTCCCTGTCCTTACTCGACCCATGAGCCTTTCGCTATATTTTCTCTCCCCTGTCCATTTGAGGAGGGGGAGTGACAGAGCGGCTTTGGTGCACACCTGGCATCCAGTCAGGGTCAACGCATCACACTGTGCTTTTTTTTTTTTAATTTATTTTTTTTCTTTCTATTTTACACCCACAACCTTCAGTGAGGCTGTAACACCATGTGCAGAAGGCTTCTAGTCAGCATTCCTCTATCTGACTGTATGTAGACACTTTTTTGATTATATATGTATATACTCTGTGACTGTACAGATCACATCATGCATGAAAAAACCTGCAGTCACTCAATGATACAATCTTTTAGAAAGCCGACAAAACTAAAGTATCTAATACAACTGAATTAGAAATAACATTCAATTGTAAGAAAAGCAGCAATTGTGGCAAAGAACACTTGGTGCTTGCCTTTTTTTTTTTTTAAAGTCACAACCAGTGACTACTGCTAGCTGGCATTTTTGCCAGAGGATTTCCTCTAATATTTAAGGCAAAGCCAAACTATCATCACAGAATGATGCAACTACTAATCTGCTTCAAATTTCAAAATTGTTACTTCCTTAACAGAAGGAGGGAAAAAAAAAACCCTTCAAAAAGTATCACATCAGATTCTGAAGTGTAAGATGAATTTCTGTCAACCGAAGAATATACCTCTCTATTCAATACAATCTCAACTTTTAATAATTAACATAAACAAATTGACCTTCAAATGCACTTCACTTATAATCTATTAGTTCGTGACAGGCATTATAGACATGTTTTCTTTCTAGTCCCCAAAATATTGCACAATTAAAACAACTAGTTTATCTCCATTAGCAAGATGGTAAGGCATCAGAAATTGACCTATGATTTTTTTAGAAAGCAAAATCAAATTCATACAGGAACATCTTTAAGTTACTTAAAAAAGACACTGCATTTTTTTTGTATGAATTGAGTAACTTCAACAGACTTTCAAGATAACTTCTGACTAATAATCCTAGGCCTGATCTTTGCAGAGGAGTAAAGGTATTCAAGAAATAAACCTAGATGTTCCCCATATTCATAGCATTAGTTTCTTACCATCTAGCTCTTACCTACCCTGAGAAATACTTTTTGCATGCTTAACCTTGTTCTAGTCAGCATGAAAGTATGACAAGATACAAGCGAAACAAAGTTCTGAAAGTATCAGTGTTAAGACTCCAGTGTTTGTTGCTCACATCATAAACCTTAACCACAAGGTAGACATGCTATAAATAAGATGAAATTCATTCCCTGAAATTCATTCATACACATTTACAGTGGGATCAAAATTTAAGTGACAGCTAGCTGATTGCTAAAGAACATTTTTAATTTTGAGCTCTACAGTGACCAATGCATCATGGACCTAATCTTACAGGCTCATTTAAATCTCCCCTACGAAGATACTGTGTTTTAATATTACCATAAACATAATTTCAATGAGAAAAAATGACAGTAACAAAGGTACGCATGTTTTCCGTTTCCCGAGCAATATTTTCCCCACTGGTTTCTAACGTATAACTTGGGTATATCTTCAAGCCAATGAGAAATATAAGCAATATATGGGGAGATGTGTTCTAGAGAATGAAAAACAATGAAAATTCTGATGAGCTGGAGGGAGATACATTGTAAATCTGAAGGCTAACACTGTATCCATAAATACTGACTCACCTTCTAATTGCCCATCTCCTGCAGTCACAGTTTTCAGACTAATTTCTTTTTGTGAATCCTGTTCCATGTTTTCTCTTTGTTGTTTGGTTTGTTGCATAGTGTGGGTCTTCCAGAGTTTGCGGAGCTCCTCAACTTCTGTCTCCGAGTCTTGAGTGCGCTCTCTCACTACTTTTCCTCTGCTAGTTGTCTCTTTCTTTTGAGAGCCTGTGGTATCTTCACGTGGACATTCCTCTCCCATCTTACTCTCTCCTTCTGGTTCTTTTCCTAGTGAGGAATCTTGATCGTTGCCCACTTCTGCCTCTTTGTCATGCTCTTCGCTACCATGTGATCCTTGCAAAGACTGCTGGAAGACTTCTGCCATATTTTCATTAGGATCTTGTCCCCCCTTTATAGACATTTCAGCACTTTCTGAACGTAAGCTGTGGGTACCAAACTGTTTAGCATTTACAACCATTTCGGCACCGGGTGTTAAGTCACTGGCAGCTTCATTTGAGTCTGAAATGATTGTTAAACATTCAGCACTAGTCTGGTTTATTGTTTGGACAGATTCTGATGATGCTCCAGAAGATTTGTCTTGTCGAAGCTCATCTGAGGAAACAAGTTCCTCACGTATCGGAGAGAGCTCTGATTCTGTGAAGACATCTTCTGAAAGAGACTCCTCTGTGCTCCTTGGGGCAGTACTAGCACTGTCATTGCCTGTATCCCGAATCCTGGAATCCATTTCATCTGTATTGCTCTTTGCAGCTTTCTTGGAATGGCAAAGTTCCCTTACATGCAGCTGTTCTACATCTCTGTTGAGCAAATAACAATGTTGTTATAGGAGGTGCCTTTTACATCAAGCTCTTTTCTTTCCTAAGTTTTGTGTAATGCTGAAAAAAATTAAAGGTGCTCTTAAAAAAACCAACCACACAAACTAAAAATAACTTTTTAAAAAAAATCTCAGAGCATCAGTAATAAGAAACAAGCATAAAATATGTTCTTGTAATGGTAAGCTAATGGCAGACCTTTTGCCAGCATGACATAGATAGGACTTCCCAACTTCATGACATTACTTTTGCAAGGAGAAGCTCTCCTATGAAACCAACAATCTTGTTTGAGACACTTAAAGTGTAAAAATAAAATAAAAACTGGGAAAAACAACAAAAAGCTACAAACAACCATAATCTCTAAAAGGTAGAAGTCTTCCACAATCTTTTAAGCTTTGTCTACCGAAGAAGCCAGTACGATTGTATATATCTGTCCCACTCTATTATGAAGCTGACACCCAGCTCGCTGGTAAGAAATTAATGGCAGGAATCATCTAGTCTAACCTTAACTATCTAAACTAGTCAATACAGAACAACAGGAACCATCAAGGTAGATCTTGCCATTCTGCCTGTGGGAAATACCTAACAGCAATTAGTCTCTTCACCAGTCAGGTACCTAACTTTGAGGATACCACTGTTAAGCAAAATAAATCTCGAACTACTTGGTACAACTGAACAATTTAAAGAGCAGACATCAAATGTTGATAAATAGTGTAAGAAAAAAGCAATCATTAAAGAATTTATTTTCCCCAAAGGAAATAATCTTATTCAACCCTGTCTTTCAAAATAAGCTAACCAGAAATTCTATGAGTTTTACAAGAGGAGGACTAGTGAACATGCTCAACTATATCTACAGGACTCAAGCTTTCCACTGTTGTAAAAAAAAAAAAAAAAAAAAAAAAAAAAACCAAAAAAAACACCCACAAAACAAAACTAAAAAACTGAGCAGTACACAACCTTCATAAAAAATTTCTCATGTTTAAACATACTTTTGACTAGAGTTCTCAACGCCAACTCCCTTGCTACCACAAGCACATTACATCTTCCATTACCTAGTATCAAATGCTTTTAAGAAGCTTGTACCTTAATCTCTCATCTTGAAAAAGGATAAATCCACTTCACATTTCTACAAAACTTTTTATTCAGTTAGGTCATATTACTGACATTACTGAGACATTGCTAAAATTCAGGATGTTTGCAAAACGTATACACCCTCTTACCCAAGTGTTAACATGAAGTTGATACTAAGCTTGTGCTGATGTAGTAATTTTGCTTACAAAGCATGTGGATTAGAGTTTAGGATTTATCATGCATTAGACTGGGCCATTTCCTTAATTTTTCAGGTTTATGCTGGTAATAGGTGCTCTTGGACAAGCACAACCTAAGGTTCATGAAATCCATAAAACACCTGTATGTTTTCAGATATAATTTTTTTCCAGTTTCAGCACAGATTGTGGCTTATATATAGAAACCATGCAACATGAAATTGCAGTTTTAAGAACCAAAGAATACATCGGGTTTGTGATTAGTGTCCATTATATCAATAACCTTATTTTCAGTACTCGTATTGTTCTTCCAAGTTTAAACAAGGTTGGCAAAATTGGGAGAGGAAAAGAAGGTTAATTATAACGGTGGAACATTTTGAAAAAAAACCAGGTAGTGGGAAAACATGATTAAAGTCTCCAATACCTTGAGACACACAGGTCTTGTCAGATCTAGCTGTAGCTGTTGGGAGTTCTGGTTACAGACTGAAGAAATTTGAATTTTATTTTCTCCAAAATTTACAAACATGCCTCAAATTTTTATAAGGTTAAGGCATAAAAGTGCTGGGACTGAAGAAAACACTAGAAGTTAGTATTCAATTTAATAGTTTATAAAGTTGACAAGAAAGATAAATCAGAATGGACATACAGGGCTCTGAACGCCCAGTGTGACCTTTCATTATTAGACATATTTTCATTCCATATGCATTCATATTATAAACAAAACAAAACAGAAAATGCATATGCTACAAGAGCACAAATATAAACAGGGCATGGAAGCTAACTTTGTAAGTCAACATTGAGTCATTGAGAAACTAAACGTGCTAGGAGAAAGAGACTTGTTGCAACTGCAATATTGATTCAAACAGGTAGATAAAAAAAAGTCATCTAATTTTCATAACGTCATTACTTGCTCTATACTTCAAATGAAGTAGGAACTACAAGTAACTTCTTAAAGCTCACTCTGGAAAATAAACTTCCAGAAAGCAATCATGCTGAAGGCATCATCATTGTACATCAAAAGCCCCAAAAGTACTACTGTAGTAATACATAAATTAGTTGCTCTTTCACGAAACACATGACTTCAGGCAGCAAACAAGACCATGACAAGATACCAGTTTACTAACAAGTCTCTGCTGAAACTGAACTTAAAAATGGTACAAGACAAGTTATTTCTTTTGGGTGTCCAGATATGTAAGATTATCAAGAAAGATGTGCTTAGCATACTACCTGTAGGAACTGTAAAAGGGCATTTTTCAGAGTTACTGAGTACCTTTATACCTTACTTAAAATGGCTGCATTTTTTAGTTACACATCAGGGAAACAGCTTTACTCTCTCATACATATATACAACTTTACCTCGGTTAAAAGAGTCCACTTCCCTGCAGTTAGATGGTCAAGGTAGTCTGCAAATGTTTGTGCTGTATGGGCTGTGATAGGTAAAGGTGGCATGATTTTTTACATTTTTTTTTTTAAAATCCTTTTTGGCTTTAATGTTAGGTTTCATCCTATTTCTGAGGACAGTATAAAAATTAGGCAGACAGAATGGAACAAAGATTTTTTCATAATGCTGTTTAAAGTCAGTTTTAAATGCTAAACACCGGCAATTAAAGCTCACTGATCCAAGTGCACTCTGTTCACCCTAAACAAGGCTACACCCAAAGGCAAATATGCAGTTCCTCCCCCAGCCAAAGAGGGAAAAAATATACTCCTAATGCCATAAAAATATACACAAACCTCAGAAAATTAGTCTTATGATCATTTATCAGAGCAACAAGAGGGTATGTGAAACTAATTTGAGAAGCAAGTGAAAGATGGTAAACAATAAAGATTTGCACCTACAGCTGTTTAAGATGGACTTTTCTATTCTGTACATCAGTTTTTAAGTTACCGAAGAATCAAACGCATCTATTACTGTTTTCATAGTGGGGAAGGGGCAGAGGAAGTGGTGTGGTACCTCTTGCTATACACTGATTTTTAAAAGAGACTATTGGAAGAAATTAGAATCTATGTATATAGAAGAGGATTTATTCTATATAGTATACAGAACGTGAGAACTTAAGGTAAAGCAAGCTTTCTCAAGGGTCTTTCCAAGCCAATCGTCGATGTTCTTCTTAAAAAGGAAAACAACAGAAGAAAATGTGGTTTTGCTAGTTTTTTATGGTCAGCAATATGGCTACAGTTCATATTTACTCAAAGCTTTATAAATACTATTCTATCTTACATGGTTAATGAATCCTTAATTTTGCTGTCCACAATTTCCTTATACAGAGCAGCTGACATCACTTCTTCCATTGGACACATGATGCCATACTCTTCACAGCCGTTCGCTTGGACCAGAGGATCCATTTTATGAGGATCAAACATTATATTATTTGGCGTCACTAGCAGCACACCATTGACTGTACCCTAAAATGAGAGGGAAAAGAAGTGGTAAATTTTCTCCTTCATATTTCAGCTTATTCTCCTTTTTTTGTAGGAAAAAAGTGTTTTCTAATTTGTTTTTAAAGCACCTTTATCTTTAAGCAACTTTATACAGTTTCTTGTGTTTTGCAGTCATCTAGAAACATAACTGTTTTTCTGGGGAAGCAAATTAATGCCACCTACTTTCCCAAAAGAAAACAGTTTTGCTCCTCACAACTACTTAATAGCTGGGTTGAGAGAGAAACCCTTGCACCATAAAGAACAGGCTAGGCAGCTGTTCTGAGGTAAAGATACATCCTTCCCAGATAACCACAGGGCTTATTGCTAGTTTTGCAAGAAACTTCAAGCACTGTCTAAAACCTGACTCTTAACCCTTCTCACTTTCTACTATTTAAAGAACAAAAAAAAAAAAAGAAAGATCTCCAAAAACTGACATTTATCTTCATTTTCTTTACACAAAAGCAACAGCGGTATCCAAAACAAGTCATTCTAACTTAATGGAACTGTTGACTGGTTGGACAAATACATTTATAGAATGAACTAGATTAAAAATATTAAAGATTTTTAAAGATGCAGCTGCATCAAGATGCAGCTTTGGATGGATTTAATCATAATCATACTGCTGCAGTACATGAATACAAGTAGATTTTAGACTTCTAGTATGAAAAATGTAAAGAAAGTTGATATACTATGAACTGTAGGGTTCTTACAAAATACAGGTGCCAAGCTAATTTACAATATGTTGAACTTTTTTTTTTTCCCCCAAGCATTAGAAACACACGCAAACACCAATACCAGTTGCCTGCTAAGGAAATTCATTAAACTGTTAGAATGGCAGAGTTTAAGCTAAAACTATGAACTGGAGGAAATGTAGCTTTAAGCAGGATGATAGCGATCCTTCAGCTATAGATCTTGAATCCTAAGGACTTTACAAATTTAGAAAGATATTCAAAACTTTTGTGCACGAATCATAAAAGAGTTGCTTCATGTACTGTTGAAGCTTATCAGGAATTGAATAAATACCCAGCTCACTGATAAACCGTTCACAGTGATCACAAACATTGTGTATTGGGGGGGGGATTGTTTGTTTTCAGTTTTGTTTTAAGAAGACGTATCACCACAGCATGAAATACAACTACATTCCTTCCCATTTCCAGAAATTTGTGCCCAGCACTGTGATGATCAATGACCTTCACAGCAGAACAACAAAGATGCCATATAGTAAGCAGAAAATTACAAGTTATAAAAAAACAAACCAAAAATAGTATTAAAGCCTACAGCAATGACCAATGGTATCACTATGACGGAAAAAGGAAAACAGTCTCAGAAGCAGCTCAAGCATTTGCACTTAAGTCCTTTCAGTCATTCAGTGCCTAGTCAGGTTTTATATGTGCCTTTCAGAGTACAAAGCACATGCTAAAGAGTTTAAAGTCAACAGAACGTATTTACATAATTCTAAGGTGTTTAAGACACTGAAACAAAACTGTCACTGGTATTTCTTTCCCAGTGCTGTATTGTGGAAATACTTTCAAGGTGCAAAGAGGAACTCCAGGAGGATGACTGTCACCAGAAGTTTACATTTTGTTATATCCACCGTAGTCTCGAAAATAAATTTAACATGACTGCAAAAGTCAATAAGTCTACTCAGAAGAACAACTGCTTCTCTTTAAACAAATACTATTTCCATGAATTCAGTACATAATGCAAAGAGCAGTATCATTTCTAAATCTGAGCTCTTTCATTAATGAACACACACGAAAGTGGAATTTTATTAATATTCTCCAGATGTGACCCAGAAAAGTCAAGGCCATAGCCTTGATGGCAGTTGGACGAGATGATTGTAGGCCCTTCCAAGTGAAATATTCTATTCTATTCTTTCACTGCCCACATGTTAGATATGAAACTTCAGAACACTCAGGCTGGAGAGAAAAAAAACAAGGTAAGGTTGTACGACTGCTCTAGCTGAAGGATTTAAATGTTCAACACCAACTTCTAAACTGACACATTACTCAGTAGAAGCAATCAGTAATCAAGTTCACTGGAGAACTCTTAGTTTCAGACTAATATTTTGCCTTCACTCGTTCACTATTTCATGAATAAATGATCCTTCCTTGATAAATTAAGTATACAGGAAGTCTAAAGCTTTTGAGGCTGCGGAGGACTTCAGGCAATAAAAGGAGATGACATTTTTCTATCAAGGGGTGAGCTGTCACAAGTGACATATCGCCCATATCAAAAACATCCCTGGTTTTATTAAACAAACACAAAATCTAGTGCTTCATCTGTGCTCTCAAAAGCAAGCTAAAAGACTGCTTCAGCTGGCACTCCAGGTCAAAAATTGATTAAAGAATATTTTATTGCAAAATAAGTTAAAAGTTTCATAAGTCAATTTTATATTGCTTATCTGAACACTAGAGTCACAACATTAGAATAACATGTATGAAGAACCAGTTGCATATCTTCTCATTTCGGTTACATTGCTTCAGTTTCAATTTCAGCAGTTGAGAAAACACCAGCTTACCCCTCCCAAAACCCACAGGCCAGGCTTGTTGGTATCTTAAAGAAATGGCATCATGTCCAGGACAAAAGTCTGTTTCCAGGGCAAACTGGAATATATTTAAAGAAATTGTATAGTACCTTGTGGTGTTTAGTCTCAGACACTGAGGAACAGTAGATACAATCTTTCTGCAGACAAATGTTCAACCAAAGAACTGTGCAAGACTACTAACTACATGAAGAAAACAAGTTTAAGAGACTTTCTATTGTAAATGGAAGCTTCCTAGAACAGTCTGACAATGACCTGTCTGATGGCAGAAAACCCCCAAACTTGTACATCAGGCTTTGACAACTGTCCTTGACACGTATGGAAGATTCTAAAGCCTACCTCTGCAGCCTCAACAAAAGACACAGCCAGAAACCTAAAAGCTTGCTTATCTTGGTCTTAGAAGAAACCCTCAACACCAGTAGGTAAATACTCAGCACAAAAAATTAATCTGAAAGTGTAATTCCATTTAAAATTTATTACACTGATAGAGAAAGAGAGAATTAAACCTTTGGAACTATCAGGCTTTTATGTGTACTTGACTAAGAAGCTGATCAAACACTTCACTTGCAATGACTATAAGCAGTTGAAAGATTATACAGGTATCTTGAAAACACTGGCTTTAAAGCATCTCAACAAGAGATGACCTATTTCACTGTTATCTATTTAAAAGACAACAGGAGGCAGACCAATGCAACATTTCTGGCTCACAAGTTATTTGATATGGTCCACAGTTACTACATGAACACTTCAGGGTACTTCTCTAGAGAAGAATTACTGCCCCAAATTTACAGGCTAGAAATGAGACTATTAATAATACACTAAACATCATTAATATTTCTGTCATTTTTTATTATTATTACTAAGAATCACTGAATATTAACCTAGGTAGCTAGGTAAAGCTCAGCTAATAGCCAGATAAAGAAACATTTTGTTTGGTCCCAAGTTTTAATTATTCTTTTTCAGACATGCCAGCGTTTCTGCCGCTTTCTCTAACAATTTCTGTGACTCTTTTATAAGACAAATAGCTTCTGTCTTTACCACTTTCTAACTTGCTTGCAGGAGAAAAGCTTCCTTAAAAACCTGTGGAACATGTATTACTCAACAGATGAGTTTCTACCATGGACAGAAACCAAGTGCTATTGATACTGTGAGAAAAAAAAATTGATAACATCAGAACAAAACTTGTAAGTGGGAGCATATGTACATCTAGCCAACCACTGGTCAAGAATTGCTCATTGCATTATGCTAGTCTTCCCTGAAAGATGGAAACTGAAGCAGCTCCAGCCTTTGAGAGCTAACACCTCAGTTTTGCATAAGTAAAGATAAAAATGACATATCCTTTTGAAAAGGAGTGAAACTTCATTCCCTTCATTCCCTTGTTGGTTTGCCATTATAGATCAGAGAGACTTCTATGTTAGCATTCCTACAATATATATACTTCAGAACTATTGTCTCAGAGTAAGCCAGTGATGACCTCATGAGCATTTTAGTACCATTGTGGTGGGTTGACCCTGGCTGGATGCCAGGTGCGCACCAAAGCCACTCTATCACTCCCCCTCCTCAAAGGGACAGGGAAGAGAAAATATAACAAAGAAGCTCATGAGTCAAGGTAAGGACAGGGAGAGATCACTCAGCAGTTACCATGAGGGGCAAAACAGACTTAACTTGGGGAAATTAGCTTAATTTATTAACAATCCAATCAGAGTAGAATAATGAGAAATAAAACCTAAATCTTAAAACACCTTCCCCCCACCCCTCCCTTCTTCCCGGGCTTAACTTCACTCCCGATTATTCTCTACCTCCTCCCCTCTGAGTGGCGCAGGGTGACGGGGAGTGGGGAATGTGGTCAGTTCATCACACATTCACTCTGCCACTCCTTCCTCCTCAAAGGAAGGACTCCTCACACTCTTCCCCTGCTCCAGCGTGGGGTCTCTCCCACGAGAGACAGTCCTCCATGAACTTCTCCAATGTGGGTCCTTCCCACGGGCTAAAGTTCTTCACAAACTGCTCCAGTGTGGGTCCCTTCCATGGGTTGCAGTCCTTCAGGAACAGACTGCCCCAGTGTGGGTCCCCCACGGGGACCGACTTTTCTAGTTACTCATACACATTTATGCACTATGGCAGCAGATGTCACAGTTGTTCTCCAAAAAACCCAGAAATGGGTAACAACACTGATGCCAGGAAAAAATCTACAGCATACTGTTCTTAGTGACTTACTTCTGATAACCCGACCTCCCTTGTTATCTTACAAGCACTGAAGAAGACTGACAGCCTAACGCCTGCTTGCCATAAAATCTTGGTTCCTTGCTTCTGGAGCAGGGAGAAAGTTCCAAAGCTCCCTCTCTGGCCTGGCTGAGCTGCTGAAAATATTTCAGTGCGAATATATTCTTCAGAGTGAAGAAGAGCTTGGGGGCTTACTTACTAAGTAAAGCCCTTCCTACACCCTCACCTACCCATATCAACACAGGGAGATGAGCCCAGCTTCTCCTTTGTGGTCATGCTCTGTCATGCTGTGTCTTCAGCACAGATCCCTTCAAATGTAATCAAATAGTTGTTGAACATTTTAGAAACAGCTCTTTGACTTTATACCAATTCAATTTTCAAAATATTTTTGAAAAATTATTTGTACCAATAACGTAGCTAGAGACAGATCAGGAAATCAGAGCATGAGCATAAGCAAAAAGATTGGGCAATGGCATGCACACTACAAACTCCTACATAACTCCAGTATACTGCCAGTGTTTGCTCTAGTCTCCTAATTTTCTAATCCTGGGAAAGAAATAAAAGAAAAAAGAAAGTCTATAAGCAGCTCAATTGTTGATAGAGGACTGTGGGAAACAGTTTTTTAGGACATCCTCCACCAAACAGTCAGTGACTTGTTTCTCTTGGACCATACTTCTAATTAGTTGTTGAGGAAAAAAGTATCAAAAACTCTGTCAATGAAATTGAAGTAAAAATTAGACTCTGCATATAGCTATTAAGTAGTTCAACATGATACTAATACAGGAAGTTCTGGTTCTTGAAAAAAACTCCCCAAAAAACCACTTGTAGAAGTCAAGTTTTCCTGTATGTAAGACAGATTCTAAAGACTTGAAGTAAATTTCTGTTCAGGTGCAGTTCAGATTTAACAGCCTCAATCATAGAATCACAGAACAGTTTGGGTTGGAAAGGACCTTTAAAGGTCACCTACTCCAACCCCCAGGAGAAATGCTAAGCCACTTTATTACTGAAAACCATGTGGACACACTAGGTCATTAAAAATAGATCCCTTTAGTCTTAAAGCTGGTCCAGAAAAATATTTATCCAGATAAGCAAAAACATTCACATTGAAAGTAGATTAAACTGCACCTGCATGCAGATATTCAATTCTGAATTGGTTTTAACTGCTTTCCATTAAAGTTCCTTAAACCTCAGGAAGTGGGAGCTCTAAATACTACACAATATCTGAGATAGGAATTCAAACAATCATGATAAAGGGAGGATTAGAGCCAAACTTTATGACATCGATGAGCCCAAACATTAAGATTACACAGTTCAGTAAAACACACTTTTAAGAAGGTTTGAGAGCACTTCTGACAAGCAGTTTTCAAACAGAAGTTACTTCTAAATAACTCCATTATGTTCTTGAACACACAAGGTAGAACAAAAAATGTAATTCATGATTTATGAAGCTTTTATCATGAACATAACAATTTACTTTATTCTTTTTTCCTTGTAGAAGTCTTGAACCTGATCAGTGTCCTCCTTTTCACTTCATGAACAATGTGTTTATGCTTTTTGTGCCTGTATTGCCAGACTGTTTGTTTGTTTGTTTTATTTTGGTTTTTTGTTTTTGTTTTTAATTTTTTGGGTTTTTGTTTTGTTTTGTTGTTGTTGTTTTGTTTTTTAAGTCCCAGTGTTAGTAATTTTCCTTTACCTACTACTTTTCAAAGCAAGGCAAGTAAACTAGCAAGCTTAAGAAAGAACAAAGAATTTCAAAGCTCCTCAATTAGTTTCAGTTTCAATCAATCAGACTGTTTTAAGATACCTTTTTCTGCCTCCAATGAACAGTGCAAAGAAGAAAAAAACCGAGCAGCATACTTTTCTACAAAAGAAGCAAACTGTGGCTGCAAGAAAGGGCATGCCTACATATGCAATAAACAGTGAGTTAAGGCGTGAGTCTGCAGCACACTGGTTACTCTACACTGATTTATTGTCTGACCAGGACGTGGCATATTCGCACCACCCTGTTTCTAACTGTGCCCAACACCCTGCCTCTAACAGTAGCCGTAATCAGAAAACAGAGAGCAAATATTATAACAAAGCAAGTGTTCACAGGCTCCAGCCACTACATCTCAGAGAATCCTGGGTGCTTGTCCAGGAAGTCACAGGTGTGACTAAAACCAACTCCAAACACATACAGAATAAGCAGTCTTGAGAAGTGAGAAATGAGACACTCTTATCTTAATGCAAGCCCTTTCACATATGTGAAATTAAACACATTGAAAAAGATGCTTTCACGAGATTTATTTTATGAGCATCAGTCACATTGATGACGGAGACTTCACATCTTAAGCCCTATAAAACAATTAACAATGAGCTTCAAAAATCACTTCCAGAGTGGGAAGCTGTCCTGGTTTCGGGTGGGATAGAATTAATTTTCTTCCTAGTAGCTGGTATAGTGCTGTGTTTTGGATTTAGGATGAGAATAAGGTTGATAACACAGTGGTGTTTTAGTTGTTGCTAAGTAGTGCTTACACTAGTCAAGGACTTTTCCAGCCTCCCATGCTCTGCCAGGTGCACAAGAAGCTGGGAGGGGAGGGGACACAGTCGATCCAAACTGGCCAAAGGGCTATTCCACACCATACGACGTCATGTTCCGTATATTAACAGTAGGGAGCTGGCTGCAGGGGAGCAATCACTGCTTGGAGACTAGCCAGCCATCCATCAGCGGGTGGTGAGCTGTTTATCACTTGTTTTTTTTGTTTTCATTCCCCCTCCCCATTGTTTTCCTTTTCATTGCAATATTATTATCATCAATATTATTATTATTTTTATTATTATTATATTATTTGAGTTATTAAACTGTTGTTATCTCAACCCCCAAGTTTTCTTACTTTTGCCCTTCTGATTCTCTCCCCCATCCCACTAGGGGGTGGGGGTGTGAGCGAGCGGCTGTGTGGTGTTTAGCTGCCTGCCAGGTTAAACCACAACAGTCCTTTTGGTGCCCAACCTGGGGCTTGAAGAGTTCAAGATAACAGATCTGATCAAAGCATGTTAAAAAAATTTGTGATAAGTGTTCCTTATATTAGTTTGATAGCGACTAGTCATAATGTTGATTTATTTGCTCTCAGAGCTGTTGTGCTTGTTCTCAGAGTTGTGTTATTTAACCCCTTACTTGCCCTATGCACTCCCTGTGGTGCTGTTTGTCACATCTGGGAGATGGATTATAATTATCGTTTTGCTGTACTGTGTCACACTGGTTTACGGTATGATACAAGTATTGGTTGTGAGATTGTACTCAGCAGTGCCATCATTTCTGAATTCTGGGACCCATCTCTCAGAAACTATTAATAATTATACCTTTTAGCTCTTCTCTACGGAAAACCAATCCATGGGGGAGGCAGAGGGGGACACTTTCTCTGGCTCCTTCACCTTCCCACTCTCCTCCAGGATAGTTACAACGGCTCTTAAGAATTTTGAATATCCTGTTGCTATGTCTCCTGAATGTGGTACAGGTTTTGTTTAGGGTTAAACAACTATTTACTAACACCATCCAGAGACCAACTCTGGCGCTGGACGCTGCGGCCCCCCCAGCCACGGCAATGGGCACTGCGGCCACTCCAACGCCAGTGACAGGCACTGCAGCAGAACCAGAGAACTGACCCATGCTGGTATCAGTCACTCCTATACACAAAGAAGAAATCCTGGAAGCGCAAGTCAGCTCGTTTAGAAAGAGATGATGACAGAACAGGGCCATCACAAGGAGAGGAGCAGGAAGAGGAAGAACTCAAACAAGATGGAAACCACCTGATCCCTATCCTTGAGTGAGCTGCAAGATATGTGAAAAGATTTCAGCTGTCATCTAGGCAAGCACATTGTCACCTGGCTACTCTGATGCTGGGATAATAGGGCCAGTAGCCTGGAATTAGACAGTAAGGAAGCCAAACAGCTGGCATCCCTTTACTAGGGAAGGGGGCATTGACAAAGCAATTGGAAAAGGGGCACAAGCCCTCAGTCTCTGGAGGGGACTCCTGTCCGCAGTGAAGGAAAGGTATCCCTTCAAGGAAGATGTTATATATCGCCCAGGCAAATGGACCACCATGGAGAGAGCTATCCAGTACTTGAGGGAATTAGCCATGCTGGAGGTGATTGATGGTGGCCTGAACAACAAGCAGTTATCCAAAGATCCATGTGGCAGAAGTTGCTTCAGAGCACACCAGCATCATATGCCAACTCACTGGCAATACTGACCTGGAAAGATGAAAAGGCACCAACAGTGGATGACATAGCTATTACACTCCGGGAACAGGGAGAAAGTATCTCCTCCTCCCTCGTCTTGGCTGTGGAGAAACTGTCTCGGGAGTTCCAGCAGTTTAAAGAGAATATGTCCTACTCCCTGCCTGTATG
>WAAD01009979.1:0-14379 GCA_013389945.1 Fregata magnificens | reverse complement strand
ACTCTACCATGTCATGTTCGCTAAGCCCAAGACGGGATGTAGTAAAACAGCCAGCAAGATCTTGTTTACTCTACTTTGAGAACACTACAACTGGAATTATGGATAAAACATCTGTCTGAGAGGATACCGCCAAATCCGAAATGTAGCTGTAGAGTATATAGCTGTAGCTGTTGTGCTAGTGGTAAGAAAAAACTCTCCAGGGGACACAGTGACCAGAGGGGTGCTGGGGAGCTGTCACTCTCCCTCCCATGAATGGCTCGTTCCTGATGCCAGCATTGTGCTCCTGTGTTTGCCCAAATTCAGCTCATTGTAGTTTGTGGAATCTGGCCTTTTCTCAGCCTCGACCCTGCCCTTGGATGGCTCCCACTGGTTTCTGACCTCCAGCTACCTTTTCTATGCTATTTATAGCACACCAGCTGGGGAACATTAATGTACATATCTGTTGTATTTCTATTTTACAGAATGACTTTGGTTTTTATTTACATTCACATTAGTTCAATAAGTCATCTGGCATCATTTGGACTTTTCTAGTCAGGCTCCCTTTGCACTGCATTTATCATATTGCCTACTCCAGTTTTGTTTTCCTTTTTCTTTCCCCTGCCATCACTGATTCACTCTGTTCTCCAGCTTTCCATTCAGCTGTCTCCTTTGTTTGGAAAAACATAACCCAGGGTATACTCTTTCTTTCTTAAAAGGGTCATTTGTTACTAGGAAATAAGCATACAGATCAGTACAGAAAAGTAGACCCCAAGTCTCAGTATGCTCATCTGATTTCTTTTGACCTCCTGTCCACAGGATGTCTTTCTTGTGCGGTATCTTGTTTCAACACCTCGAAGACTGTGCACTTTGCTCATCCCCAGTTCATTTCCAGCCAAGCTCTTCTGCTTTGTTTCATGTGTCTGCATCTCTTGCACTTTCAGCTGCCCTTTCAGATATAGCCTTTCGGTTATATCAGATTTTATCTTTTGACTATTCCAACTTCTCAGACATAAGCTCCTGTAATCTGGGTCCAGACTATGAATACTGTATCTGTATAGATGGGGAAATACTCAAAGAGTAGATGATCTGCAAAGGGAGCGAAGGACTTAGGCTCTAGCTCAGTTATTAATTTTTACTTTTATTTCTGCTTAGCAATAAAAGAGGAAGAATAATACTGTACATGCATATAGTGTTAATAACTGTATGTCAATCTTATCTCTTATCACTTATCTCAAGTGTTATTTTGCCATTATAAAAGAGTATATGCTTCCACTATGACATGAGGCAGTATAATAGACTCCACATTCAGTTCTTATTTTATAGAGCCTGTGAATAGTCTGTAACACCTCTCTTCACAGGTAGACGCATTCTGTGAACATTTAAGTGTTTGACTAGCGGATTCACTTGTACCATGCACAGCCAGTATCCTGTTTGTACAGAAATAAAACTCAGTGATGCGTTTGCCTGTATTTAGAAAGTCACAAGAGAATATTTAACCAGTGACTGGTCTTACTTCTACCGTTGAAACTCCTTGATATTTAAAGAAAATATTTTTCTTCTTTCAGTTTGCAACTAATTTATGAAACTCTCAGTTTTGGTTCTTGTACTGACCCAAAGAATCTGCTACCAACAACTGCAGCCACTGAAATGAAGGTTACTTACAGGGTGCCGCTCCTCTGGGGAATTCCAAATGCCCTAAACACCTAAACCCCAAGATTTGTCATTTCAGATGCTCATAAATGATACTGATGGTCATTAATGATTCCCTTACTGTCCATTTGGTAGATTTTAACCATTTTTGACTACTATTTAGTGGAAATGTCTGAGTAATGAAGAAATTAGAATGGTGAATACCTGAAGCTCTGTGTTTTTTGCACAAATTCAAAGATTCCTGTATCACGTATTTCTGCAGAAATTAAATATTGCACTGTGAGGGTAATCCCTATATGCCTCACAGTTATGGCAGCACTGGACATAAATAACGTTGTGCATATACAACCAGGGTATCTGACTAAGCCAAATCTGGCTCGGTCAATTGGAATGTTAAGGCTAAATTTTTGGCAACTTGCTGGTTGGATGTAATGCCAAATCTATTGCTTCAGGCTAAAAAACCCATAAACTATACAAAACCCACTATGAATATCAAAGGATTGGATTTTCTTTAGATGTGTTATAGTACAATGTTTGTTGCTTTCTTCTTTCTGAAATTTCAAAATAGCATGTTAAAATTCTGCTTTGCCATTTAATCTACTATTCTTCAAAATGTTAAGACACTAATATCTAGGCTACAGACAGAAAGCACTATAGGGTATGTCTACACCAGTAAGTAGGGCAGATACTGGGAGCAGATATGTATAACATTTGGTGTTAGTATCTATACCATACACACTTCAGTGGGTTTTACTTTGGGTTAGCTGTAGGCGAGCCCCCTGGACTGAACTGCCCCTTGCATTTGGAGCCCCTGAGGAATGTACTTGGAGTTACCTTCTGGTTTCATCCAAAGAAAACTCTTTATGCTCCCCGAGACCTCCCCATAAAGTGAGTCAAATAACAGGAAATGGGAACAAAGCACCCTCCTGATCTGGACTAAAACACTAATGTAGACATGATCTTAAACTAAGTCACACAAGTTCACTGGACCTTCTCATAAAATAAATCACTGTAGACTATTCTTCATGCAGTTTGGCCTATTTTCTCTCAAAACCCAGTATCTTGCTATTTAGTAGCTTGACCAGAAACTCTTACCTTTGTGAATTTAAATTACTGTGTTGTAGAAGACGTAAAATTTGCATGTTTTGTTCCATCCCATCCCTCAGACTGTTTTAAATGTTTACTTTCCTCGTGCAGGAGGAATGCTTTCTGAAGGGTTTTCCTTCAGCTACGCAAAATATTAATGAGTCTTCTTCAAAGTTTGTGGAATCCATATAGTCACGTCAGCAGTAATCCCTAGGCCATCAGTCTTCCAAACCTAGGAAAATACATGCTTGCACACTTACTATATCTGTATTAGTACATCATTAGGCCTTGACTGCAGGTGGCACATACTGGCCCATAGTGGTCCATACCACTAACTGGTACCAGTCCCTGGTCTTTCCTGTTCCCTGAACTGTGCCTACACCTTGCCTAGGAGGGCCAAAACCATGTTAAAAATTTAATGGCTACTTCTTAGCCTTGTTAGCTGTGTCTCTACTAGTAAACTAAGCAGGCCCAGGGGATAGGACCCTAGGACTACAACTGTCCCAAAGATTAAACTGTAGAGATTGGCCTGGCATGACTGCAGCTTGCTCTCTGCTGTTTCCTGCCATGAGATGCCAAGACTTCATGTGGGACGTGGTACAGACCGGGGCATCTTGCTGCTAAGGGGGTTGAATGCAGCTGCCCGCGCTGGTGGGTGGCAGGGGAGCACTGTACAGGCCCCACACAGCCTCACAGCCAGCAGCGGTCTGTGTTATTTACCACTGTAGATGTACTTGTTATTTTACTAATATAGACACAACCTCAGTGACCTGTCCTGTTTAATACTTACTGGAACACTGCTATGGGATAGCAAGTCGCTCACACAAATGGAAATTCTTCAAAATGTGAAAGCATCCTGCTTACCAGCCAGACCAGAAGAACATCCTAAGGTGTGTTACATCCGTATTTGCTCTTCTGGCTCACCTGTCTTCCTTTAACCACCTCTTCCCCATCCCAGCACTCCGCTCTCCCCTTCAGATTTCAGCCCACTGCAAGATTGTTTTTCCATCATTGCAACCACTGTTTTGAAGTATATTGACCTCAGCACAAAGGGGGTGTGGGCTGGCATGAACAGAGGAACACGTAGCCAGGCCACAGGAGGAGTGTGAATACAGAGCGAGCTCCTTCAACTGGCCAGGCTACTACAACATGCCGCATGAAATTACCATCCAGGAACAGCCTGTAATTACTAGCTGCGATGTTCATGCCTGCCAGGGAGCTATGTTTTTCAGCCCGCAGTTCCTTCACAAGGAGGGGAGATAGGGCAGGAGGAGGGACAACATATGCTTGCGCATGCACCAGCAGTGATAATGTCTTCTTTCTTCTCCCTTTGACTGGGGACTGGATGGCTGCAAACTTTTGTTAGCAGCCCTTGATCTTTAGGTTTCCTTATAGCTCCCACAGTGATTGTACCTCAGAGCATGAAAAACATTGATCTGCACCACTGAGTATTTATTTAGCAGAACAACCCCTCCTTCCAGCCACCATGGAGTCCCTCTTTTCCCTCTTATCTCAGAAAAAAAAGTTCAGGAAAATCCAGGAAAATAAAATGTGACTGAAATTTCCCAGATTTGCTGGGAAAAAAAAATATAATTCCAGACTCTGTTTGATACACTATTTATCTCTTTAGAAATCTGAATGTGATGAACTCTCAAGTTCCATTATCCATAAAGTGTGTTGCTCAATTCCCCAGAGCTGACAGAAAATGGAGAGAACATGAGGCATGTTGAAAAGCTAGCAGAGCATGTGTGCTTCTTGAAGAGTACATAAAGTGCCCAAAACTCACTGCTTCAGAGGGAGAAAACAGTCCTCCTTTTTAATCATGTCACATTCCTGACTTGTTGGAAGTTTCTTGGAAAGCAAGAGGGCAACATTTCCAGTTCTGTTTGTTCATAAAAGCGATCATTATGCAACATTCTGGCAATAGTGTTTATAACCCATTTCTTTAATATTTTTCTCTCCATGCTGTTTTTTCTATTATCCTTTCTTCAGTTGTTTCTTCATGCTCCAGAAGGAGGACATATGGTTCTCAGTTTTCTTCTGAGTGTATCTATTTAGGTTCTCCTTATGGGAATGTGACTGTTATTCCAATTTGTTATTCTGACAAGCTGAAGTACTGTTTCTGTGCTTCTTCACTGCTATGCATTAAAATAATTGTTTGCATTAAAATAATTTTCTTCTACTTTATGCCTTGATTGATGTTTCAGATCTAACACTAGAGCCTACTTTTGTCTCATTATAAGACTTCTGCACCTTCAGGCAAACCCAATTTTAATGACTAAAATGCAGTTTTAAATCTAAACTTTATTTAAAATTTAACTGGGATTGTTTAGGTGGTTTTTTACCACTTCATTTTCTCCTTTCATTTAGTTCAGCACATGCCCCACAACTGACTTGTGGCATCTGTTATTCCTGTCTTCTGCTGTATCTGAACTGAGGTGACAGCTCCTCCCAAATGGTACAGTTTTATTTTACAAGGGACCATGTTCTAGAGTGAACCAAATTTTTGTTTTCCTCTCCATCTCTGCTTGAAGCTTAAATTTGATTCATGGAGGTCTATAGCCAACTCCCAGGCCTATCAATGTGAGGTGTAGTTACTCTACAGGATTATTTTAGTATTTTAATTCTTTGCCTGTGGCAAAAGAAATGTGTTTATGCAAACCTGAAATACTTCTCTGATTGGTTGTTTGTTTTTCCCCCCATTAGGTGCAAGTGGTTGATCGCTTTGGCTGAGATAATGGTGCTTCAACTCTGGGTTTGGGATTGATTCACTGAATAAAAATGTTCTTGACAAACTCTTTGGGGGAAGTGTCAGGCCAATTTACAATCAATTGCTACAGACGGTAGAAACATCTGCTTCCCATCCTCTTCCTTTCATTCACCATTAGAGACAATTTTGGCTAAAGTGGAAGAAATTGTAGGATGCCCATTAACATGCGTTACTTTATTTAGCATCTGCATTTTACTCCTCTTTCATTTGTTTCTAAACTAATCTTCATCTGCTGAGCCAAGAACAAATGACAAAAAGTACAAAATCTGGCAAGGCAGCAAAGATCAGCAAGTGACTGCAGGGGACAAGAGAAGGAATTTGTTTCACTAAGATTTTCAGCTCATCGCTGACATCAGACAAAGCCTCCAAGACTCTCAGTGCACCACTTAGAAGAAAAATGTTTTGAAACTATATTCTTAAAAATAAATTTTTAAAAAATCTTCTATTCTATCTAAACCAGTGACAGGCAGTGTTCAATTCAGTTGTCCACATGTAAGTGTGTAGCGACATCTGAGATACCCAATGACCATGGGCCCCCCTTGGTTCCAGAAGGGCATGAGTATCCCCACTGGTCCTTCTAGCCCTGTGCAGGTGCCTTGGATGTCCTGGAGCATCTCAAATCCCACAGCAACTGGGCAGGTGAATTGAGTGCTGAGATTCACTGTCAGTATCTAGGGACAGAGCCAATGTTAGTGTGCCTGAACAGTTGATGACAACACAGTACACATGTAACGTTCAGGCACAGCTCATATATAATTTTTAATTTATGTGAAAGTTTTAATTTTTAAGATGAGGTTTAGGCATAGTCTCGTGGTGACATCGCTTGTTGGACCGTGAGATGTCACCTGGATTTCCTGGATTCCCCCTTGCCCTGTCTTCCCCGTGTTTCCATCCAGGAGCTGCCCACTGCCCTGGAGTTGTTCAGATGTGGAGGTGTCTGATGGATGGGGGAGGGAACAGGGGATGCTGCTTCGTCCGTGCCTAAATGGTGTTTGTGAAATCCGAATTGCCCCAGCAAAGGCAAAGGCACAACCCTGTGCCGCCCTTTCGGCTGACTCTCAGGGTTAAGAGGCTCCCATCACGTGCACTATATGATGTACGTAGCTAGAGATTTCAGCTATGTCCTGAATTAGACTAGGAAAAAAGTAATCAGGCATAGGATTGGGGATTTTTTTTTCTGGCATTAGAAGATTCAGTGTGACACTGGTGCTGCTCAGGAGCACTTTGGCCCAGAGATTGTCAAAGCCTTCCATTGCATTCAACCGAAGGTGTCCCAAAGGCTGTAAAGCCTGACTGTGTCAACATCCTCCTCTGCATAAAGCAGCACAGTCCCTCTGATAGGACTTCCTCTGGGACTGCGGTCACCGACATCTCCCCAGTGGACGTGGTGGTTTTTTTGGAGAAGATCAACTCACCGTCCCCCTCTTCCTCACCACTTAGGAATTAACTGTGCTAACGGGGACATTAGGAAATGTGCCCTAGGAAGAAGCGTAAGACATACTTTTACTTGCAATATGAAGTGAAAAGATGGGAAAATTGTGCCTTTTCTCTCTGTCACAAGCATCCAAGGTTTAAGCATCATCTATTCTGTGTTCCTATGTCCTGCAGAGCTAAAAGAAGATTTTCAAAGAAGGTACAAAACTCTCATCATGAACCAAATCCTCCTCCTCTCTCTGATTGATGAAAAAAGGTGAGTTTGCTCATTCTTCCACAATTACATTATATAAGGAGAAGCAAAAAAATGTGAATTACTCAATGCCTACACCTGGAAAAAAATCTCTTGTGGCTGCCAAAATCTTGCTCTTGACTCTACATTTTACACTGAAGTTGATCCTTTTTCAAAGCGCATGTCAATACTGGCCTATGACATTTGAAATTGTTAGCATTCTTTCCAAAGAGGTCTAGGTCTCTGAATGATTTCTTGTAATAACAACCAGAAATAGCTACATTTCTTTTGAAGTTAACACAGAGCCCCCCCCAAACTGCAGAGTGAATCTCCCCCACCAAAACATTTAACTAACAAATGTCCACATTTTCAGCTGGAGTCCAATGTATACATTTGTTAGGCGGACTGTTTTCTAGACCACACATTTTTATTATTGATCAAAACTTAGAATCTATGTTTATTTTAGTCTTTCACATAAATAGGCTAAAAGCTCTAGATCATTAGTTCTTTCTGCTTTTATTTACTGGAAAATATTTCATGCCACTTTCAGAGATTAAGATTTGGTAACACTTTATTTTAGCTGTCTTATTATTTTAATTTATGTGGTCTCAGGAATAACAGAGTTCATAACAAATTCCTTTGGTATTAAAGAGGGTGGTATGTGCACACTGATGGAGACTCAGCTACAGACATTTCTATTACTTTCATTTTGAATCTTTTACACTGATTTTGAAGGCTCAGATAAGAAATGAAGCATTTTTCTTAATAAGATTTTTTTTTAAATGCTGAAATGGGAGGAAGCTTGAGGTCTAAGGGTAAATAAAATATTGGCAGGATGCTGATTCTCAAGCTGTCTTGAGAAATACAGGTCATGCATAAATATCAAATGACTTGTCATTTTCTTTAATCTCTATGGTCTTGATGTAGGCTGGCAATGAGGCTGTGTCTGAGTCTGTGTAATAAGTCTACACCAGCAGGAAGATTGAACTCAGCATGGTCTGATGTTTAGAAGAGTTTAGACTGATTTTTCAAAGGAGGCTGGAAGAATGAGATGCTCAGTTTTCCATGAATTTCAGTGATGTCTGTTATGAGTCAAGTGTCTCTGCCCTGAGTGTGTCTTCAGGAGGTTTACAAAGCCTCCTGTTCTGCTGAGTACATACCCTATCAACAGTAACAGTTCAACAGGCAGGAGGAAAGAAAGAAAGGAAAATGTTCTTGTCTAAATGAGAAAGATAAGGGGAAAAAGTCTACCCTGAGGTTAGATACCAGAGGAATTCTGAATCTCTGGCCTAAAAGGAGGTGTAAAAAAAGAAAGAAAAACTGGCTGAAAATATCACAGGAGTCCTTGTCTAAGCAACCTATTACATAACCATAAATCCTGGCAATGAGTAGTGAGTGAGCACAATGTATTGCTAAAGCACTGGAATCAGCCTAAGTATAAAGAGTAACCTACTTCCATTTATGTCCAGATGTAATATTGTCATCCTTGATACCAGAAACTGAGATTAAAGAGATTGAGACTGCATTTACCTGGGCTTCCATGAGTGAATGGCAATTCACAGGAACTGAGGGAATTTCTCCAGAAAACATTCCTTGCTTTAATAGTGGATCACTGTAATTTAAGACGAACTCCATGCTTGGTATGTTTTTCAAAATATGATGATATAGGGATAGATATAAAATCTTTTCTGGGACTGTGAATGTTGGGGATGGTGAGTTATTGCTGGAGGGCAATGGGAGTCACCTGGAATGTACTTGCATGATAGGAGACTCTCTGAAGACACAAGCTGGTTACTTCCAGATTGATCTTGAGTGCAAGTTCTCAGTTGGAAGTAACCATGGGGGTTTTTGCCTGTCCTGTCCATGAGGGGTAGCCTGTCCACAGGATCATTTAAGCAGATCTGACCTAGTTGGTTCTCTGCTGCTGTGAACATTAGGGTGTTCCCTGTTTTCTCTGTGCCATGCCCTTTATCTAAAGTTGATTTCAGTCCTCAGCAGGTCAAGTCTTTAGAGAAAGGTACTATACAAGAAGTCCAACTAACTGATGCCATAGCTTCTTCTAGTGTGAAACTGCATTAGATTTTATGAGATTTTAAAGGTTAAACTGAAGGATAAGCAGCACAGTTAGCACTCTTCAGAGTCCTCCCTGAGACTTCACTTGGTCTACACAAAAGGACAGGTAATGTTCCAACATAACTCAGTATCATGTAACACAGGGAATTTACTGTGGATTAAAACTTAATCTTTTTAATAGAAACTTTTTCTCTTAGCCACATGTTAGTCCAAGGTGGTTGGAACAGGCAGGGAGAAGCAACACTGCTCATGCATACGAACAGCAAAACCACAGCAACAACAAAAAATGGGCACTCCTGATCCATATTTAGGCAGCTAAATAAGTGGCTTCACTCAGAGCTGTGCTTCACACTTGAAGATGTGCCCAGTAGCGTAGGACCCACAACAGATGCTGATTATTATTGACATTTGCTTTTAGCCAAACACAAACCACCCAGCTGACAGCTGCCCTGGCAATTTGCCGTTAGCCTCAGAGAGGTCATGGAGCTATATAAAATGTAGTAACTACCCCTTTTCTTGATCTGGCACGTAGCCAAGGAAAGTTATAGAGTCCAATATGCAATCGTCATAGAGAGAATAGCAGGGTCGCAGAATCAAAATGGATGATAAAGGCTCAGGTGGACAGTCTTGTTGGGTCACATTTTTGTGTTAGAGAAGCTGGTGACTGCAGGAGGTCTCATTATGCGACTCCTGGTCACAGCATCCTGTAACAAACCTACAATTTCTCTTGGGGAAAACAAATCAAAAATCCAATGAAATATTCAGTGCTGCAACTCCTAAATGTTAGCTGTCTGGCAGCAAGAATTCACAATGCTTTGATGGACAGCTGAATTGCTACGCCCTACACAAGTATTAAATGGGGCAAAGAAAGAGATTTAGAGCAACCATAAGCTAAATCAACTGGCAGAAAATACTAAACTCAGGGCTGCAGATGAAATTATTTCTCCCTCACATACAGGTTCCCAATTCAAGACTTTTCTCAGCTGCCTCTGAGTACTTTTATATTGCACTGTGCATGTTTACCTTCTGCTCACTGAAGTTTGGGCTTCCCATACCCTGGTCCTGAATCAGTTCTGCAAGGCAAATATTTTTTTTTTTCTTCTGGGTAATGGACCTGTAATGACTCAGACTCCAATAAATGCTATATGCAGACATCCTCATCAGGAGACCTGGGGTCCAGAGTGCACTGCAAGGAGACACATTTTCAGACCAACACGCAAGTTCTTTGCTTGGGACTGATACACCTCAATATGTTTTATAGAGACAGATATACACCTTCGCTGTAAACGCAGTTATCTAGACAAAGTGCTTTTCCTTTTTATTTCAAAGGTGATCTGAGTTTTGATTCTTTATTAATGGGTGGTATATAACACCAAATCAGTGTCAGGCTACCTTGTTTTGCTCTTGTGGCCTAGAAAGATTCAAAAGTTAGTTCCATTTATAACACTACCACACTATATAATTTGATCGTTTCCCTCTTTTAGGAAATAAGTTTATGGGTTCAGTTTGGTGAAACCCATGATGCTGTTGCCAGTCATTTATGTAACTAACTACCTAGAAAATAATTGTATCATGCATCCAAATGGAGTGGTTACTTGGCAAAAGCGGCAACATTTGCTAATGGAGTAAGTAACTAGTTTGAAAGAATAGCAGCAATGCACTAGAAATTCAGGAATTCTGAATTGTTTTGGAAAGGGCAATAAGAGGTAAATAGTTCTGGCTGAAAATCGTGAAATGTGAGTAATAAATAGTGAAAGCTGGTAGAAACATAGCATGGGCAGGAAACAGACCTCTTGAGTTTTCTTGACCTTAGAAGTTGCTATTAGGAAAACGTCAGAGGTGAGGCTTGTGAAAGTTTCATACCTGCTCTATGACATAGATGTAGCGAGTAAGTTCTATTTTTATCATTAAAAAGAAAAACAGCTAAGTTATCCCTTTGGCTGTCAAGTACGGGATAATTGCAGTGATCGGTGAAAGAAAAACAAAAAAATGTCTGCAGTGAATGGAATAGGACAAACCCACAGGTTTAAAAACAATATGTGGATAGAGATTTCTTGACATTTCTAGTCTCTTATCCCTATCCTGGAAAATATATCTACAGATATCTAGGGAGAACCAGTTTCTGGTGTTTATAGTAGCAGATAAGTAAGTTTTATTCCAATTGCATGTTCCAAGATATGGTATTACAGTGGTACATATTAATCTGATGTTTAGAGACTGAATTTTCTTCATCCTGCCTAGAGCATTTCCATATTGAGACACAGAAGCATGATAATAATTAAAAAACCACAACTATGAGGTCAAAATAGACATAACCGGAAAAAAGGAACAATAAACAGCCTTATGGACAGATGCCTCTGGGTGCTTAACAGACTAACCCTAGTTAACAGTTTGTGTTATGATTTGTGAAGTGCTTCAGGATCCTTCAGAACTTGAATAATGGCAAACTGCCACTAAACAGAGTTATGACAAAGCTGACAAGGCAAACCCTAAAATATTATAAAATGGATAGCTTAGTTTCTTTGGCTAGAAGGGGATTAAATAATAGAGGCAGAGGGCATGTAGTTCAGAGGAGGGGGATTTTTTGGCTTTCTTCTGCACCTGAGTTGAAGATTTGATGATTTCAGACATTTGGAGTATTGGCAGGCTCATAGTAAGCCAGCATTTTGTTGCTCTGCATGACCTGCATAATACGGACATTGCTCTTGCATGCCTAACTCTACATCCATGCACAAACACTTACATGTCCAAAAGGTTTTGCCACAGAATTAAAATATAACCTAATATGACACTTGTCCAACGGAAACTGTAGTGCCTGTGGTCCTCAGTGAGAACATATCACTAGAACTTTAATAAACTAACTAAACCAGAACAGCATTGTGCTGGTTTAGGCTGGGATAGTAGTAGCTAGTATGGGGCTATGTTTTGGATTGCTCCTGACACCACCCCACCAGCGAGGAGACTGGGGGTGCACAAGAGGTTGGGAGGGGACACAGCCGGGACAGCTGACCCCAACTGACCAAAGTGATATTCCATACATATTTGCATTATTGAAGAAACTCAATCTTTTGGCTGGGTCTTGCCAGTCACGTTGACAAAGAAAAAGGGCAGGAGAAACTTGCCTTTGAGAGAGAAAGAAAACAGCGACTCTTGGATTTGTTTGCACATGTTGTTAGCAGACGCTTTTAGCAGTATTAAGTACTTATCAGGAAAAAAAAAGTTTTCCCAATGATTAATATTTTTATATAGGAAATCCCTTCAACTCCATATAATAACACTTAATGAATCAAAATAAATACACTCAAGTTCCATAATTTGTTCTTGTCCAATGTATATCTTTGTTTTGTGATGACAAAATGGTCCAGTTCTCCCTGAGAGTTGCAAATGTGGTCACTTTATATAGCTGACAGAATTTATTATACAATATGAAGAATCACTGCGCTACTACATGACTGTGATGAATTTCTCCAGTGCTGGAGCATGTTCAGGGGCGGTGATTACCAGAAGCTTTATTATGCAGGCCTGACTGTATCAGTTTTTTCTTTTGCTCTCCCTCCTTTGCCACCTCTCCCTATCCTATCCTATTCTGCTTGACCTGTGCCCTCAAAGGCTGCTCATCCCACTAATGCCATTCATCCCAGCACTCAAAGCCATCTCATTGCCCCTCTTCAAATCACTTCTGCTCCCCAGATCTCTCGCCAGCGCTGAAGCTGTGGGTCCCAGCAGGGCTGGTGCTCCTAAGCTATCAAGTCCTCAGCAGGTTTTTAGCTTGCAATCCCCATCCGACCCCCTGGCTTCTCATGGTCAGGAGTCATTGTGCACCTCACTACTGAGCATATCAATGTCAGAGGTCCCTGTGACTACTGAGGGAGAAACCTCAAAAAGAGTGAAATACTGATGTCTTGGTGCAAACTGACCTAGGAGAAAAGAAGAGCGTCCACAGGCAGACAGATGAATGAGTAAAAAATATTCTGGGTACAAATACTAAAGAAATAAGATTAAAAAAGAAAGAGGAAAAAGAAAGAGAGCATGAATAAGTAAAGTAAATAGGCTTGGAGTCACTGAAAGCTGATCTTGCTAGCATAAAACTACAGTTATTCTATTTCCGCATTTTGCAACAAAATGCGTCTCTGCTGCCACTACCTTCATGTACTGATAGATCTTAGGGTTACGGTCTGGAGAACAAGTCTTATGAGGAGCGGCTGAGGGAACTGGGATTGTTTATTCTGGAGAAAATGAGGGTCAGGGGAGACCCTATTGCTCTCTACAACTACCTGAAAGGAGGTTGTAGTGAAGTGGGTGTTGGTCTCTTCTCTCAAGTAACCAGCGATAGGACAAGAGGAAATGGCCTCAAGTTGCAGCAGGGGAGGTTTAGATTGGATATCAGGAAAAATTTCTTTACTGAAAGCGTGGTTAAGCATTGGAACACGCTGCCCAGAGAGGTGGTAGAATCACCATCCCTGGAGGTGTTCAAAAAACGTGTAGACGTGGCACTCCAGGGCTTAGTTTAGGAGGCATGGTGGTGTTGGGTTGACGGTTGGACTTGATGATCTTAGAGGTCTTTTCCAACCTTAATGATTCTATGATTCTATGATTCTATGATCCATCTACAAGCTTGAGTAAATAATTTTCTCCTGCACTGAGTCTTCTGGTGGACATAAATGAGATGTATAAATTCTCTATATTGCCAATGGAGAGAGGAAGATGCCTCTAAGGCCTCTAGAAGGAGACCCACGTGCCTAACCTGTATATATGCATATTGTCTGTGGAGGGCAGCACGAAGAGAGCCCTGCCCAGGCAGTGCAGCCTGCCTTGAGAAAACACTGCTGCATCCACTCCATGTACCATTAGCCTGAGTCTCCTCCAGGCCCCACCTGACACACTGTTCTCCTGGGGCAAGGTTGGTTTTGTTGTGATTTTTCAGCTCAGACTACTAAAAATAGGGAGAGTGCCATTGAAATAGGAGTCTCACACACTTTTATCCTCAAATCATCATGTTACACTGAACATTTTAAACTGATTTATACTGATTTATAATCTAAATAATATATTGAACATATTGCCACATGCTTATGAGAAAAAACTAATTTCTCAGTGTGACTGAAAGGCTTTTCCTACTTGAGGAAGCAGTCTAGGAGGTTCCTGAAGAGTGTGG
>WAAD01009978.1:39966-62958 GCA_013389945.1 Fregata magnificens | reverse complement strand
TTCCCTGGTCAACGATTAGCAGTGTTTTCTTCTAGTCTTAAAAAAATTCCTCAACCACAGCAGTGCAAATCAAGCAACAGACTTTACTGCATCTTCATTTGCTTGACAGCAGTACAAAGCTTGCAAAGGCTGTCTGTAGGAGATTAAACCTACACAGGGTCATTAAGTAAAGGTTTGAGAAACGAGTGATGAGATAAGGAAACAAATCAGTCAATGTACAGTGGATGAACTTTAGCTCATACCAGGTCAAAGCTTGGATCATGGTGCCAAAATTAAGGCCTGCAGTATATATTAAGTATGCATGATACTATGACAGCTTAAAAAAACCCAACATATTGAGCTGTGTGAAAGAAGTGCTTCAAAATCAGAGTATACATTGTTACATGAATCTGGCCTTCAAAGGTTTTCCACCAACATGGCAAAGAAGGTACTCCTCCTCAGTAATTTCACACCTCATTTTAATGATGATGATGATATTTTACAGTTGGATAGTTCATATTATAAGAGTTCTCAGTGTTTGTCAGAAGTCAGGTAAGCACTGGTCCCATGTAACAGAGCAGAGAGAACAAAATGATCTATGGCTTAGCACCTGCTCAAGCAATGGCAGAGCCAGGGATAAAACCCAACTGCCTTGCATCCTAAATTTTCTACTCCTACGATGTGAGAAAGTGGCTTTTGCTGGGGGGAAAAGGCAAAGAACAGAATAATAAATCCTTTACTACAAATAAAAATCATCTGGAGTCTGGTGAGTTAGTCAACATTTCCAAAAGGATCACATACCAGGTACCAGTATGGTATTCTAGGATCAGATATTCAGAAATTCAGAAATGTTGATTGCCCATAGCTTCACAGCAGAGTCTCTGAAAACTGCAGGTACCCAGCATCTCCAATTGCTCACTGGCAATCATATTCAAATTGGCTATTGCTTTGGTTCCTAGCTGTTTAATTTTCACAGCTGCTGAGCAGTTGAAAGTATAAATCAATAGGCATTTAGGCTTCCTTGAATTTAAAGTCTGGAACGCATTCAATAGGGCACAAAAAGTGGAGATATGCAAAACCAAATGAAATTATGAATGTCTCTGGACATCGATGGTTTGGTATTTCTTCCATGTGTCTGCTGAAGATTTCAAAAGGGACAATTTTATTTAGATGAAAACATGTTTTCATATCTTTTTACAATACTAAGAAGATAGTTCGGGTGTAAGTTTACCACTGGCATATAGGGTTGTTGATCCACTATTAAGACACTTGCTGTGCTTTGCATGTTGTATATTATATTATATGGCGAAATTGCACAGTCTTGTCTTCAGTTTGGCTGCACACAGGCTATGGTTATCACTTAAGAGGACCATTACAGCTGAAGACATAGAAGAGAGGAAAATGAGAGGCCATGAATTGAGCTGGAGGTAAATTCAGAAAGATAAAAGAAAGCATTGTTTCATTAAATGAATAGGTAATGTGTCCAAGATTGTTATGGTATAATTGAACTCAATGAACAGGAACTGGGTTTTATGTGGTGAAAGATCAGCTACAGGAATTGCACTCTTGTCCCATGTCACACGTTCTGTCACATGCTAGCATGCATTGGGTACTATCGGAGACAGTCCCCAGTCAGACCTTGGTGTACCTATTGTGGCATTAAAATTCAATGGATCCCATTCCAGAAGTCAAATCATTGTCTCCCTTTAGAATGCAACATTTACACAGTATTTAAAAAATGACAGTAAGTGGCTCAGATCAGGAAGTTCAGTATTAACAAATACGTCAGTCTACGATGCACTGCATGTAGCAAAAATATGACTAAGAATGTCCTCAAAAAAATAAAATACCTTTACAGGCAAAAGGAACAGTAAACCGCAATAAGGGAGAGGTATCAAGTCCTCCATACAGATTGCTTTGGATAAAAGTGATCTCATGACCTTGTCACTTTCTTTTCCTGCAGCTGTTAACTCTGGCTGAAAGAGAAACCAAAGCAGAGAAACTACACATTCTCTTCTCAGCTCTGAGACTTTTTCCATTTACACCCTCATTTCGCAATATAACTTCAAAGGTTAAAAAACATGCTGCTGAGTTAACAGTCAAGAGGGTCTAAACCAGTGTTTCAGCTAGAAGGTGGAAGGAAACCCTTCTTTAGGTCATGTCACATCAGGAGCTCTTAAGCCTGAGGACTTCAGAGCTGAATCCTGTGACCCAGCTAATCTCCTGGACCTGAAAGGAGAGGGAAGCTACCATTTCCCTTGAAGCCAGGGATGGAAAAAATCTGCCTTAAATATACGTATCACTGCCTTGAACATCAAGGAGACATCTTGATAACACAAGTTCATGTCACAGACACGGATCAAAGTATATGTGTTTAAACTGAGCAACTGGATGATCAGTCTTCTAATACTTCGTAGCCTGGTCCTTTGAGATTATCAATATTGTCAGTGATTCCTCCTTCTCTATTTTCTCTATCTCATCTATAACAAGCTCTGTACTTTTCACGTCATCCCTCTCTTTACTCATCTTCTGGCCCTGCTGAGTACCCAGCACCCAGGTCTTTCCACTCATTTCCTCAGCTTCCCAAAACATCACAAACTTGGAAAAGAAAAATAATTATGACAGTCATTCCAATAGCTACAGTGGCAAATATTCCTCTCTGCTGCTTTCTCAGGAAATGACTGGATTGCACAGCACCCTCAGCTTGGAATTCTCAGTCAGCAGTTTGCAAACCTCTACAACACAGCAGTAAAGTCAGTCATGGCACAGCAAACTTCTGAAACTACAGCTTCTGCTGAGTCTTCAGATCTGCCTTCAATTCTTCACATTTGATCTCTGCTCTCTACCAGATTTGTAGGTACAGTACAGCCTTTTCATTGATTAAAGGAAACTCTACCTGACCCCAGCAGCTTCTATATGGATAACAGTATAAAAAACCCACGTTCTTAGCTGGAAATACATGTAAACAAAATATTAGAATACCTACTCAGCTGAGCCTCACCATAATAATGACACACATCTTGTGCTAAAAGTGTTTCTGTTGATACACTTGATTAGTCAAGGAACGCCTGAGATGCTTCTAATGTATAAAAGACATTCACATTGACTTTGTAGCATACCCTCTCGAAATGCTGATGTTTCTCAGGGTTCATAGGGATCATGTTCTCCTGCTTTATTGTAGAATCATTTTGTTATAACGTCTTTCCTTAGATATTTCATTTATGAAAGAAATAAACTGTTCTGTGTTCTGCAGAACACATAAGTTCTTAAACTCCATTAGCGTTAAGATTATCAGTCCAAATTTTGATCTATCTTAATTCTATCCTAATGTTTAGCCTTATTTCCTATGAAAATACAGTTTATTCAATCAGTCTGACTGTGAGCTTTGTTAATCCTCCCCAGTAACTTCTGAATCCTTTGACAGAGTTCAACAACATGTGGCTGAAAAATAATGAAGTTTCTGCCAACTTCCTCCAAACACGCAGCTGTGTAAAAAAGTCTCTTAAGTATTCCACTTCATAGAAAGATGCAAAATAATTCCGCACCTCCCCAGACATCAGAAAATCTACATTGATGAACCAGTCTCGCACCTTAACTGCAGCAAAAAAATTGAAACCGAACTCCTTCTCGGGTATCGGCCAACTTTAAAATAATTAAAATTCATTGAGCTCTTAGTCTTCAAGTTAGGAGAGAACTGGAATATGCTCTAGAAAAGTAAACTGAGTTAGGGTACGAAGTCATCCTCTAGTCGGCGCTCTGGCAAAGTACTTATGTCTGGCATTTCTTGTATTACACGACACAGTGATATCCTAAAAAAAATACCTGAAAATATGCAAGAAACTATCTTTTTCTTAAAACAATACCTGAGAAAGTCCGGTGCTTTGGAAATCATGTTTTCAAAATCTGAAAATCCGAGTTTCCCATCACCATCCATGTCAGCTTCTTCTATCACTTTCTCACAAACCAGAGTGATTTCTTCTGCTGTTAGCTCTTCTCGGGTCAGCTTATTGAGGGTTTTTTCCAAGTCGGATTTACAAATGAAGTTATCTGTGTTAAAATCTAAACAATAAAAGAACCAAGGAAAAGATCACCAACAACTCTCATACTCATTTACTTCAAACAAAAAAGGCATACAAAAGCATCCCAATACAGTACCATAGATCTTAAAGGCATAGATTGCTTTAAGCTCTCTGGGAGCCATTTCACTGAGCACAGAGAACATATCCACAAAATCATTGAAGCTCAGGCTCCCCTCTCCACCTTCTGAGAAAGATTCCACAATCCTTTCCTTGAAGGGATTCTCCTGTGAAAAACAGATATATATATATATGTATATACAGCTTTTATATTTGGAAGATCAAAAAACCTGCAGACTCCCTGTTAATAATTATGAGTATTTAATTCCATGGCTGGCTCTTTGAAGACAACTTTTTTTCTTCCAAAATGCATCTAAAAATTTACATTTACATGCTTTAGCAGAAAGTGTCAGCAGAACATGCTGCTGCATTGTACCGCTTCTCGGCCAGACGTTCTCAGCTGCATTGTTATTCATTCTCTCTAAACTGGTGCTCATCTCGTTTCTCCTGTGTGGAACACGTGCTTTATAAACGTTAGGGTATAGGCACTAAGAGTGTGAAGATCATCTGCACATAACAGGTTCCTGACAGGCTGTCATGGTCAGGAGGGTTACAGTTCCTACATCAAGAAGCTAGCACATACAAACAGAGGATGACAGGAGGGGAAGGAAACAGAGAGACCAAAGTGGAAAGCCAATGAAACAAGCAGGATCTTTATGCCTTCTGGTGGCACCTGACTGAAGGCTGGAGGAACAAATATTATTTACAAAACCACCTTAAAAAGTAAATACCTGCCTTCCACACCTGATTGATGTGGAACCATCAATCAACCATCAATCAAACCACGTCTGTTCATTAAGGATGCAGAGTCACATCCCAGTAGAATCTTGTAGAAGAGTCTTTCATTTTCACTCTGATACATGTCAATGTCCAACCTCTGGTTGAACTGACTACAAATTCTAGAGTTTTAAATGAAATTTCATCTCTGCAGGAGATGATCCTAAGATCCTTTTCTAGCACCCTACCAACCCAGCTGGTGTCAAGGCTACTCCAAATAAGATGATATTCTAAACCCATAAACACACAAGCAAGCATAAGAAAAGCTGTGTTAGTACTCTGAAGTCCAAAACAAATGTTTTTATAGGAACAAAACAACATCTTTCTCACAGCTATGTACAAACCCAAGATGAATTTGTAGCTATAAGTCTATAAAACTGGGAAAATCAATTCAATTCAGTTGAATATGAGTAAAACACACAAACATAATTTGGGCTGTGAGCAGCATCTCAAAGCTGTTCTACAGATCTTATCTGAAGCCAATACACGGATTAACATATTGATCTCCTATAAATGTAAACAGCTTTGGTGGTGGCATATCATGTTCATTATTTTTAATATGCATGCAGCATTTTATATGGCTTTAAAAGAAGCAGTATTGTGAAAGCTCAGAGCTGATATATCCATTTAATTTCTTTTTTTCTGTAAGTTTAATTAGCTAACAGGTATTCATAAACCATCCAATTATTTTAAATGAAATTTCATAGAACAGCTATATTTGAGAGGTAAATGACCTGAAAATGCTATTTTTCAGTTTACTTGAATTCTTTCTTGATAATTCACACAGAACATATGCATCTATAGAACACATTTTCTGCATACCTGTGGAGACTAAAAAAAAATACAAGCAGCATGTACAAAGCAGAGTTATGCAAACAGACCAATGTTTTATATTTATGTAGTACCCTTCTCCTTAAAGGAACATAAAGTACCTTGCAAGAATTGGGCTACTTACCACTACTATGCAGCTGCCTCTGAAGTAAAATTCAACAACTGTTAAACGGTGTGCAGCAGCTTACAACAAGAGCTGAAGATAAAGATGTTCAACTGAAATCACAGGGGTAACTTGGAAGCATAATGAAATTTGTCACCCACACAGGGATAACATTTAAGATGCTTTTTTTTCTCCGTAGCCTCAAAATAATGAAAAAGTTTTAAGGATTCTTGGCAAAAGACAAGCATATCATACAAAAGCTTAATTCATCTAAGAGGAACGTGAGGTGTGACTGTGCACAGCGACATTTCAAGGAACATCCAGTTCCTGGAAAGCAGCCTTCCTTTTTTTCTTCAGGTGATTGGCCAATGTGTAGATTCATGCTACGGGAGGACCCTTTGCAGTGTCTAGTTCCAGGATGCAGGTACAGAGAAGTAGTCAGACATTTGGGTACAAGGCATGAACTGATCAAGTCTATATCACACCTACATACATTTGGCAAGTCATGTCACCTGGCAAATTTAAGAACAGATTTCAGCAGCCATCCCAGCTGGAACTTTGAGATACTTTTTCACAGAAGCTATACGGGCCGTTCATCTCCTCAGAGAGCTTACCTGATTCTATCAGGAGGTTTCTATTTAATGATAACAAAGCACTCAGGATACATCAACTATGTAATGAGATGTCTTTGGGTCTTGCAGATTGTGCTCCAGGACTACTTCCATGGTAGAAATTAGTTGGAGTCTGCCAAAAGGCAAATATCCATCTAATGACAACCCATATAAGTGTGTGTGTCTGTCAGTCTTCTGAGGATGGGTGAGTTCTGAGAAAGAGACATTGGAAGCAAAATTTCCTGAGACAATCAAGATTCAAAACTCAAAAAGCAACCTTGACCAGAGATTGTAGCACTACTAAATGCCAAGATGTCTCCAGTCTTTCTGGCTGAGATAATCATAGAACCATAGAACCATTAAGGTTGGAAAAGACCTCTAAGATGATCAAGTCCAACCGTCAACCCAACACCACCATGCCTCCTAAACCAGGCCCTGGAGTGCCACGTCTACACCTTTTTTGAACGCCTCCAGGGCTGACGACTCCACCGCCTCTCTGGGCAGCCTGTTCCAATGCCTAACCACTCTTTTGGTAAAGAAATTTTTCCTGATATCCAGTCTAAACCTCCCCTGTTGCAACTTGAGGCCATTTCCTTTCGTCCTATCGCTAGTTTCTTGGGAGAAGAGTCCAACACCCGCTTCACTACAACCTCCTTTCAGGTAGTTGTAGAGAGTGACAAGGTCACTCAGCCTCCTCTTCTCCAGACTAAACAATCCCAGTTTCCTCAGCCGCTCCTTGTAAGACTTGTGGTCTAGGCCCTTCACCTATTAAGCCCATTAAGGTAGTCAAATACTAAATTAAAATTCTCCTGCAGGGTTTGATGACTGAAGTAATTCCACAAGAAGGAGCATGCCTACAGATTTCAAAGGGTAGGAGATTAATGGGCTCACTGTGCTCTGAGCTGAATATGTAAGGCTGAGCTCACTGCTCAGATGAGGACAAAACCAGGGCAAATAAAAATAAAAAAGAAATTAAATAGGGTAGAAAAGAGGGATTCCTGAAAATGAAAAGACAACAGGCTCAAAAAAGCAGCAGGGTCACATCTCTTGAGAGTCTCAGAATGAAAAACACCACACACACACCCCTCCCAGAATTAGCCAGATGGCTGAGAGAAAATCATTGTAAAAGGATACGTAATGATCACTCACATCACGTGCATGATGTGTAGAGGAGGTATAGCAGATGTGCATTGTGGGTACTGCTAAGGCTAAAGTATCTGACCTCAGTGCTTGGAAATATGCCTGTTTGTGTTATGAACATACATACCAACACAGTGGAAAACAATTGATTCTATTATTTCAAATTGTCAGTTTATTAATAAGCCAAAGTAAGATTCAGTTGGGCTGAAATACATGAAAAACACCCACACTTTCTTCCTAAAAATCACATAAAAAACCTGGTGTATCAGTTAAATGTTTAATATTAGAGAATGCTAAATGTCAGAGTGGATGAGAAAACATGTTAGAAAAATTATCTTTTTTATTTCTAAAATACTATATTGCTTTCTTTGGAACAAACCTCATCAGAACTAAGTGTCATGTTAACAGTTGTAAACTGACATCTTAGAGGCAGCATTGGGTAACAAACAGGGAGTACAAAGATGCAAATATCCCTATCAGCAGTGAACATCAAACCCAGGACTTTCTGCATTAGAAATGCCAGGCGTGATCTCTCTGACTGAATAAGCATATTGCAGTTGGATAAGATGAATTATCTATTTGACATGTCAGAGATCTTCAAAATGAATTAACAACAAATTAAATAAGCATACTTCTTAAGTAACTCTTTGCCAAATAGATCTCTAAAACCTAAATGCAAAATAAAATCTTTCCTCATATTGATTTCTTTCCTTTAACTTTCTCATATTATGTGTCTTCAGGCAGTATATCTCTGGTTTACACAATGGAAAGTATTAGCTTACCTTCACAGATACTTTTCACATCCTTTCTGTAATTTCATTACCTCTACTCTAAAGAGCACAGATTAGGGTTCCATCATATTTAAAGGAAAAGCCATGGGGGAAGGGAGTAAAGGGGAAAACAATACTGTTCCTTCCTAGATTTTTCCCTTAAGCACTAATTGTTTAAAAAAGAATCCTTTTAAAACTAGAAACTTACACTTGTCTTGTTAAAATGCTTTTTCTGTCCTCTCACAATAAAAATGAGGGGGGAGACAGAAACAATAATGAATTGTTACAGCTAAAACTCTGCTGTTTTGCAGATTGATGCTGCTGTAGTGGCTTGAGATAATCTTCCTAAATGTGCCATCCATCTTCTTAACGATCACTTTTTCTACTCAGAAAATTGTGTTTCTATACATTTTTGAATGTCATGTAGCATCTATTCCAACACAGAGACCTAGAACACCATACAATAAAATATAACCATTAGTTTTCTAGGAAACTATTACAGGGTTTACTCCTGAGATTGCAGCTAAATCTTACCAAGTCACTTGTTACTTTCCCCTGTGCTCTAGTTTCTATCACAGGCTCTAGGAAAGCACCGCATTGTCCTTTCACTCTATCCGTTTTGCAGCTTGATGAATTAATTTAAAGCACTGTATCCTATTTTCACAAGCTGACTGCATTTTGGAAATAAGAGGTTGCAAGTAAAGCTGTAAGATAGGTCAAGATAACTAAGCTGGAGAGGCTAGATTGTCATTACAAAATGGTTCTCAGTTTTATATCCACAGAAACATGATGATCATTTTCCCTTTTGTATTTGGACATAAGTCCCCACCGACATTAGGGAAGATATTTAAATGCACAAAGCAGTCTGCTTTGCAGACTACTGAAAGTCAGAATCCCTTTGGATGCTTTAATCAGGACTTGTTCAGAACTGATCAGAAGCAAACCTTCTCAAATTTCAGGAGTTATTCCTAAAAACAATAGAAATTAACTCTTAGACAAATATTAATATAAAAATGGCTAAATTGTTCATAGGAGAGGCTGGTGCTTTGGAAGGGAAGCATAATAAGTGCAACAGCAAATTGTCCCTGGAGCAGATAAAAGCACATTTCTTTGTTGGTTTTTTTTCCTTTTCTTCTTCCTCAAAATCAGTAATTTTTTTTTTTCATGTGTAGATGATTATATTCGTGTCATCAAACTTCTTTCCAGTGCCTACCAGTTCAGCAAAGAGCTTACCTCTTTACTGAAGGCTGCACTATGGTCACAACAGCCAAATAACGAAAGATTCTGGTTGCATATGGAATTGCTTAAATCATAGAACCATAGAACCATTAAGGTTGGAAAAGACCTCTAAGATGATCAAGTCCAACCGTCAACCCAACACCACCATGCCTCCTAAACCAGGCCCTGGAGTGCCATGTCTACACCTTTTTTGAACGCCTCCAGGGTTGACGACTCCACCGCCTCTCTGGGGAGCCTGTTCCAATGCTTAACCACTCTTTTGGTAAAGAAATTTTTCCTGATATCCAATCTAAACCTCCCCTGATGCAACTTGAGGCCATTTCCTTTCGTCCTATCGCTAGTTTCTTGGGAGAAGAGTCCAACACCCGCTTCACTACAACCTCCTTTCAGGTAGTTGTAGAGGGCGACAAGGTCTCCCCTCAGCCTCCTCTTCTCCAGACTAAACAATCCCAGTTTCCTCAGCCGCTCCTTGTAAGACTTGTTCTCTAGGCCCTTTCACCAGTTTCGTTGCCCTTCTCTGGACACGCTCCAGCACCTCAATGTCCTTCTTGAAGTGAGGGGCCCAAAACTGAACACAGTATTCAAGGTGCGGCCTCACCAGTGCCGAGTACAGGGGCAAATAAATATTACAGAACATAACAGTATATCACAGGAATATAAGGCATTTTAACAAAAACTGATTCACTAACTATAGCAGGAAACTGCAGACAATACTGGTAAAGACTATCAAGCAGATACAAATTTGGAGTTCAATGGAGAGAAAATGGTCCTCACTTACTACACTTGGAAGGCATACAGTTGATTGAGACACACAGTTAAAAAGGGGCTTCAGAGAAGCAAGAAGAGTGGTCAGAAAGGGGTAAAACATCCCATTATAACTAGAAAGAACTAACAGGATGCAGAGACAAGGAAGTTGGGATGAGCTGCAGGAGAAGATTGGCCAGAGCAGGGGTGGGGGCTTGGTAAGAGTATCAACCAGCTCTCTCAGGTGTCATTGCCCATTACATGGGAAGCTTTGAAACTGAGGGCTCATTAAAATGACTTCTAAAATTCCATCCTCTTAAAATTGTAGGAAACGTTTTCATTTTATTTTGAAGCAACTTGCATGCATTCATGTTTAAACTTACCAAAAATAGGGTGCTAACATTGCTTCTGAAATGTGTGATCGATTCACTGTTCCCTGTGTGTCCTTTCTTTCTCCTGACTGATTCCTGTGCCTGCTGGTCATTCTGTTTCAGTAGTGTCTGGATTTATGAACTACCTTACTCACCACTGCAGCTAATGACAAGGCCTGTGAGGATCAATGAAGTTACTGCATGAGCCAAAAAAAGAAAGCAACCAACTGTAAAGTGAATGAAACAAAAATGGTTCCCCTCCAGGAAGTGCTTTTATGACCAACTCCTGACAGGATTGCTCTACACTACAATAACCAGAGACAGGCCACACACCAGTTTGAAGATTCTGACAATTAGGGACGTATGTGCCACAAAGATGGCCGCTCACCCACTTCTACAGATCAAACGTGATCTATGTCATCAGGTTACATTCCCACATCTAGCTCTGTGGAAGTGACAGAGACAGTGTGAGTGAAATCAGTTTTGTTTCGAAATAAAAATCACTTTCGTTTTCTACGTGGTCTCATACTGAAGAGCCCATACCATTGCTACAATTTTGCAATATTAATTGCTGCAATCTTACAGGTGCCATATGCCCTAAAGTTAATTTATTAGACTGCTGCCTGTGTAACCAAGATTGCCAAAATTAGAGAACAGAGACTGCAATGAAACAGATGGAGTAAACTAGCTCTGTTAACTTCAATGTAATGGTAAACCTAATAAAGTATCTGCCCCTTCTTTATTTATTTATTTCTTGTCCTGACTTTCAACTTTTAAGAATCATGAGTTAGTGAATAATTCATTACCAATTAAAGTGAGTGACCATCAGCATTTTCTTTTTTCTTTGAAACACAAAAATCCTGGCTCAGAACATTAATGCGTGAGGTAAAGATCATTCTTTATAGTAGCAGAATCTAATTTAGAGAAGTGCATTATTGATTCTATCCATTTGTCAGAATCTGCAGTGGTATTGAGCTCAACATTGCCAGTAACTAGAAATGTCGTGTATATGAAAAAAGCCAGGTGCATTGAAGTTATCACTAATTTTATTAAAATTCAATAGACATTTAGTTCATTTATTTCTATTTTAAGATTTAAATGTTGGCTTTGTCTTCAACTTGATGAAAATTTACTGAAGAAAGAAAACACCATAACGATTTATTTAGCAGTCTGGTCAAGTTGCAAAGGTTAAAGATATTTTTTTCTTAGTGTATGAGCTGGAGTTACTACCTAGATTGCTTGGAAAACGAACTCTAGGGGAAAGACACTCTCCCCCTCCCCACTACCTGCGCAGGAAATCACAAAATGCTCCATGACCGAGATTGATCCCAGTTTTTAACTGAGATCCTAGGTGGCATTTTAACATCTTTCAGTGTTAATGTTTTGAAAGAGTTATGGAGGAAGATCTAGTCTCCTCTAACTGACATTTTACTGGAAATAAGCTCACTAGCTATTGAAAGCACTTTTTCAATGAACTGCTAGAATTCCTGAAATAAAATGAGTGGTTTGACAGCAATATTTCTAAGGTTATTCCACAGCCTTATGAGACTTGGGAGAGAATTATTATAAAATTTGACACTGAATTTTGTCCTGCTATTTTCATAAAATCAAGTTCCATTACCCTAGAGATATCTTCTAAAGGGTCAGAAAGCCTCACAGACTTGATGTGGTGCAAGAAGATAGATTACGATCTACTTTACTTACTGAAGTCTATTAGGAAGTCTATTATCACTACCACCTAAGTTTGTTAAGGTAGCAAGATGTGCTCCTGTATCTCAAAATCTAATCATGGTCCAGTATAAAATTTCTGGTTTATATCTCAGCTTAAGTACCAGGCTGTCTTGTATACATAGTAGTCTCCCATCTCTACGGTTTTCATAGAACGAGCTGTTCCTTAAGTGTTCAATCCTGTATCACTGAAGCCAAAAAGAATGTCTATGACTATAATGTCTTGCTTTCTTTTGTGAACTTAGCCTTGATTTTTCACAACGCAACTGTCACCCATCTGGCAGTTAAACTCTTCAGAGTCACATAACTAAGCCAGAGAATTTCATATTGCGCTATCAAGATCCTAGAGATAACAACATAAAACTTAAGGAATACTGATTGTCCACACCAAAAGTGCCAGTACAAGCACCTAAGACACTACATTGATGAATGAGTTGCAGACATGTCAGAGATGTAAAACTACTTGCAGCAATGGACGAATGAATCGAAAGCTCTTAAGGATGATACATTTTATCACAAATATAAGAATTCAATATTTATGCATAAGTAAAAATAGCAGATGGCTGAAAACAATCAGAATACTCCAAAATGCTCCCATGTATTTAGACTTTGTGAAGCCCATGCTATTTCATCGTGCCAGCTACTAAAAAACCTGATTAGTTTATTTTATATTTACATAGGTAAGGCCATTAGTGATTTTTGTTGTACTGTATTCCATACAACACTAATTTGCATTTTTATATACAGCTGTCCATCCAACATGACAGCACTTCAGTAAGTCAGGCAAATATTCCTATTTCAAGATGAAGAATCTTCTTCCTTTTGTACTAGCTGCTAAGCTTCAAATGACTGGTTCCAGGTAACTACTCAGAGCAGGTCCTTTAATTAAATCACCTCAGACAAATCTCACTGGGGCATTAAGAATAAATCCAACGGATCTAGGGATTGCTTCTACAGGGGGGGAAAAAAGTCTAGTAAGGGAACTGTCATAATTATGAGTCCATCCAGCCCGCCAGCCTAACTCTAACTGGAACCAGTAGCAGATAAGGCAAGAATTTTAAAAAAGAGGGAGATATACACAGTGATCCTTCCCACAGTATATTCTGAGATTAGCGCAATGAGCATTTCAGGGACTTTGAGTTAGATATTACATCCAGATCATAAAACTTAATAGCAATCTGTGGAATTCTGCTCTATAAAAGCACTTAAATAATTTTTGAAGACTAATGCTGTCTTTGCCAAAATGTCTTGTGGCAATGAGTTATTTCATATATTCACACGTTAAGTCAGCTATCTGTCTGTAATTTCATGCAATACTTCCTTGCCCTTGTGAAAAGTAGTGAATAATTGTTCTTTATTCACCTGTTGGTATTATTCGTCTGATCCCATGATCTCACAGGTAGGACAAAGAAGACTTGGAGCAAGTGGTCCAATTCCCAACTTTTAGCTCCACTGAGTAATTTAACGCTATACTTCAGAATATAGCCTAAGGGCCTAATTAGGTCTGCTTGTGCCAGCAGCTTCTCACAGGCTACTGATTTTCATACCTAATTGTGCCTTAAATCTCATTTTAGGTAATCAAGTTTGAAATCTTTATTGCTATCTCCAAATCGGATTCAATTTGAGGTAACTAAAATACAGGGCGTTTTTGCAAAGTGTTGTTAATTTTGCCTGTTGTCTAATTTCCTTCTTGTATAATAAGACAAAAAGATACAAACATTTATGTCATACAAAACTTACATGAACTATTTATAAGATATCTGAATGGTTAACATATATTTTATGCAATTGAATGAATTGAAAAGAACTTTTCAGCAAGATCTTTATATGCCCTGTTTTAAAGTTCCATGAATACTTCTCTAGATGCACTTTTTTCATCATTAAGTGTACAGGCACATAATTTAGGCTCTTTCATAGACATTTCAATACATTTTGAACACATAATATTGTTGAAAAATAATGTTTTCTTGAATGCCGCTGATACTAAAAGTTCATATATAAACAAACCTTGAATTACACTACTTTTGTATCCTGTTCCTACTTTACATTGTGTAACATAACGGGCAAAGATGAGAAGAATTTTTTTTAAGCTATGGTACCTGCAAGATTTATTAAACGTCATTCATTTTATTTGAGGTGAGTTAGGAAGGTCAACTTTGCAAGCTGCAGAGGAGGGAATTACACTTACACCTGTGGTAGTCAAGGACACATACTTGGAACATGCACACAACTGATATGAAACTAACCTGGAGCTGGATTCTAATTAGGGTTGGGTTATGCAGCTTTAGGAGTTAAAAGGCTGAATAGCTTTCAACCAGCTGATGAAAGAACTATTTTCTAAGTTCTAGGAACAACTCATAGCATATCACAGGTTTCAATTCTGTAACTATTTAAACAACAGTGAGGTATATACTAATTTTATTCCTATAGTACGCAATATTGTTAAGGAAGGTCATTAGCAAAACAGCCCTACCAAAATCCTTAACTATTAATATGTTTAATAATTCAATGTAGATGTGCTATGTTGATGACAGTGGCATTTATGGCTTTTATGATAGAATTAATGATGTCTAAAGTTTTCCTTGCTTTTTTTTAAATTTATAAAATTTGAAAATTTATAATTTTTTTTTTTAATGTGTAATTTTGGAATTAAAGCTAGCAACATCTTTTTCATCTACTTTATTATAGGGCCAACTCATCATTAAAAACAGTATAAACATACACTAGGATTTTGCTGAAGAATCCCATGCTTAGTGTGAAAAAGAATCCTAAATTATTTCTCAGTTTTTTCAGAACCCCAAATTTCTAAGCTGCACATAGGTATCTGGTAAATCACAGTCATAACTGAAGGATGAACATTTTTCAAAGGTCTTCTATTGAATTAAACGCTCATATATGTTTAATCTCTCATGTTTCCATTTATATGAAATGCTGGTCAAACACTTTTTAACAAACATTCTCTAGAGTGAAATCTGCTTCTTGTTCAATAAATGGTATTGTCCCAGAATCAAACATGCAGTAAGTGTGGTACTGAAGGAACAAGGAGCTCTGTGAACTTCAACTTGAAATCTAATTCGAATGTCTTTCACTTTATGTTGACTTAACCTCCTCCCCAAATGAATTTCTAAAGCACTGCTTATGCTTGTACTTTTTTTTTCCAAATATTCAATATCTTACAACATTAAGGAAGAATTTCTAAATCACAGAATCATAGAATGCTTTGGGTTGGAAGGGACCTTTAGAGGTCATCTAGTCCAACGCCCCCTGCAGTGAGCAGGGACGCCTTTAACTAGATCAGGTTGCTCAGAGCCCCGTCCAACCTGACTTTGAATGTTTCTAGGGATGGGGCCTCCACCACCTCATTGGGCAACCCGTTCCAGTGCTTCACCACCCTCATTGAAAAAAATGTCTTCCTAATATCCAGTCTAAATCTACCCTCCTTTGGCTTAAAACCATTACCCCTTGTCCTGTCACAACAGGCCTTGCTTAAATCATTAAAATTAAGTGGAAGGCCATCAATTGCAAGGGGTTTTTATGGCATTGCTCTTAAAAAGCTTAATACTTCATGCAACTATCACAGTGAACATATAGTTGTTTCTATAGGATAGTAATTTAAAGATGTCAACTAATTTGTATACATGAAAAAGCAAACTAGACCATGAGACCAAAGACAACATAATTCAATGAACTGTTTAAAAAAAAAAATGCTAAAAATCCATATTTGTCCTGTTAAAACCATATTCAATTGTTGAACTGATAAAATAATAAAAACATATACTGTCTCAATTGTTTTGCATTGATTGCTTTATGCCTACTGCTTCTCTCATTTGTAGTTACATGGACTGTCTCTCCACTTCCTATCATGTAATGACTTCATGAAAAATGAAAACTCTTGATTATTAAGAAAAATAATATTTATTGTGCTCTTGCAGCTGAGGAAAAAAGGGGAAAATCTTTACTTTTGATCAGCAATGTTCTGCACACCTCTGGCAAATTTCCTATCAACACACTGAGATAAGAACTTCTGATTTCTAACCAGCTCTTCACACAGAGATCCCACTGGCTTCTAAGTGGAAGGATTGCTAAATTTAATTTTCTTCCCCACTCATTTCCTTTAACATCTATCCCAACTATCTCTGCAAGACAGACATCCACCTAAATATTTTCCAGTTTCTGGGGCTGGTTTTGCCCTCAAACAGTTACAGGAAGGGGAAGACCTCAGCATGCCACATTGCTTCAGGATATCAAACTCACTTGGCAAAACCTCTGGCAGATGAGCTACATGACTTAAGAAGATACAGTTTGTAAGCAGTCAGAAGTGATACCTTTAGCTCAGGCATGTTTATTATAAGCTGCATAGGTAGTTTAACATCTGGGTCCTTTGTATAGTCCATGGGCACAACGTTTGGTGCCATTTCATGGTATCGGCCATGCAACCTGTAAACAAGCAGAAAAAAACAGCCAATAACAAATTTTAAATAACCAATTCCATTCATACAGTAATCAGACACAAATTTGTCTTGCAGCTCTAGTTATTATTTTTAGTGCACAAGTTTGAGCCCACCAAATTCCCACCTTTTTGAAAAAAGAGGGCTTTGATTGCAGTATCCAGCATAACTGCTACTAACACCCGTGCGTAACTTGAGATGTTTCACATTACCTGTATATAACATTTAAGCACCGTATAGGTACATGCACAGAAGTAGTCCTGGACCAATGTACTAACACTGCAAGTATAACCCAGGGATCACATCTCAGTGCAGATTATTGGTTGACCTGCACTATGCAAGAAAAAGTTGTTAACAGCTCGAAGAATTTAAAAGCCAAACAATACGCAACTATGATGCTATAGACAACAGTATCCTTGGGAAACCTTACTTCCAAATTAAAAAAGCCCTTTTCCTATCTGTGCCTCACTAACATAGCAGGTTTAGTCTTAAAATTCTAGCACTGGCTGACACCAGCACACAGACCATTTCAACTTCATTCCATTTCACATAGTTTTGTTACATTCTTGGCTCAGCTTATTCCTCAAACCAGTATATTTTAAAGGTAATAAACAAGTGTTTTTCCTGAGAGATGCAAGTCAAACATTCATAAACCTAGTTTCACTCTCTAAAGCCTGCTTATCGTGCTAACAGTATTATGTTATAGTTTTGGTAAGGGAGCCGGGAAAGGAAGAGTCAAAGGCCATGAAACACATCCATGTTTCTAAATGTTTAGAAGCTAAATACCAGTAAATATAAAAACTGTCTCAGTCTCACACACAACCTGGGCTAAGACTGCACAAATGTTTCTAAGATGCTACTTCCAACTGTTAATTGAACTAACTTAACAAGTGTTAATCCCACCCTTTATTTGCTGTCTCCAAATAGTCCAGTGAATGAGTTCAAAAGCATAGCCCAAAAGCCAAGAGAAAACAGCCACGTGTAAAGAAAACATCAAATTAAGCAGGATGAAAATTTTAAAACTATCTTACCATATTTATTCTCACTGGGATGGATGCTCACTCAAGCTAGGAATAGAAACATTTCAAGCAAAATGGGTATCCAGTTCAAATTCACCAATGGATCTCAAATTTTGAGCTCTCAAACTATAGACAGAAATTGCCTGGTAAGTAAAATATTACCTGTCTAGAAGCAATTCATATATTAGACAGATTAATTCTACTGATTTTCTGATTTTACTGATTCTAGTGATATCTCATTCTAGCAGACAAGTACCTAGAATCCAAGATTCTGTCAAATAACAGCACAAAAAGGTTGGAGAGGGAACACGTGTATCCTAATGCTCAAAGATTAGCCAGAGCTCAATACATTTAGCATGAATGTATGACCTGCCAGTCCTCTATGAAATACCACATATGTAAAAACAATAGGAAGGAAGAGTGGGTAGTTGCTGTTCACAGAAAACTTAGAAAATGTCATGTACTATAAAATATAATTTTTATCATATGGGAAAATTTTGTCTTACACCTAATTCACAGACTGCTTAGGGCAGAAAGTGGTCATTTTGCCATGTCTTATGTACTAACACAGAGTATTCTGGTCTCTCATTAGGTCTCATGTACTACTTATATATATATTAAAAAGCTATATTTATTACTTTGTGACTTATTTTCATTTTAACAAAAAAATCCTGCCTGCTCAATGGGTATACTAGCAATTATAAATAGAGACTAACATGTTTTAAACAGCAGAACATAAACAAACCAGTAATACAGGAAGTAATGCCTCACCAACCCCTTCACGTCTCCAGCTCTAGCTTCAGCAACCCCTCAGTCAGCCCCACAAGCAACTAAGCTATTTCAGATTAATGCAGGTAAAGAATGTCAAAAACTAGGCGAAAATGATCTACAAGCATCTCTTTTCTCAGCACCTCTTTGGTCATGGTTATGATGTGTCACAAAGAACATAGAAATGGAACATAGAAACATGTTTTGTCTGGATCTTAGGGAACTAATGTCTTCACACTGTGCAGCAATATATTGTGCCATACAGGAAATTAAATATCCACTGATCTAAGCATATTTCAGCTGCTTACCACAGCTCATCCTGACATTTCATAAACACTGTGTAATTCAAGATGCAATAGCAATTTCCCACTCCAGCAACTGATTTCTCTGTTGTAAACAGCAGCTGCAAAGATGCCCCTAAATACAACGGAAAAAACAGCTTAAAAGCACTTAAAGGAAAGCAAACCTTTCAAATCAAATATCCATCTAAGGATTATTTTTTTTTTAAAGCTAGAATACAGAAATGGTGTTCTAGTCTTCATGAAAATAAAGCATTCATCATTGGAATGGCTTGACCATTGTGGGTAACATTGCCTTTATGCAATACATCACTACACCAATTTGTCACACCACTGCCATATTTGGACCAAGTACTATGACCAATACTGTGAGTCAGGCTCAGTAATCGTCTCCCAAATGCTGCATCAACTGGCACTGTACAGATTACTGACTGACACACCTCTCAATAACATTAATTACTACCCATAAATAGAAAAGAAACAAACCTCTGTGGTAAAGGCTCTAATATTTCTCCTGTTCTTATAGAAGCCGAAGGCACTTCAGATGACTTGAACACATCAGCAGCAGTTGTGACCTAGAGAGGAAAGGCTTTTTGTCCTTTTACTCAGCATGTCCCTCAACAAGAAGCATATCTGAAAATAACCTAAAGCTGCTTTAGCTATCTGCCGTAGTCACAGAAACATTTATGTCTTGTCAGGGGAGCAATGTGAGGTTTTGCAGTGCTGTCTGAACACCTATAGATTTGGAAAGGCTGCCATTACCATATACAGACCATTATATATATTCAGAAGCCCAATGCAACCAGCCGCACTGTCTTTGCAGTAGCGACTAGAGAGCCTGCAGTGATATTTGCTTCAAAACATTCTTCTGGATGCATGCAGAAGCATTTTCCCATTCCTGGATGTGCTCTCTTTGTTGCCAGGATGTCTTATTTACTCTGCATGGAAGGAGGAGAGGAAAAGCTGGCAGCGTTTACTAGTATCTTCCCTCCCACAGATGAAAGTGGGAGGGACTGTAGTGACAAATTTAATTTACTGATGATGCCCTGTCCCCACAGATTTTGCTATATGTTTAAGCTTAAGGTACTATATCCAAGGATTAAGGCTGTGATTCTGTATCAGTTTAATCCGGTCTAAACCCAAAATGCTGATCTGCCCTTGCAGAAATCTCAAGCCCACCCACCCACTCACCTCCCTTGCATAAGCACTAACACTTAAAGAAACCACAGTGAGTTTCAGGGAACTGATGTGTTTGAAAACACAAAAGTTTTCAGTCAGCTCCTTGAGGTAACTGATGCAGTTGCAACAGCAGTACTGCCTGTGCATGTAAATGGTATATATAAATGGTATACTTTTTCTATCGAATTAATCAAATAAGAGCAGAATAAGACTTAGCCCTGTAGGCAACAAGTTTTAAAATCAACTCAGCTGCCCATCAACCAGTGAAAACCCAAAAAGCTGTGTTCAGAAAAAAAAAAACCCCAACCACCCAAACAACATAGTATTGCCTCCACAGCCTACTTTTTGTTTATGCTAACTCTCATTCTACCACTTCTGAGTATTTTACATGGTAAAAAAGGTGGGTCAGAGTCTGTCCCCACTTCTCAAGGGTGTAACATCCTTGAGTCAGCAAGGGTCACACTTTGTGGCTATTTGCTGGACACAGCTTGACTGGGATGTCTCCAAACTCCTAACAGAGCCTCCAGCTATACCTGTGTAGACCTGAAAAAAAGAGATTTCCAAGCTTATACCCTGCAGCGATTATTTTAATTTGCTATTAAGGTTTGAGAGAAAGTCAGATTGTACCCAAGGTCACCAGTGGGTGTGTTAAAACACAGAGCAGCTCTTCCTCGGCTTGATATTCATAAATCACCACCATTAAATGTAGTGACAACACATTACAGCTGGCTGGGCTGCCTTTGTAATAAGAACTCTGCACTAAAGGAGTGCTGAAAACAAAAGATAAAAGCTTGTAATGGCTCATTGATTAGAAATAAGTAGAGGCTTTAAAGTGGCCTTTAGAACCTAATAAACATCTCACCAACTCTGGTCCTGCCTTCATAGTACCAGTCACTTGATTTATGTTGTAAAGGTAAAACATTTTTATTCAGCATTATATATCCTATTTATTCCTAAATAACAGGAGTGCATTCAAAGACTTTAACATTACAATCAAGACCATCCCAAAAAGTAAATTCTAGATTGCTCTGCATATTCACAGAAAATAAATAGCAAAATGGCTTAACTGGAACAATGAAGCAAAGCAGTGAGTGCTGATGGACAGTCCCACAAGTTCATAGGAGTCATGGCATGACCTGACCAGAGACAGACTGTACAGAATGGAATAAACTATGTCAGCAGCAAGTCCAGAGAAGCACTCTGTTGCTGTGCAGTTGCACTTTTAGTTATTTACCACAATCAAAGCTATAGGCTCTTGTCCAGATGCCAGAGTTGAACAGAATAGCTGTAGAAGGACTTCTTGTAATATGCAGAGAAGAATTCACCATTCCAGAGACCAGCAAGAGCACTGACAAGTCTGTCCATAGCCCTGGAAACAGACAGATCTGAGCAATCAGCCCTTGCGAGCCCCTGGAGACACAGATGGCTGGAAGCAAAAGAAGCAACAGCATTCAAGATGGGATTGCGCAGACTGCAGGAAAGAATGCATCATGCTGATGCAAAGACACTGATGGGAACTGGTTTACAACTGACGCTAGAGACTGTAGCCCCCTACCGATGCAAATTGTTGAGGTGCACATACTCTCTTGTCCTATAGTGCTATTATTGCAGATGGACAAGTGTGTGATCGGAGGGCTGGGGAACTGGTCCAGACAGACCTATATCCGTAAGTCTGCCACACACAGAGAAAAAGGTGCCATAGCTCAAAGAGATGGAGGTTCTTTAATCTGGGGCTGAGAAACCGAGGAAGGAGGGGCCTCCAGGGCTGTCTGCAACCGATAAGGAAAGTACTTTCAGGGTCTCAGATTTATGCCATACATTCACAAACTGCTTTTGCAACGACAGTTAAATGTTGCACATAAATGTTGTAACTAAGGCATAAATCTCTGTGCTGCAGCAATTCCTCAGTGAATTATTGCCTCCAAGGATTGCAAGAGTTTAGAATTGCCTATTAGAGAAAGGGTCTACCATATGAAGCTGAAACCAAAATGATAGGAAACTTGGTACCACATCTGAAGGCACCAGCCAGGAATGTCAGATAGAAACTGGAACCACAATTCACTAAATTGCCACACTTCGACAAAAGGATAAAGAACAAAGAACAGTGAGAAACAAAAGCAGGAAGAGTTGAAAGGTGAAGGAATTTTGTTACATTTCTGTTACTGATACGCCTTGTCCCTTCTATGCTTTCCAGTTGAAGTTATTTGCATTACATCAATAAAATACAATCACTGGACACAAATCAGATTTATAAAAAGGCAGCATAAGAGGAAAAGAAAAGGTGGATAGATGAGCCTTCTGCCAGCTTTTAGTTAACACGTCAAGTGTTCTTTCACCTCTGCAATGCAAATGAAGCAGTACAAATTAATTCAAGACAATACTAAATAAATATCTTCCTAAACCATCTGCAGTAAAGTTAAAAAGAAATTCTGCATGAGAAATGTTTTTGGCAGATAATTTATAATAATAAATTTATTCTAAAAGATTTAGTCATACTTAGGAAGGCTTTGCCTTTCAATACATGTAGCTCTGCTGTTCACAGAACTACATGATGCATAGTAAGTATAGATAAAAGCAGTTTATAGTATTTTTTCCTTCCTTGAAGCACCACTGAAAAACCTGCTCACAGGCCTCTTTTCCACTGCTGATTCAAAGACTCACAGAATGGTTGAGGTTGCACAGGACCTCCAGAGATCATCTGGTCCAACCCCCTGCCAAGCAGGGGCACCTAGAGGAGGTTGCCCAGGACCATGTCCAGATGGCTTTTGAGTATCTCCAAGGATGGAGACTCCACAGCCTCTCTGGGCAACCTGTGCCAGTGCTTGGTCACCCTCACAGGCGGGGGAAAAA
>WAAD01009978.1:9034-19154 GCA_013389945.1 Fregata magnificens | reverse complement strand
ATTTCACTACTAAGGTAGCATTCAGGTGCTATAAGCTCAGAGCAATTTGTCTTAAAGACAAAAATGGTGGAAGTTACAACCAGATAATAAAATGGCCAGAAACATATTCAAAGACATTATAAGTCTAACCATGAGGGGAGTGAGGTTTTGAGCAGTCTTCCAATAGGAACTGTGGGGAATTTAAAAAAAAAAAAAAATCTATTTTACAAAAAGGATTAAGTTGACTCTTTTGCTTCTGCCATACTGATATTACAGACTCTGTAACCCTGGGTGTTATTGTAAGGAGTACGGTACCATACATACATAGACATACAAATTCACAAGAAGTTGCCTAGTTCTTGCTTGGGGGGGGGGCGGGGGGGAAGGATTAATCAATGATCCATTTTAAAAGCAATTAATATGTAGATGCCTGGCTCTACACTGGGGTACAGATGGCCCAACAGACTGTTGCAACGTAGACCCTGGTATACAGCGTTTTACTTTGGTCCAGTGTTCAGAGGACCTCGCAACCCAACTGCTGTTTCAAGAAATTAAAAACCTGCACTTTAAAAATTATGGAACTGTTACCCCATGGTAATTCTCCCCTTTTCTGTTCTGAAGGAATTCCACAAATGAAAAAAAGGCAGATAAGACAGCAAACTCCAAGTCAAACAGCTCCGTTTGTATTACAGCAACTGCATACTCCCCCAGAACGCAGTGGAGAGGCAAGAGCTCTCTGTGTGGGTGGCTACAGCAGTAACCCCAGGATTTCTATCTGTAAAAAATCCAAGAGGTATGCAATAACTAATGGATCAGAGGCAAATCATCATCAAAATAAGGACTTTATCTGATTGTTCACAGCATGAGGTTAATATTCCTTCCTGACAAATTCTGGAGGTTAGTTATTGTCCTGAAACTTGTTATTTTATTGTACTTGCTATATATAACCAGTGCTATTACTAGTAAAAAATTATCTAGCACTATACTAATGAACTACAAGTCCGCCTGTAACAGAGAAATCTCATAGGCTGACTCAATCCACTGGGCCTAACTACTGCCAGGCTTTGAGATCAATTACCCAGCATTACGCACGGCAGGGGCTGCAAAAGCCATTAGAGAAAGGCAATTTCTACACGAGGAGTAGTGAATTAGGGATGACATTTCAGCTCTTGCATTTGCCAGTTTATGTCAAGAAGATAACGTTAATTACATTTGGATTTTGTTTTGTTTCACTGCAGTTGTCTCTGTTCTGTGTTCACTTTTATTGGTAGTAGGAAGACAGACACTGGTGTTTTACAGATCTTTGATTTCCCTCTTGCCTATCCAGCAGGGATGTAAAAAAGCCTCTTTGGATCTTAGACTACTAAGTCTAAGACCACTAACTTAGACATATATTACAGTGACATATTGCCGGTGAGGGTGAGAAGTGTGACAAAGTGGAAATTAAAGAAGCTCCATTTTCACATTTCCTACAATGACAAGAAAAAGGCTAGGAATTTAATAAGAGCATTTAATTTCTGCCTTATTTTTGGCATTTTAAAGCATTTTAAAGCATTTTAGCATATATCCCTAGCCTGACTCTCTGTGGCTAAATATCTACACCTGTGAAAAGTCCATGTTAGTAGTAACTCCAAAGAAAATTAGTATTTAAAAATCATAGTTTCTACTTCAAGGGCTTGAGTCAAAGATCCTGAAGGTAAAAAGAAAGTTATTTACTTTTGTGTGCACTGGATCTGTCCCTTGGTTATCACAAGATAAACTAAATGTTAATTTCCTGCGCTGTTAATTCTGTCTATGCTTATCACTTCACATAAGAGAACAGAGCAATGCAGCCAGCCCTGTCTGCATGTCATAATAAGTAGTCAGCTGCCTCCTTCTTCAGCACACTTCTATTCGATATATTGCCTCACTGTATTTTCAGAAACTTGTTCAAGATGCCCACCGTGCAGATAGCTTCCTGCAATCCATTTCAGCAACGTCTGCAGTGTGCTGAAACATGACTGAAAACTGGGAATTATTATTTTTTTACCCAGTTAAAAATTCAGTTGATGCAGTGTGAAGTAAATAAAGAAGTACCAATAAGCTATCCCTGGATATAAAATGCATACTTCTTCCGTCAAGGTAAGAAACTGCCATCCGGGAGCAGATGCAAGCATAAGGATACCTATTCTGGAATCACACTAAGCACATTTCTATGACTTATCCTTAGGAGAAGGGAAATTAGGTAAGACTTTTTTTTTCCTTTCCCCTCCATTAACAGCAAAGCTAGGAGGGAGAGAAAAAGATGCTATTGTTACATTTTCTTCTTTACAAAACACTCAATAGAAAGATTCTACCAAAAACTCCCATTGTCAAGCTAGTCACTGTCTTTACCCTGCTTCCAAGTCCAGACACTGAGGATTTGACTCCTTTCCTTGTATACAGAGAAGGGAATTAAACTGAGTATATTCAACAACCCATCCTTACAATACTATTACAATTGTTGGGAAGGAACAGCAGAATATATGCATGCAGGCTACAAATGAAGTTTTCGTTTATATTTGCAAAAAACACTCCCCCAAAAAAAACACCAAAAAACGCCCCCACAAACATATTAAGATTACTCCTTTCCTTCCCCCAGTGCAAACTAAGATATCTTACCTGGTAGGCATCTAGCTGTTCATCAGTAAATATCGTTTGCTTATTACCCATCTTAAATGAGGAATTCTTCCTCTATGCAAATGCATCCCATTAGAAGTAGCTGGATTCCTCTGTATTGTAGGCATTTAGAGCACGTATACTCCGTGAATGTGCTGAAAAAATCCCAAAGCCTGCATTGAACTAGCTTTGACTGTACCTGCCCAATGAGGAAGGACGCAGTACTGGGAAATCTTTGCAAAGGCTTGACTTGAGCGTGCCGGAAAGGAAAGCGTTAAAATCACAGGCAGATGTCGCCCCAAAACAGCGATGCCATTCCCCTCCTTTTTCAGATGCTTTTCTAAGAGGCATACAGAGCTTTTATAACGTAAAAACCGAATAGCCAGTACTAGAAGAAATCGGCTCTCTACTGCCCCGGTGCCTCACTCCCCTGTTCACTCCGCGACTTCAGGGCGCTCCTGCTCGGCACCTTCATCTTTTAGAGGAGCTTTGCGTCACCCGATGGCGCTCGGTAGCGCAGTCGTATTATACAGACACAGAGCAAACCTAGTAACTAGAAAAATGGATTAGCAGAGTAAACGTTTCTGCAGCTGGTCTCCCCACAGATAAAAGCACATCCTAGCCAATGCTTGGATCTGACCTGTACCATGCTGCCAATGTTAAATACAGCTGGATGGAGGCTCAAAGTGTCCAGAGCGTCCCCACAACGTCACCAGGTGCCGCGCGGGCTCCACAGTAAATGCTTATGTCTACACTGTGGCTATAACCAGCCCTGGCTATCAAGGATGTGAGTTCACTACCAGAGGTGCCAAACTCCCAGGTATACCCGTGAATGCAAGTATTCCTTCTCACATTAAACACATTAAAAAAAAAATCAGGAAGATTAAAGTAGTTTAAACAGACGTTAGACTGACTCCTTCGGCTCAAGCAAGCACAGCTGGAAAGTGACCACAGCCTAAAGCGAAGGTAGAAAGTACCACTAGAGGGCTCACAGTGTATTTTAAAGTAATACAACCTTAATTCCGTATATCCGGGAAAACTAAAAAAGAAAAAAAATTGAGCATGTAAGAGATGCACACAGACAAAATGAATAAACTCAAATAAAATTATATTATCTAACATCTGCAGAAGGATAAGCTCTTATAACAACAGCAGGAAGAAGGCTGAGTGAGAAAGGATGGGAACAGGGAGGAAAGACCTGTTATGAGTAAGTTTCTTTGGACTGCTCACTTCCTATTTGTGCACACAGGAATGGAACAGGGTTTATAAATATTTAATAAAATTCCCACCTCCTTTAACTACAGCTCTGCCAACGGTCATTAATTCCTCAGCATGTTAGCATGTTTAATAAAAAAACCTGGAGAATTATCTTGTGCTTTTTCCTACAGCTTCTAATGATCCTGACCTGATGACAGCATTGGATAACAGGAGTTCAATTTACCTTGGCATATAACAACAAAGAACAAACACTTAACAATAACAGTGAAAGTAAATGTATTGTATACATAGTAAAAATATCCTATGAAGTGTGTTGGGTATGTGGTAAAAACACTCTGTGAAGTGCTGAACCATAGACTGTTCTAAGAGACAACTTATTTAGATTGTAACATTTAGAAACGCAGACTTGATTAATTGCAAACCAGCAGTGCCTTGAGCTACAAAACCACAAGGTATTACCATGATATACAAAATAAATGGCTTGGGATGAGACTGCATTCAACAAGGCCTATTAGCGATAAGCAAACGTCAGAATTTTAACAGTGAAAGAAATGGATTCTACCAATAGAACATATTGCAGCACAGTTTCTAAATAAGAAGGAAGAAGCTACAATAAGGGCAATACAAACTCTGAATGACCTACCATCAGATCAAGAGTGCAGCACGCATCTATTCAAATATCAGACAGTTGAAATCGACTGTTTGTTACATGGCCAAACTGACCTCTGTTTTTCTGGCCATTAGTGTTGTGGGTTTTTTTTTTTTTTTTCTTTTTCCCCAAGCTACAGTGGCATTGGATTCTTGTTATGTTCAAAAAGATTCTCCACAAGCAAGTCAGAATGTAAAGAAGAAAAAAACCCAAACCTGCAAAATACAGTATTTCTATTTATTAAAAGTGCTCTTTTAACACACTTTTTTTGAATCAGAAAACAACAATTCATAAGGGCCCCTTGAGATTAAAAACTTTCACAGTCCTAAAAGTTTTTGCACATCCTCAACTCTGAATAAGCTTCAACATTGGCTTTAGTGGTTATGCATATAATTAAGCATGTTTCATATTTATGATCTGGTGCTACTGAGATGCCAGAGCTAGCAGCTGTTCTCACTCAGGCCAGACCAATACATAGTCAAGTGATTTGCATGAAATAGCACTCCTTTCGCAGCCACTTAATTCAAGCTACCTGTCTATGCAAATCAGATTAAATATAAATGGCCAAATTATCTTTAATGTCATTATACAGAATGGACTTGACACTAGGGGTGCATTGGGCTCCATATCTTTTAATCTTGTGATTCTGTATACTTAACGGTATTACTACAGTGAAAAGACTGACATCTCATTTCTTCATTTTTTTCACCTGCTTTTATATTCCTGGCTGTTTGGTCCCACTGTATCCTAGATGACACACATATCTGCTAGGCTCTATCTTTAGAATCAAAATAATAACAATAAAAAGCAGAAGGGATAAATGGAAAACACCAACCGGGTAAGACTTACTTGTGGTTACAACGTAGGGCAGAGGTAGAGTTCCTGAGGTTCACAGACATATTCCTGTTTATGCCTTTGGGCCTGGCTTTCCGCTCTGCCCACTCCACTTTTCTCTTGCATATTAGAAATGCTTTGGTTTCCTGCTAATGTAGAGAAATTATGTAGGAAAACTGGTATGGCTAAAAGAATTGATTGTTTTAAAAGAGTTAGAAGTTCTTCCTTTAAAAGAAAGACTCGACTTACCAAGGGAACAGCACCCACTGAGTACATGGACAGAAAATCAACTGTTTCTTCAGTTCTTCTTTCCATACTCTGAAGAGTATTTTCGATTATTAAATAAAATTAAAATGCACAGATTTTTAAAAAGAGGATTCAAACACTGATTGTTGAGGGTTCCACTATACCAGCTAGTTCTTCTCAAGCATGCTGCAGTGGTACCTATATTTCACTGCATAATTATCTTGCTATACTAACTGGGTAAAATCTAAAGACGATATAATGCACAAGCTCTTTTTGACTCCTTCTATCTGTTTGTATGTATCAAAGATCAGACAGTTTTCCAGTTTGCTCTTTTTCACTTCTATCTGTTCGTATTTATCAAAGATTAGTTTAATTTGCCAGTTGGGTGTTAAGCAATATTTACTCCCAGCATAAGTTACTGCAACAAATCAATACTCTTCTACGTACGCAGCAAGATCCGACCTTAATGTTATCAGTACCAGCCTTTCACCACACTTTACTGTATTTCAATTTCTCTAAACTGTTTGCCAAAGCAAGTGATTTTAAGCTACTTAGCAACACACAGCATATATCTTGCAATCAGTTGCAAATAAAGTTTATTAAGTAGTAGAAGCATATATACAATAGTCTTGACATTGCACTGGCCATTATACCAGAGAACATGGTTAAGTAGCCACTGTTCATCTGCTTTAAAAGCTTAACAGATGGAGCAGAAAATATACTATCAACCATGTACAACAGATTTAATATTTCATAGCAAGATGGCTGTCAGCTGCAATAGCTTAACACCCACCTAAGGCTGCAATCTGACCCCAGCTGCAGTGACGTGTTCCCCCAGCCAGAGCTCAGGGAGTGGGCTAAATCATGCTAGCACTCCTGATCGCCTTCAGTGCAAAGTCTCCCGCTCCGAACTGTTGCTAGCCATAGCTGCTACACCAGGTGACTTTGCTCTGATTTATTAGTAGAGGTGTAAGTTTAATAACTTCCAACAGACAGGTCATACTACCTTAAGTTGCCTCTGTAAATTATGCAGTAAGAATTTGACTGTGGTTTAAGTACGAAAGCTCTTATTCCTCATCGAAAGAAGATCAAGATACTATGAGGAGGGATCACTTTACCTGTAATGAGAAGAGCCACACAGAGTTTTAACAATCAAGTTGCATATCTACTGCCTTCACTGCTCAAGTTGGTTTGCTACAACTTTTCCAAGTTTTCATATATAGACATAATCAAAACTTACCCTTTTAATTATGGAAAAAAGAATCTGCAAGCTTTCGTGCCCATTACACCAAATATTCAACAATTTCTCTCCCACACAGATATTTCCTTGCAGATTAGCTCTTCATAAAGATTCACTCTGTTAGCAAAAAGACCAGTTTTGATCTAGAAGGGCTGCCTGTACATTTATTCTGTTGCTACTTTCTCTAAGTTAAGTTAGGGCCCCCTTCCACTGCAAATGTAAGCAATGATCACTACTTGCAATGATTAAATGGGAAAAGTTCTATCCTCCACCAAAGCTGTGGAAATTCACCCCGAGTCTTTGGGGCTTGTTTTATTTACTTGAAACCTATTCACAATTCTGTTTGCTCACAGGTAAATGAGGAATAGTAATGTTCACCTACAATAGGTGCTGTGGAGATAAAATAATTAAAATGCCTGTGAGTCCCTTAAATGAAAAACGCTACAGAGCTACAAAACATTACCATTGTAATATGCTTCACCAACTGTCACAACTTGCCTCTTATTTAATAGTTATTGCAAACTATAAATAAAAAATGAGCTGTAAATACACAGTTACAAAACAGAAATCCTAAAATGAGTGAAAATGACAGTTTGATGGTACTGCAGTAGCTTGATTTTCCAACACATGACCGATAGGATGCTTAGATCCCACTAAATTTGTCTGGAAGTGCTAGCCTATAAGAGAATGCTTCAGGGGACAGAGCCCTGCCTTATGAATGAATAAACAGAACTTGAGAAAGATGCAAAACTCACGGCCCTCAAACCGATGAAAGATGCTGACTATGTGACTAAATGCACTTGTTATGATGAGCAGGAACTTTCTGTAGAGAGTTTTTAATGCTAAAGAAAACAAACAGAAAGGAAAACCTTGTGCCAAATTTGTTGATTTTATTATCTTATCTATCTAGTTTAATAAAATACGCTGTCTTGGAAGATGGAGGTTTCTGACTGCATTTTATTAAGCCTAATTGATCCAGAATAAATAGAAATAACTTTTTTTTTTTTTTTTTAAGATGCTTTACACAAGACAATGCTTTGCCTCAGGGACAAAATAATAATAAAAAAAATTAATGGTTTCCTAAGCACACTACATTTAATACCATGAATTTCCTCATAGGGAGTGTCAATACAGTGATCACTAGGGGAAAGAAACTACTGCTATCTCTATATAGGCATCCTTTTTCTAGGCAAAACAGCTACTGATGGTTTTATTACTGTGTTGTTTAGCCCTTCTCAGAACACATCCAAACCAGTCACTGTTAATGGCTTATTATTGTAGTATTATTATGGTAGCACCTATGAGACAGAGATCAGAAATCTGTTGCAATAGCTGTTGAGAATACATGTAAAAAATAATTTCTCCCCAATTTCTCCCCTCCGCTCAATTTACAATCAAAGTGTAAACCGAGAAAGTACATGCAGATACAGTCAGAAAACACAGGAAAACAATGTGAATATACTGATCAGCACATAATCAACATTCACGGAGTCCCTTGGTAAGCATCATGGCAAAAGAAACAACACATACAAAGGAAGGAGTAGAATAGATGTATACATTTCATGGGAAGCAGTACAGTAAAGCCAGTAAAAATTCAGCTAGTATGTCCTAGAAAAATCACAGGTCAATCTGAGATGGGAGCAGGCCTCAATTTGCAAAAGTGGGGGGGAAGCAGTAAATAGGACATGTAAGCTGTGGAAAGTAAAGATGGCACAACAAAAGAGCCAATATGCACAAAGTACGGTCAAGCTTTGAACAATAAAAAAATTATTTTACAGAAACGTTTAGAACAGGTATCTGCAGGACCAATTTGGATTTTAAGACTAAAATGAAAAAACAGCAGTAGTTACCAGAAGAAAATCAGTATCAAGAGAATTCTGCACACTTGCCATTACAGACAACATCTGAAAGACTATTCTCAATTCAAAGCATTATCAAAAAAACCCCAAAACATATACACAGTAGGCTGTTTCAAAAATTGTGAGTACCCTCTGGTGCCCTGTCACTGGGGGGGGGGAGGGAGGAGGGAAGAGCAAGCGATCCCCAGCAAATAGTGGCTACTAATGCTGTGCAATTCTGCGGATTTCTACTTATTCACGCTTTCAAGACAAAAGCAAACTGAACACAGTCTTAGTCCTGAATTTTCAAGCACATACAAGACAGGATACAGTAAATGGAAAGGCCACGAGTATTTTGATAACTCCACGACTAAAAACTGGCATCAAATTATACTGAGATAGAACCCAAATCTTTACGTTGCCAAAAAAGTGTAAGAAACCAAAAGTAGTTTTGGTTTTCTTTTAAATTGTCTTTTGAGTGTAAACTTTCAGGATATATTAGACCCATACTTTATATCACTCCTTGCAACCACTGAGTTTAGAAATTCGGTCTTGATTTTAAATCAAAGCCGAGAGTCTCATTTATTCCTGTAACTAATTTCTTTGAATTGACAACAACAGAGTTGACATAAATTGACTGAACAAAATTGCAAGCAATGGCCACACTGTTATTTAGACAGCAGAGCCTACCACATCATGAGAGAGAGTCTCTGCGTCACTGTTTGTCTAAGTGGATCAAACAGAAGGTAGAAGTATTATCACCATTTCACAGGTAGGAAAACCTTTTAAAAGTCAGATGAAGCAGTCATTCCCAGAGGTCTGAGCTCAAACTGCCTTAGTTCTAGCTTGATGCTTTATTCTCAAGAACATCCCGGGCTACCTTACCACCCTTAAGCATAGAAAAGAATAAGCATTTCTTAACTGCTTTAGGTGGGACTTGAAGACAGCTGCCTCAATTCCTATTTATCATTGTACCTGCAGCGCTGTCTCCCTTGCCGTAGGCTGCTCAGGAAGGGACGCTCCACAGCTTGGGGCCTCCCAAAGCCGGAGCGTAAGCGGACTCCTAGAACTGACTCGCAAGACCATCAACGTTTTTAAAAATGAGACAAGTACCTCAAAAATTAAGGCAAATACAAATTTTAAAGTGCCCCTATTCCAACAGCTTTGGTTTTCGACACTTTAAAGTGCATGTTTTTTTTCTCTGCTGAAACAAATACCTGACGCTCTTCTTTGTTTATGACAACTTTTTTTTCCCGTAAACGACCCAAGTCTAGAAGCTGAGATTTTATAGAAGTATCAAATGCTTCGGAACCGCAGGCCACTTGCAAAACTGCTGTTGTTTGTCGCTACGTAGGTGCCATAGCGGCCCCTCCTCAGACACCGCACCGGGGGCTCTCCGCCGGCACCGGGCCGAGCCCGCCCCAGCACCACAGGCACCGCTGCGAGCGACGGCCCTGCGGCAGCATCTCCGCCGGCCGG
>WAAD01009971.1:1859-25620 GCA_013389945.1 Fregata magnificens | reverse complement strand
TTACATAAAATCTAGATAAAATAATAGTGAATAGTGGAATAATATAATAGTGGTTTATATAATACAACAATCTATTATAGATATTATTATATATTATAGATTATAGATTATTGTTTCTGTAATTATTAAAATTATGCATTATATAATATCAATTGTATAAGTGTAATAATTCTATATTACATATTACATAATTATATCAAAAATTTTAACTATATGTAATCTATAATATAATGTTATACAAACTCTACATTAATGCTGAAAAAACTTAACCTGTTAGGCTCACATATCATACAAAATAGCAATGATAAGGAAATTTAGAGATATTTGAAGGATGTCTATCCTCAACTAATACATTGAAATTATTTCCATTTGACTATTAAGAGAAAAAAAGTGCTTTGAAAGGAACAAAAATACTTATGGTAATTTGCTAAAAGTGTCAGTGCTTACATTAAATCAAAAAGTTGCAAGCATTTTTAGGACACAGAATTGAGAAAGTAAACTGTCATTGCTACACCATGTGTTCAGGGTGACTTTTGTCCGCACTTACCTGTTCTTTCCCTGAGTAATGACTATATTAAATCAACAATGTCTATGGACTTGGGCTCACTAAATCTGATGGAGCAACATTTATTGACTCCAGTAAGTTCTGATATAACAATGATCTTGTACATGTAAAATCTAATATTATTGCTTGAATTTATGAAATAATAGAGAGATTCTTAGCAAAAGCCATTTATTCTCCAAAAAGCTGTTCTCCTTTCCAGTTTTCTCTTTTCTGCTCATAATTTTGGGGCATTGTAATTACTGTTGGCTAGAATACTAAAAAATAAAAATTGGAACTGGTTCTCTGTGTACACTCATTCAGGGATTACATGTTTCAGATTTAAATATATACAGATTTGAACAGGAAAAATGAGAATCTGTTCACATTTCCTCAATCATATTTAGTATGAATTTCCTCTATGTTAATAAAAATCAATCAACATTATCTTTTAAGTTATCTTAATTTCATTACAGTAGTGAGACATACTCCAAATGCCACTACATTGTAGGGAAGAGGAAGAGGAAAAGTGAGCCCTTCGTTTCTAAAAGGACTTTTCTAATACCAAGGATTGCATCCAAAATATTTCTGTTCACCTCCTTAATTAATTTCTTTCTGCTAGTTTGGAATAATTTTCTTTGAGCATGCAAATATGCAGAGTGTGCTTTAAGCAAAGTCAAAGTTATTAAAAACCTGAAATCCTCTTCTTTAATCCTTATTAATAATTGTATAAATGCAGTGTTCTGATAATCCTCAAAAGAGGGTATTAGGGCATATAAATGCTGTAAGATGAACGCTGCAGTCATGAGTTTCTCACACTGTACAAAACACCCTCATGAACTACCTTGAACACAGATTTACTGAATTTTAAACTGGCACTTCATCCCTGTTTCAGCAAGCATCCTCTGCAGATTTAATGATCAGGAACATCCTCCTGATGCACGCCGGGAGATACGGCTGCAGGGTTCAGACTGCAGCGGACACTGTGTCAGACGAGACGGAGCTGCTTGTTAGGGGTGAGTATGTTCGTGGTGCCACCTGAAAACACGATCACCAGAAACCATTGTACCAGGGAATTTAAATATGTGGGCTTCAGGGACATCTGTGATATGCATTATTCTTCAGATTTTATACTATTGAAAACATTTGTGATTAACCTACTGTCTTTGAAAGCAGTTTCACCACAAACTGACCTGCAGACATGGCAATGAGAAACAAAAGACAGTTGGTTAATGAACGCACAGTCTTAAGAGAGATAATAGCACAAAAGGTAAACCAGATTAGCTAAAATGTAGACAATTAGCATTCACAGGCCTGTGTAAGGTGGGTATGATGAGTTCTGTGCTTTTTTATATGATGCTTTACATTTTATCTTATGGCCGAGCCATTCTCTCAGGTGTAATGGTTTAGGAATATTCATTCCCTTCCTATGAGGAAGGACCATACAGCATTTTGTAAAATGATACATATGAACAATGAACCAAAAGCCCCCTAATATGACAGGATTTGTTTTTCTCGCATGGAATTGTGACCACCAATCTTTAAGCCCTGTCCTGTAACCTGTTGAGTTGCTTTACCTGCCATTCAAAGTTCCTGATTATGCTCAGGAACACAGAGTCATTGTCCTGCAGGACCCCAGATCCTATCCAGGACACTGATTACTTTACAGTGAAGCAAGGCGTTAGCACCATGTGTGCATCCCCTTAAGCAGAGTATTTCTGCATTCTGCACTACTTCTGTCTGTGTGCATGCACATGTGTGTTCAGCGGCTGATGGGAGTTGAGGACTTATAGTCCACTTACTGGCATTACAACTAGTGGGTGCTGCTATGTCAAAAAGATGGATCCCTGCTAGGTAGCACAGCTGGGTAGCCTCACTGTGGATTATACAAGTTTTGAAAGAATAAATCAAGGTAGATATTTTATTAGTATTTGAAAAACTCCAGATTAAAAAAAAAAATCAAAGCTATTTAGAGATTATAATCTTTCAAAAATAGTTATTCTACCATATTCCACCACTTCTTTAGATTTGATATGTTTATATCCATCACTTTTAGGACAAATATATGCTTTACAGATAAAGAATGTTTCTGGCTGACTGCAGGGCTCTTCATATTTTGATGAAAGTAGCTGTTAAATATTTCCATAAAGTCACTTTGAGGACCATCAGATTTCTATGAGCTATGGCACTATTGGGATGCTGGTATTCAGTTGCCTCAACACAGACATATAATGCCATTTTACCTGCCTTATGAAATCTGAGTCATCCTTGTGGCTTACGCAAGCCCTTACCTCTCTCAGACAGGAGCAGGAGGCTCTCTGGATAGGCAAGGCAATCTCAACTTTAATGCCACTGAACTTACTAAGTGACAAAAAATCTCTGCTTACTACTATCTAGGACACTGCAGACTGGCTACAAAATTGTTTTTTTAAGAATACCAGTTATGTAAATGAGTTCATTGAATTTGATGTAGAAAATAAATGCTTCTCTGAGGAAGAGGTTTGAGATGAAAAAAAAGGGCATTGTAAGTAGTATCAGAATGTATCTACAGAATGTATCTATGTGGGTGTCTAATTACCATGCCACCTTGCTGATGAAATGGAAACTAAGGCTGCTTTATAATGGAATTTAAATTCAAATATACTTTGCTTACAATGTCCTCTTTTTCTTGTTTCTGTGATTGGATAATTATAAGATACAGTAAGAAATGTTTGCATCGCTTTCACAAAATGCTTTATACTGTGTGACTGCTTTTGTCCTGATGTAAAATTCAGTTTTCATGAAATTATAGGATATGGTTGGCTTGCTGAAGTAGTTAATTTCCTTAAGATATCTGTAAAACTTATGCAAATGAGGGCAATAAGATCCTACAGTGTCAGTATTGCTTTCACCAAAAAATGTAGGATGGTTTTGTTTTGTATTGCAGAAAATGTTTAAAGCACATTCAGTGCAAAGTTGTTAATGATTACTCTTTTATAGGCCTCAGCATTTCAAAAATCCAAAATATTTAGGAGAATCTAATCTATCTCTCCTTATACTGTTACAGGCATTTAATTTTCATTTCAGTACCTCTAATTCTTTTTTCTCCACCTATCTGAGTTTATAGAGTGCACTCAGTGGTCTCCAATTTGACACTGTCTGATGTTCCCAAATTGCAGCACCTTTCAAACTTCTTTAGGTTTAGCTTTTGGAGATACCAGACATTGCTTAGGAGAAGAGACCAGCAGCAACAGATGTTTCAATAAATATTTCAGTCAAGTCTGAAGAATTCCATCTGACAGAGGAAGTCATCATCTATGAAGAAAACCCATTGCCACTATGCAGTAAAGTCTGAAATTCAAAGTTATTTTATTCTTTATTTCCAGTATAGTTTCTAGGAAAAAGAGGTTAATTTTATTCCTATTACAAAACATCCTTGTGTTTTAAATGTTACAGCCCATGGCTAAAACTGAGATAACAGAAGCTTTATTATGAACTCTTAGAAGGACCGATACGAGCAAAGTTCCAGGACATCCTTGTTCTGACCTTACTAGCTCTCCTTTTGCCTCTGCAGAAAATGCCAGTCTTGAATGCTGATAATATCATACCAGCATACAACACCATTTCAATCATTAGTTATATTGTAAGGTTCATATGGTATTTTTAATATATCATTGTAATTTTTGCTCAAAAAATTGTACTGCTTACACCATTTCTACAGGACTTACCAAATAAATTAAATTAAAATAATCTAATTTTCCATCCTTTAGATATTCATGAATATCAGAATTATTGCTACTAGCAAACTGCCTAAATTTATACTGAATTATGTATTCAACCGGTGCATTATTTTTAAGTCAAAGGACAGTTTTCTGAAACTATCACAAGGGACTTGGAAGACAACTATACCTTGCTGCAGCCTCTTCAGGTGAAGGAAAGAGAAACAAACTCTTTGCAGACTCCTATTGCTTGTAACTAACATGCTGATCTTCAACAGACAGACATTCACCCCTGCATTTTCAGGCAATTGCAGTGTCTCAGTATCATTCATAGAGGAGAAGGCATGGAGTATCCTGAAACCATATTTATCTTTTTTGAAATCGTACTTGCTGGTTGCTCTATTGGACGATTCCTTGAAAACAGCCCAGGGAACTGATTGTGTCATTATTTTTGCCCTTGTTCTTCTTTGCCCTGCATTATACAGTAGAAGTTAAATTTCAAAAACGTCACCAAAGGAAGACAATCTGAAGAACAGAGAATTAATAGTGCCAAGTAAATCTCAATTCTTTTGAGCCTAATTGCTTACAAGGAAGTAATTAATGGTGCAAGAAGATTTCTGAATTGACTACATATGTACCTATATGTGTGTGTGTGACCAACAAAAGAAATTAAGACAGCGGCAAGTTTCTATTCTGCAACTTTCTACAATGGTTTATAGATTTTTTAAAACCATTTTCAAACAATTTGCAAATTCACTAGCTCACAGTTCTTGATTTTAGGTAAGTTGCAGTGAAATACATGTCTAATGTTATTTCCATAATTATTTTTATCTAGTGAATCTCGTCCAGGAACACTTCAAAACTATATATGAAAAGATATTGTAGACCATGTTTGGGCAAAACCAAGATTCAAATTCCATCAGCACCAACTACTCAAAACAAAACTTAAATACTTTTCTAGGTGCTTTGAAAATGTGATTAAATTATGTAAATTAAAGTAAGGAGTAACTTTTTAGTGGTCCCTAGTAATTTCTCTGCTCCCAAAATCCTGTCTTTCCAGCCCAAGTTATTTATTTTTCCCTTTCTCTTTCATTTTTCTAATGCTACCAATAATGCGGTTTTCATTAGGAAGAGATGTTTTGCTGGCAGCTGGACCTGTCAGGCAGTACATTAGCTTTCCAGCTTAAGTGTCTTGCATTTTAGTCCTGGAACGGGTTATGAATGAGAAGTGTTTCAGTAGTCTCATGCCAACGTGGTCAACAGTGACCTTCAGAGGACTGCTGTCCTGACATACCTGACATCATTTGTTTATATTCAGATAGGCTACTACCTAACTTGTAAAAGCATTTCCTTTCCAAAATACGGTTCTACAAAATTCTCTGCAATTCATCAGCACAAGTTGTTCTTACTATTAGGTACCTGAAGAAATAAGTCATGATCTTTTATTCATCCATCTGAGATCCACCATCCCCTCTAGATACACACCTTGACTGTGTGGAAGTCCCCAGAGAGGTCCTTTACTCTCTGAGTATAGGGAGGATGAAAGAGAGGATTCAGCTCAAAGGCCAGGATTGATTTAAGGCGGAAAAGGTGATGCCAACCACTTACAACTTAGTTCAGTAACTGCAGTGCTTACCTACAAGGTAGGGTATTCCTTTTTAGCTGCCTCAGACCCAGCCTCAAAATCACACTTGCCTCTCCTCAAGAGCATGCCGTACCTGCAGGCAGTAGATCAGGTGGGATCAAGATGCATTCAACCCCCTTTCTGAGGCAGAGTAGCTAGGAACACAGAAGTCAGGAGACAAATGAGAGCCTGACTGTGTAGGGCACAATATAGGGTGCGTCCAGCAACCCAAATATTTGCTTCTTTCATTGAGTTGACTACTGCCCAAGAAATGAACATAGTCCTCAGGGGAACCATTGTCAACAGCTTAAGCCAGTACACTGAAGCGTGTATTGGGGAAGGGAAAAGCTAAAAAACAGGCATGCACCCTCTGCACCAGCTTTGCCCTGCAGCAGAGCGATGAGGCAGATAGTGATAAAGCCTTAAATACTGCTGCAAGATTTTCTGAAAAACAGTCGTCAGAGCCCGTAGCAGCAGTAGAAGGCATATAGAGCAGGCTGATACAGCTCAGGGACATTCAGAAGAGAAAATAGCTTTTCACATAGGGTAGTAACTATTCTGGCACCACTCCTGCACAAATGTGCTACTTCAGAGGAATCCCATAACAGGAATTATGTATATCTGATGGTCAAAGAAATAGTTTTAGTGGAGTGAATGAATATAACAAAAATCACAGCTATGGACTTACATTCCTGACACCCAAGTCATTGCCTGATTTCACTTCATTTATGCCTTGTGTTATTTGCTCACCCAAGGAAAATATGTGCAGAATAGCTGTTTGCCATGCAAACAACGATGTTTACAGGAGAATACAGATATTCACTACACAGTCAACAAATGTTTGCCCCAGCACATGAAGTCATCAGCCATTTAAGAAGCAGAAGTGATTTATGATTTTCATGAATGTCAATCCTGTTCTTGACATCAGTCCAAGAATAGTTTCCCCATGTCACATGCTTTGTCTGCTTACCAGCCTTTATTTACCCACCCAGATCTTCAACTTTCAGTGAATATTAAGTAGCAGAGAAGCAGAATAGCAGAATGTTTCAGCTTGGCTGGTTTTCCATCTACCATTGGCACACCAGTAGTCGAGCTGTCTCTATACTGATTTTTCACAAAGAAGTGCTTACCAAAGCAGAAGGCTCTAATACAGGATAAATATGCATGTCATGTTCTGACACTAATGATATGATCACAAACATGGTTACCGAACACCCAAGTACCAGCCAGGAGACTTGCATCTCACAGATATCTCAGGTGATCTTGTAGCCAGCAATGTGTCAGGTTTCCTCAAAACAATGCCTTCTTGGTAAGTTAATTTGGTTTTTAAAGCCTGTCTTCCAGAAAGGGCTTATTATATACTTATTTCCCCATTATGCTGTAGAAATTTGAAGCAATCTGGGCATTCATATTTTCATTACAAAGAATATCTTCATGATCCTGTGCTTCCACCATGTTTCACTATAGAGACATTTAAAACACCAGATACTTCTGTCATAAAAAATGTTGACACCGTGAAGGAGCTAAACTTTATTACCTTATGTTGGTCCAATCAACTACATTTAAAAAGGTCAACAGTGTTTTTCACTTTGTGTTTATTTCATTCATCAGTACAAAATCTGTTACTTGTAGACAGGGACGTTTTGAAGAATCCCAGCAGAACTCGTAGCTAAGGGCAGAAGGCTACTTCTTACACTCATTTTTGGCAAAAAGTGTCCCTTTGCTCTTGAAACACAGTTTCTAACGAACTCATTTGAAGCAGTGGTTTGCCATAGGCTGCAATAAGGAAACGCTTGAGTAAAAAATGTCCTACTAAAACCAGTTATTGTATATTCCTCGCTGTTCTGCAAGTTTGGAGGGTTGGCTTAGAAAAGCATCTGTACAGTTTAGCAAAGAAAAATAGTGGGAGTTGAGGACATCACACAGGAGTCTAACTTGCTTCCACAAAGATCAGTGTGAGGCTCCCTATAGTCTGTTAAGAGTAGAGATCCCTTTCACCTGCACTGAGGTGAGTGGTACTCCTGGTGCAGCAGCAGTTTCGAAGAAGAGCAGGGAGTTTCTTGCAAATTAGAGGATCACTGCAAAATTTACCATGATGCTATTATCTATTTTGGATGGGGACAGTGCTTCAAACATTTAGAATAGAGTGAGCGATTTTTCCTATATGAACCTCTATATTGTTAGCAATGATAGTGACACCACAAACACCATCGTAGGTTATTTTTCACAGTTACCCCTCTCTTGCACCACATTTCTTTTTAGGATCATCATGACTGAGTTAGGAATACAAGGTTGTGAAGTTAAAGGATTTTTTTTAGATCTGTGAAAGCTTCAGTGCCTAATCAAAGGTACCAAGTCTCCAATATTTTCATATTTATTTAATAAATGAAAGCTTTTTATTGTAATAAGTTACTGGGTTCAGTAACTTTAAGTTGTCAAATGAATTCCATCACTTAAGTCCTATTTGTAAGTTACTCTTGCAAGGCTGGTTTACAATACGTTATACCCAAGAGAGNCAGTAGCCAGGCAAGTGTGCTCAATTTTTTAATTTGAGGCGCTAACTAACAAAAAGTGCCATCTTCTGTAATAAAAAGAGGTCAAAGAAATGAAATGCAGAGAAATTATTTCTGCATGTGTCCTTGTATTCAGCAATGATCACGTAAAAAATTGTTTCAGCACATCTGGTAATTTTAATATTTTATATATTTATTTAAAAATATTTTATATATTACATATATGTTATAAAACATGTTTTAGGAGAAACTCAAAGATAAATAATTTATTGATCTCAATTCTGTTACAAATAGACCTGTGCTCTCTGAGCATTAATACAGTTAACTTTGTTTCCAGTACTATCTCATTGGTCTGTACTTAAGGACTTTAGTAGATTTAGAGGCCAGATATCTTCTGGGTAATGTAGTAATAGTTTCTTCACTGTTGTTTGCTTTTATTATCCTTTTCACTCTTACTGCTCAAAATGTGTTTTTTATTATTATGGATGTCAATAGACATTATGCTTTTCTAGAGGAAGAAAAAAATAACGTCCAATCTTCTTAATTCTCTGCATCAATGCTGTACACCCTTGGAAACTTATTAGCATATACAAAACTAATTAAAATCCTTTGAACTGTACAAATATTAGTACAACATTCATGGCAGGAAGATTCCTTAAAAATAAGATGAAAATCAGCTTTCTTCTACAATCTGTAACAAGTATTGTAAGACTGTGCACTGAAAGCTAACCAAATGCACTGTGCATGCCTACTGTAAGTAAAATGAGCTTTAAGATCAAACAGCTACCTGGAAGCTGTAAGATCTTGAAATGGAGCAGAGAGCAATCCTGTAGTGTGAAGGGATGAAAGCCTTTGTGACTACAAACTGTGGTTTAAGAGTACACATTTTGTGGTCTGAAAATAAAAAAGAGGTTAAAGCTATTCATCTTGTAGACTGGCAAAACTACCAATCTAAGCAAGAAATCCACTCTTATGATATATTTTTGGAGAAGTAATGTTTCCTCTGAACTCCACTGACCTGGAGCAAATATAACGCAGGAGCTGCTGGTTAGGTTGACCACACTGCTCCTTTCAGTTGTGATATTGCCAATAAAACTTAAAGACAAGCACTTGTCACTTTAAACTTGGGTTTAAAGGCCATCAGACACAACATTATTAAATGGAACGTAAACAAGGTCAGCAGATTCTTGCTGGTCCTTGAAATTACATTTGAGCTGTAGCAAAGGCCAGGAAGATGCCCTAAGCACAGACCCCATTAATTGGACTCACAGAATACGTCCATAATAGTAAACTGCTCCCTGAGGCCAATGGGTACAGCAGAGTTCCCATCCACACAGCTACATTCCCAGTCCCCCTCTCCTCTCAAAACAGGATGGGCACAACAAACTGCCTGTTGGGATCTTGGGATCTGCCCCAGCCGATGGTAATCCGTTAATTGTGCCAAGGCATTGGCTGGGAAAGTCATAATTCCACAGGGCTGAAATTACAATAGGGACTGGCTGACAACATAATAGCACATAGGATCAGTGCTAGAGTTCAGATCTGTGCTTTGGCCCTTTTCAAAATATCAGTGTAGCTGAAACATTTACAATATTAGAAGATAGTATATTACTGTAGATGGAGCATCAGCCCTTTAACCCACAGATTTCAGACCGAAACACTTCCAGCAATCTGATCTTGTAACAGGACCTTTGTTATAATATCTTCAGTGGTGTGAAAGGGAAAGAGATTCATATCTTTAAAAAGTTTTTTTTTTAAGAGTTTAAAAAAGACCCTTTGTTCTGTCTAAGAAACCTTTTTACAAACGTCAACTTAACTCATATCTGTAACTTCAGTCAAAAAAAGTGCCTAGAAAGAGGTACAAAAATACAAATAAGATGTGGTGATGGTCATGAACTCAGTGCCTGAAAGAGACCCATGCAGTTCTGGGAGTGCTGGTGCCCACACTCTGATTGCGAAGAGTGAAGGAGACAGCATGGACCAGAATTGGGACAGCTGGCAAGTGATGCCCTACAGTGCTAAAGGTAATCAGTAGGACATGCCAATGAAAGAGGCATGTCTAAAACTCATTTTCTTATTCTATTCTGCTAGTTATGTCATTCACAATGCAATTCATAGGCTACTTGTGCTTTTCCTCTTAAGGTGAAATTTCAGTTCATGTTCCCTTCACTGTCCATACATTTTGTGTCAAGTCACAAAGGCCACTACACAAAGATCCAGCTCAGAGGCTCTGGACTGCAGTCTGGTATCTGAGCTCACAACGCCCAGCAGCTCTCAAGGTTGTCTTGCCCAAATCCCCTATTTTTAGGTTTGTACATGGCAGAGAAGTCATCGGGGCAAAAGAAGACAAAATTACACATGTACCACCAAAGGCCTTCTCAGGCGGGACACCAGGGATTTCTCCTGACCCTCATCCCTGGAATAATTTAAGACTATTCAAGCTGGAACATCAATGTCTTCTCTTTCTTACCTTCCAACCCTGAGTCTGACCTCCCTATCTGTCCTGCCGCTGGTTGGGGTATAACCTCTCCCTCTGCCCAGGGCCCTTGTGTAGCTACATTACAGAAACCACTTGGGTACACCACACGTGGAGGGAATGGGGATACGGATGTATCCACTAAAGCCATGGTACCTATTGCATTCACTATATGTCGAACTTTCTCTCCATCCACTTGTTCCCCACTGTGTGCAAACACTTCATCTGCCATAGGTGGGCACAGAAAAATGAACTTACACTACAAGAAACAGTCAAGCTCCTGTTTTCTCAAGCACCTTTTCCATCATTCTGTAGTTACTGCTTCTTTCTTTTCCTCGTTTTCTTGACCTCTTATCTTCTTGATGACAAGCCAGTACACCGTGTCATTCAGAAAGCAAAATCTTCAGGTCAAGAAATCTGTGTTCATGAACTGCTACATATCAGGCTTCTTAGTTGTTTGGTAAAAGTAAGAATTATCCTGGTCAGGCTGCAGTGGAGAAAATCAGCACACATTCAGGGATACAGGGAAAGGGCACTGCCTCACTGAATGACTACAGCTATTATTGGTAATAGTCTTTCAAGAACTCTCACATTAACATTGTACCATGGCAAGTAATCCAAAGGACCTCTCAGGATGATCATTCCAACAATAAAAAGACACATAAAACAAGTTTGCCAAAATGCAGTCACGCATGTCCTGAAATGAAGTATCAATCTATGGAATTGCTCTGAAAGAAGATAACTGACTAATATCCTTGACGCTGGGTTTCCAGTGCTCCTAGAGCTGCATAAAAGCCTATCGCAGCCCCAAATGTCTTCTCTATGAAGGTCGACTGCACTGTAGTGCATTTATGACCAGTCATTTTCTGTGTAGTTTCCAGAGAAGCATTTGAGCACACCGTGCATTTTTTCCTCAATTGGCTATTCTCTACTAAAAAATTGTTTTAGAGATCCTGAACAATAACACAGCCCTTGGGAGAAAAGCTTCTCTGCATTAGCCACCCGGCTGACACTATGAATGATTACATCCAACCATAAAATTTAATGAGATTTCTACAAAAATGAGTGACATCTGCATAGCACTCAGGTCCTGACTAACTGTCATACATTTGTCATCACTGAGGCTTTTGTCCTTTATTAATCCGCTTTCAAGAATGCCTGCTGTTGGAAATGGAAATGCTTTTTAGCAGTCATCCTGCAGACTGTGTCAGAGCACACATCTCAGAAAGCATAATGACACATTGTCATGACTAGGAATGCATTTAGAAGGTTTAAAAAACATGAGAGAACTCTGACAACAAAATATATTGAGAATTTAGCAGGAGACGTCTGCATAAATATATTTTACATATTTTTATATAAGCAAGACGCTTGTTCTTTTGCCTATAATACAGTGGCTAGAAACTCTTTAACAACATTCAGTGTGCATGGGAGAAATATTGTTGTAGAGGAAATGTACTAAAATATTTCCCTTTAATTTTGTTTGTGCTTGGGACCATGATATAATTCTGGGCCTAGGGCTCCAACCCAGAAAAGCATATGATTGTATCAAGATCCCAACTTTCCTTTAAACTTTCCCTCATGGCTACAAATAAAAATTTCACTAGTATTTTCCTACATCAATGGATAGCCTGAAACAATGGATGATGGAGATTGAAGATCACCCTATTATTAAATTAGCCCCAGGACTTGCTATTCTGAGACAAAGGCCTGACCTGGCGCTTCCCATCAAAGAGCAGCAAACACTTGGCAGGAAGCCAGGAGTGCAGAGGACACATCTTTCTGCTGTGTTTTCTCCCAGGAAGAAAAGCAAGACCTTTCAACTGCAAATGAAGATGGGACTCCAGAAGGCCAGGAGTCACAAGGTGTCTGAGGCGGGGCACCATCTTATCCCAGCACTGTTTGTGACTTGATGAAAGGCACTGACAGCAGCAAAGTCAAGCCTGCTGAGCAGGCAGAGCAAGGGAAGAGGAGAGACTCCCAGCACTGAAGCAGCTCACTACCCATGGAAGTGGAAAACCCTGTTCTTCCTATAGCCCAGAGCTGTACCTTGGGCTCCTGTGAAGAGGACTGCAGAGTGTTGTGGAGACAATCTTCTTCCATCATACATCCCTAATACCAAACTTCACTGAATTCCTTCTGTTCCTGGAATTGAGGGAATTGAATCCCTTGAATTTCAAACATTCATTTGTCTTTTTTTGTTGTTATTATTTCTAAATGCCATATACTTCCAACATTTTAATGTCAATTAGTTGCTTGTAGATCATTGCCAAGCAAACAGAGGCAAGTGAGTAGCGTAAATTGGTTTCTCATTTAAAGGATTCAATGTCTTTTTCACTCTGAGGCTATTGAGCCCAACTATTACAAAACTCTGATCATACTGTTGTCATAGTTCATGTAAACATGCTTTTGTTGAAGGCATATCAGAGGAAATATAAAGCTGTTTGCAGCTGCAAATGACAAAAAATTCCAGCAACTAAAAATATTTCAGTTAATGGGGTTTTTTTAGATTTTCATTTAGATATTCAGATGAATTTGTTTCTACTCATGGACTAAGGATTCTAGCCAGCAAAATATTTGATTGCATGAAATAGCACTGAAATATAATAATGCTGAGCTCAATAATGCAGAAATGCTGGCTACAACTGCCACTTCAAATGCAGGCACCAGACCCGAGTGTTTGCCACCCTGATCCGTAGGTGCTGAGCTCTGAGAGTTCAGCAAGTGGGACCACACAACTTACCACAGCTCGTGGGAATGGAGGTATCCAAAGGATCCGCTCCACTACAGCTCATGATACATGCCAACAGCATTGGGCTATCACAAAAGTGCAGCAGCAATTGTTTTCTATTAATAAAGTTGTTTCCATCATCACCCTTCCTGCAGTTTCATTTTGAGAGAAAGTGTCCAGTAGTGCATTTCTGATTTCACAGCCCTCCATCTGTGTAGGAGCAGAAGCAGAACTTCAGCCTTCAACAACAGGAGGATGGAAAAGAATCAGAAGGGTCTTGGATGCCAAGAAAATCCAGATTTGTCATTAAAAATTATGGCTATTAATAATATTAATATTTTACAGAAGTATTAAGTCCTGTCCTTCAGGACTTATATAAGCTTTTAAGTACAAGAAACCACAAGAGAGAGGTTTACCCATTACAGATGCACATTTTCCCCTAAACATCTGGTTACAACAACTGTGGAAGAAGGTCCTGAACCAGGAGAACCTTGCCTCCAATTTAGTTTGGCAAGTGCAAATGGACAATGTTTTCAAACACCAGTAACATCAATATCAGGAAGAATTAAAGAAGAAAATTGCGGGGGTGGGAGTGGGATGTTATAGCCACATTTTTCTTTGCAAAGTCATGTTTGCTCCCAGAGACTTCACTTATTGGATCAGTCACATGGCATATACAAATGGGGATTAGCATATTCTCATTTGGTGCAACTAAGTGGAATAAATAATCCTTTCATTTCTCTAATGAGAAGTTGTGGGGTTTTTGTTTGTTTTTAATGGAACCATAGTAATTATCAGCCTTCAAAATATTTGGGTTCGGGTTTTCTTTTGTTTTTAATAGCTTTCAATCAAACAGTTAATGGACTTCCAGCAGGATAGTAATCCAGGTGGTTTCCCTGAATGAGTGAATTTGAGAAAAATGATGAATTCTGTATTCTTAATTCAGTTATTCGTAATATTATTGTTCTTCAAGAAGCACATCCACCTGTGTTTCATTTTGATCACTATTTGTCTTTCCTGCTGACAAGTCTCACACAAAGAGAAGATGTGATTGCGACTGTTCAGTCTAGCCTGGAGGCTTCTTAAAGTTGCTCTTTTTTTCCTTTAATTTTAGGTTCAGAACAATTGTAACAGTGGATCTTTTTTTTAACCTGTTTCTATTTCTAGTTCTTCCACTGTCGCTCTGACATGTTAATTGATACTTACCCATGCAGCATCTAAAGAGTAGAAACTATCACAATTTACCAGCAGAGATCATGGAAATGAGGTATCTCCGTCATGTAATAGTGTGCATTTTAAGCCTTGTATTTCATGGATGTTGAACTCCACTGGGTCCGTACAGAACGTGTCTCCTGTATTATTGCTGCTCATCCGCGATGATGGTGTGGTCTGTTTGATTATTCCACTTTATTTCTAGGTCCTCCTGGTCCCCCAGGGGTTGTAATAGTGGAGGAAATTACAGACACCACAGCAACACTCTCCTGGAGTCCTGGGGCAGACAATCACAGCCCTATCTCCCTCTACAACCTGCAAGCACGCAGTCCATTTTCTCTTGGCTGGCAGACCGTAAAAACAGGTGAGAAAAACTTTCAAACAGCACAAGTAGACTGTTCAAAACTCCTGCTCATCACAATAATAACCACCAGCAACTGCAGGAACAGTACTCTTAAGAGAACAATGGTAAATTAAAAGCACTGATTTTTTTTTTCTTTTTTCATTCCTTTCACGTTACTTAGCAACAGCTCTGAAAGGACAACACAAAGACACCTGCCATGATGCATCTGTGAATAAGCAGAAAGCTCTCCCCTATGTCCTTCAATCTGTGTCTTTTCAGGAGTACCACAGTGACAAAAACCTAGCTGTGATTTCTGACTTATTAGATCCTTGATGTCTATCGTTTCTAGTGGCTGTATTGTATCACAAAGTCCACTTGCCATTGTGACACTGCATGTGAGCTTCAGATTTCTGAGTGACCTACACATTTCTTTACTGTCTGCAGTTCCAGATGTGATAAGTGGTGACATGGAGTCTGCTATGGCTGTCGAACTGAACCCTTGGGTGGAGTATGAGTTCAGAGTTGTAGCAACCAACAAAATTGGGACCGGAGACCCAAGTGCACCATCACGAGTGATCAGAACCAACGAAGCAGGTAAGAAAAGGCTAAAAAGGTTAATTTTTCAGGACTACCAGAAACAAGAACTATTTTAATATAATAATAGAACTATTCTCTTCTCCCTGGTACACATCTGTGTGTTCAGTCATCACTGTTCCAGGGTGATATTCTTTGTAATGGGGACCCAGTTTTTTTTTAATTACAGGAATATTGTCTAATTTACAGAAATTTCAAATAAACCCATTCCCTGCTGTCTTAGTCCATCCGGGCTGCCTTACTCTTCATCTTACACTTAAGCCATTGCTGTCTACCCTCTGGCAGGCTTCCACTGCTCTTCGATTGTAGGCTGCTTGTCAGTCTCTTCACAGAACTGCTCCCAAGCAGCCTCTCCCTCCCTATTCTTCATAACTTCTCTCCTTGAAGGTGCACAGAATTTTTTTAAGCAAGATAGGGAAGCCATGGGAAGCTGCTTAATTTGAAATACCTTGTGCTCTAAGTGTTTCTTTGTCATGCACACTCTACCATGAACTGTTAGTGCATTTAGAGAAATTTCATTGTATTTCTGACTGGGATGGTACTGTGGGAGCCCAGGAAAAATGTTGTATATCCTGTTTGGGTCTCTTGAAAATTGCAGTGGTCTCACAAAGTTTGGAATCACTGACAGTAACTTGGGGAGAATAAAGGGAGATAAAGAAGGATCGGGAATCCGGGAAAAATCCCTAGGCAGCTAGAGATACACATTTTAAAAGGCAGAAAGAGATAGAGATAGGGTTTGAACAAAGCCTCAGAAGACAACTGCATCTCAGAACACTTTCAGTTTATTCATCATTCTTTGTTATTTAGGAGGCCTAGAGAGTTTTGATTTTGTTTTGAAGTCTCTTCAGCTGAATAATTTGTAAGTAGTTTATTAATCATACAGAATAGAAGAGTGCCAAATTCAAAGATTCCACTTCAATTTGAAAGTATAACTGATTTTGTAGTTGCAAATATTCTGGACGAATACAGTAGTTGTGTTGCACTCTGTCTTCTCATTAAGGGAGATTATAAGAATTACAAGTGGCAATGCCAAAATGTCTCCACCTCTCTCATTCTGAAATAAAATTCTTATCTTTTAAGGTATGTTAATCTTGTGCCTCAGCTCCATAGTTCACCGGTCTGTGTATATGCCACCCATAAACATTCACAGACAGAACCACAGAATCAACTGAATAATTGGGGCTGGAGGGGATCTCAGGAGGTCTCTAGTCCAGCCTCCTGCTCAAAGCTGGGTAAACTGACTTCAGAGCAGGTTGCTCAGGGCTTTGTCCAGTTGAGTCTTAGAAACCTCCAAGGAGGGAGATTGCACATCCTGTCTGGGCAACCTGTGCCAGCAGTTAACTAATCTCATTGTGATTTTTCTGTCAATATATCCAGCCAGAACTCCCCCTATTTCAGCTTATGACCACTGTCTCTTGCCCTCCAACCCCGCACCACCATGAAGAGCCCATCTCTGTCTCCTCAATGACCTCCCCGCAGGCACTGGGGGCTGCTGTTAAGTCCCCCAAAGACACCTCTGCTCCAGGCTGGACAAGCCCAGCTCCCCCAGCCTCTCCTCACAAGGCAAGTGCTCCAACTCCATCATCCCAGTGGCCTCCCCTATCTTGCTCTGGTTGATCAATGTCTTTCTCATTGTGGCACCCAAAATTGGATTCGCTATTTCAGATGAAGTCTAACAAACCTATCTTCAGTTGTAATAAGACATATTTATTTTTTTCTGCTTTAAATAACTGTGTAGTTGCTAGCTGATATTAAATTTCACTGTGCAATCACAGAACTGCACTGAAGTGATTTGATTCCCATGCACGCATGTGGAAGGATGCTTCCTTTCCAACTCTCCCCCTCATCTTCTGCAAGCTCCCTGCAGTGTGAAACTCGATAACTATAGCAGAAGCTTCAGATGCTACATACTTTGTTCCGTTAAGAAAAGGAGGAAAGGAAAATCAAACAAAAAACATGAGCTACTTTCATCTCAAATGATTTTCAAAAATACCTTATTTCACCACCATTATTATTATTTCCTTGATGTTCTACCATATTTCATTGGCAGTGAAAATTCTGCTGTACCCAAAGGTTTGAATGACTTCTCTATTTAGTCAGGTGGTACATATCAGAGAGGGCACAAACATTCTGGAAAAAGTTTATCCTTTAATAGGTTGCACCCCTGGGATTATGTTCTTTCAGGTTTATGAATATGTTCCCTGTTTTTGAAGGATGGTCCAGGATTTTAATCAACCAGATGTATTTAAGCTGTGAGCAATGTTTTTCTCACAAACTGAAGTTTTAACATGTTAGATTTCATCTAGCTGTCACGTTTCTTACGTGCCGCCTTCTTCTTTCCCAGTGTTTACCAAACAAAGGCTGTATTTACTAAAATATATTCCTACAACTCTAATGAAAGTCTTCTTCATGCACATCCATTTTCAATATTCCTTTAGACAGTCATTGTAACTTTACCTCTGTAAAAATTAATTGATAAATCATTATAATGATCAGTAAAAAAAAAATTGTGGGACAGACAAAGTATGCAGTGTGCAGTGTATTTTTACCCGGTGATTGGTATTAATTTCTGGGTAATTCTCCACCATTGCTGCCAGCGGAAGGAACAGTCTTTAACTCAAGTAGCAATGATCTGTACTCCAGCACATGGGGCTCCTCCCGATAAACAGCGCTGTAGCTGATAATAATGCAGGTCGTCTTGAATAATAAATCAGTAACATATTAGTTCAAATAGGTAAAAGGCCACGCTAGGTGTTTACTTGCACTTTCAGCTTCCCAGTTAGGAATAGCTTTTTGCTACCAGAGTTACAGCTGCACAAATGCCGTGTTAGAAGGGAGTGTTTTGTAGCATGACATTGAAATCCAGACAGGTGCCAGTAAAACAACTTAACAGCCTTCAGAGAAATTGAAGCTGAATTTATTTGGTGTGCCACTTAGCACAGCATGGTACAGCAGAAGTCCGTTGTCATCGTTTCAATTTCAAAAGACCTTTCTTTAAGAAAAAGTTTGGTTTCTGTTTCAGTTGTGAGTGGTTTGGGGTTTTGTGGCTTTTTTTTTTAATAAAAATGATAGATGCAGTCTCAATTTTTATTCTGTAGAGGGAGTGAGAAGGCAGGAGTTACAACAAGATATAACTTCCCAGTTTGTTAGAACCTGCAGAGTTGTAAAGTCAGAACAATAATACAATGGACTCTGCTTTAAACAAAAAAACAATCAAACAAAAAAATCGTGTTACACATAATTCTTTGCAAAATAGCATGCTACTTATAATTTTTGTGGCACTTTTGAAATGCCAGAGGCTTCATGATCTGCTTCACTCAGGCAGCTACTTTTTCCTGGTCTCCAGATATTCCGGAAGTCCAGAGTCTGTTTAGCTCTGTCCTCTGACACAGCTCTTTCAGTGATTGTGTGAATTATCACCTTTGGTATAGTTTTCAAATGCCAAAGTCAAAGAGACAGGAAAGCTAGTAATAGTTTTCATTGAGTTTCATATATGGTTTTCCAAATCAGCACATTAATATCTATCTTAGTGTATCACCCAGTGATCTATTCTTTTTCAGAATCTCTCTATTACTGATTTTTTATCTGAAAACTTCAAGCTAAAATCTCTATTAACATGGGTTCCAGTTCTAATATCACAGATCTCAATTCTTAAAAGACATGTATGTGAAAGGACATTATATTTCAGGGAGAACATGACATCAGCCTCTCTACTCATGACCCAGGCAGAGTAATCTGGCTATTGGCAGTGATGTTAGATGTGTCCCACAGGTGAAAACAGGCAGGCTGCCCCTGCACTGGGTAAAACTCCAGAAATATCAGTCTCCCAGCAGAGAAGGTGACTATGGCTCATGCTCACATGAGAGTTGTGATCCACAAGGATGAATGATAGCTGTGTAGACCACCCACAAAGGCAGCAAATGTATGATTCTGCTTCCATTATTTTACACTTAAATGGAAATCAGCATCTGTAATTTAATGGCACAAGCTATTTGACTGCAGATTAAAGCCTTTTTCGCTCCCCACACCTCACTTATTTTATCACTTCTTCCCCAAGATAGTAACATTTTAGATTAGTCCTTTATCTAAAAATACCCATGGAAGCAATACTTGGGGTGGTGTAAGGAAATCAACAGCATAATAAACAGGTTTCCACTTGCTTTAATTTTCTAATTAAACCCTAATCTTGTTACTTAGTTCATATTTAGTTAACATGACTGCTTTTCATAGCTACTTTCATCAGAATGGATAATACCATGATTTTCTGGCACATCTAACCTATAGCCAGCTGCTGCATTTGTGTCAGTTCTAGCCTTGATACATATTTTACAGGTCCACAAGGTGAAAAGAGCCAATAACATGAATTTAAACATATCTGGCATTCCACTAAGGCAGTCGAGCATTTGAAGCCTGGGGGCAAAGCATCAATTACATTATCTATTCATGGGGAAACATGGGGAGAGAGAAATTGAGTAGAATCAAAGTTTAACCTGCTAATCATGCATGCAAACTTGATTTTATGAGGTAACAATGTAATGCACTCTATTAGTAGCAGATTGTACACAGGCTTTATTTTTAATAACTCCTTATTTTCCATTAAGTCGCCCTTACTCTCAGCTAGAATTTCTTCATAGCATAACAAGAAATACCTTTGTCCCAGGAAAAAAAAGTTACCTGTTTTAAACTGGCTTTGGTTTTGTTGGGGGTTTTTTTGTTGTTGGAGGTGGTGTTTTATTTGTTTGTGATCTGTATAAAAGAAAAGTCAGCTTTTCCCATTATCATAACTATTTTTGCTGTATAAAAAAAAGAATAATCTGCTGTACCTATGACATTTGGAGACGATTACCTGGGCTACTAAAGCCTTTGTAGAAAATGTACTTTTCCATAGGGAAAAACAAAAGGAGAAGAGAAAGTAGACAGTAATCATTGACTGCATGGGTATATTTAGAACAAATAGGCTACTAACACATAATATTGCAGGCTCAAACTAATATGCAGTGTATATTGACAAAGACTCCAAATGTGTGTGCTACTAAAAGACATAACAGGAAAGCTAAGGAATTGGTTCTCTGGCATATATGTCACTGCATTTGAGATTTCAGTCCTATATGTGGTGATTTGGAGGCTATTCAGACCAAGTCCTGCAGCCGTGCATGACACTGTTATCAGTGACTATATCAGAACTGAATTCTATCTCCTACTAGATTACAAATATTAAAAATACAGAGGAAATGAGAACAACAGAAACACAGATCCTGAGACCAGTTGGGGCATTCTTGTCTTCCAATAGTTGAACATGGTGTATCATCCACTTCTGAGATGCCGGCACATTTTACATTTCATTCCTGAACAGATGAGATGTGAAATGTTTTCCTGGGAGGGTGAGAATATGAGGGCTGGCCTTTCACACAGTGAAAGGATTTTCACTTAATATCCCTCTGTTTCCAGGATGTGTACTGCAGGAGATAGATAGATAGATAGATAGACAGACAGACAGACAGACAGATAGATAGAAAGGAAAACAACTGAGAAGAAAAACCTGCTGAATGTGTTGTTGCTTTGGTCCTCACATTAAGAAGTTCTGCTGAGCTGACGACAAATCCTTTTCCCCCCACCCATAGCTTTTCCACAGCTAAGAAGAGTTGGTTTTCAAACTACGTCTGTATCTTAAAAGATATGAAAAGGTCTAAAAGAAATATATAACTGCAACTGTGCCTTGAGCAAACATTTTCTTAAGGACTAAAGGCAATTTTAATAATTCATCTCCCCAAAAAGTGTAGCAATATCAACATTTTGTTTCATTTTACTTTATTTCACAAGATGTTTCAGAATTTATACAAAAAACATCCGTGTAGAAAATATCTTCATGAGTACAGGATTCAAGCAAAGTGAGAAAGACCTTGCAGTTAAAGTATAGAATTGGGATTTGGGAAATCTGGACTCAATTGCTTAGCAGAAAACTCTCTGTAAATTTGGGCAGTTCACGTTAGCATTTCTTACTCTAAACACAGGAGGTTAGTGAGGCTCTTACTTCTCTTTGTCTTCCCTCTATCTCACCTATTCAGACTGCAAAATTGAAGGATAGAGACTAAATCTAGCTACGTGTTTCTACAGCAGTACTATAATCAATTATAAACTTGGCTGCTAAATACTTTTGTTCTGCACAAAAATTAAGACACACTACAAAATTAAGAATCTCTCATTTCTCTTCGCAATAAACAAAGCACACAATTGAAAAAAGCCACTCGACATTTCCTTGGGAAAAAAAGACAAGACAGAAACACTTTAAAATGATTAATTATTCATTCAATAACATTTTTTTAATTTCTTTACAAGATTGGAATGTTAAAAAGAGGATGAACTCTTTTTCAAGCACTTTCAGATTTTCCAGGTTTAATGTGACATTTCATTTTCCTTTCTATAAGGAAAGGAATCTAGAGCTAAAGCAGTTTAAAAGATTTTTTCAGTTCATTCACTGAAGTAAAAATAGGGAGAATAAAACAGATTTTAAACAAAATGTAGATTTTCTTTATTTTCTTTAACAAATTAGAAGTAAAGTAATAATTTTGGATAAAAACTAAAAATCTCTGTCAACTCAAACCAAAATATTCTCATTTGTCTTTCCAGTTTTAATTTTTGTGTTTTTAAATACTCCTGAAAATTCAAACTATACCTCTTTTTAAAACACAAATCACTATGTTTCATTTGTTATAACATCAAAATGAAATATTTAATACTTTTCAATATTTTGCCCAAAAGTGAGTACCCAAAATCTTTGAATGGGCTCATCTTTACAGTCTACCAGAATCGACAGTTTTCATTAAAAAAACCCAGAAAATCCATCAGACATGCAGAGTGAAAACAGAGGAATTTTTAAAACTCTGAACAAAAAACCTTATTTCAGCACCCCAAAGCACAGAGCAGTTTTCAAAATGTTGGACACAGTGGAACTCTGGAAGAAAAGCTAACATCTACCCCAAATGTTCATGGTTTCATAGCTATGGTATTACCTACAGCTTCCAAAAGCTTCCCCAAACTTTACATTTAAATACAGATTTAAAATATATAGGTGGCATTGCTGGCACTTTTCAGTGCTTTATAACCACTGCTCCCACACACAAAGCCCTCAGCAACATCAGTTCTGTGCATACATTTTGTCCTAAACAAAAACCACTGCTTTTCATGCATATTTAGCTTGTAATGATAAGATACGCATGAATTATTAAACAATTGGCCATGGCTTCATATATAAGCTTTACCTTTCCCTACCACCTTTTCATCATTTATATTTTAAGCATATTGTCAAATGCTTCATAGGGCTGCTGAGGGCTACATTCTTTGTGCCTCTTCTTAGAGAAAATGTTAAAGATTATTTTCTTTGGTTTAGGGGAGATAAGTTTTCATAGTGTTTAATTTCATCTTCGTTTTTAGCATATCACAGTACTTCCATGAAAATGGAAAACAATAAGAAACAAATCCTGCTGTTTCTGGTCCAATCAAATTCCTGGCAAAGTCTTTTCAAGATTTCTGTTTGTTTGCCTTAGGTGAAGGTTTCAACATCAACGCATGCCAGCATACACCCATTATTTACTGTGACCTACATCTAGTCACCATGTCTTTCAGAGCACATGTTTTGGTACTATTTGTTCGCACTACTGGAATGATGGAGAGACCTGGCTTTTAACTCCCAACCTCACCAGTGGCTGAAGAAACAAAAGAAAAGAGTTGACCTGATCCCAAAGAGCTTACAGTCTAAGAATAAACCAGGAGACAAGTAAGAATAGGTAGCTGGCAAAGGGGCTAATGAGAAGGCTTTGATCAGAATTACAGACTTATGGTCAAGCTACGCATAGTCACATTTTATGATCCTAAGGACCAGTGTTAAACCAAGGAGTGATTCATTTTCCAGTAGGTGACATTCTCTCGTCTTCTTGTTAAATGAGACATCTTAACACAGCAAAGAGCTCTTTGCTACTAATTGGAGTGTGTTTACTCAGAAGAAACAATACTGAATTTCTCAGCTTTGATA